>VZSF01008745.1:573371-737169 GCA_013398295.1 Chionis minor
TTGTGTGTTCATCGCATGATCAGCGTTCCAAGCTCACACGGATTGAGTCTCACTGTGTCACTCTGTTCCTTTGGGGGTTTTCATGGAACAGACTGGAAGTAGAGGAGTTCTTGGCCCAGTTATGGCTCAGGCCTTCACCTCCTTTGGAGCCTGTACCAGGCTCCCGCTACTTCGGTTAAAGGGTTGAGTTCCCCCTTCACAGTTTCTTGGCTTATTCTTCCAATATGTGCCAGACCAGGTACAAACCTCTCCCTACTGAAGTCATTGGGAGTTTCATTATTAAGTTCAGTCATGCAAGAACTTTAATGAAATTATATAGGAAGGACCATTTCCTAATTTTTGTATTTGATGTCTTGATTATTCAACCTGCCATCTGAGGTAAGTTATTGCTAACATTTAATAAAAGGTCTATAAGGTATATTTCATTGCCATTCTGCTGACAGAGGAAGAAGCAAAAAAAAAAAAAAAAAAAAAAAAAAGAGACCAGTTAACTCTCACAGAAACTGGAGTGCTACAGAGTGTAAATGTAAAGTGCTAAAAACCTGAGGGGGGGGGGGGGGGGCGCAGGCAAGAGTAGGTGACACTAAGAAGGTTCAGTTTTGAATGCCCATAAAACTAATTTGTTGGGTAAAAAAAGTAGTTCACTTTTCACAAACACTTATTCTAGTAGATTATAAAAACAATTTTTTTTTTCAGAACTCATGTAAAATATAGCTGTATTTGAGCAAATATACCATATCTGCAAAAAAAAAAATCTCCTAGCCACATTCAGAAAAAATAGTGGTCCAGTCCACTGCTATAAGAGGATGCCCTGATGTTAGCTCCAGAGCTATTGATGAACATGTAACTATTGAAGCAGTGTATATTTTAATACATATATTGATAACTCTCTACTACAAACCTTTTTACCCACAGCTAGCAAAGTGTGTTGTCCATACTAGGTAAGACCATCTTACTTTCCCTTTGCCCCAACGCACTGTTTCTCTGTCTGTAGAGAGCAGTGACAGAGGGTCAGACCTGCTCTGCTGGCACAAGAATCCTCTCCTTTCTTTTCTGATTTTCCTTTCACCATCCTCGTTTCTCCCCAATGCTTCTCTCCTTTGTTTTGTTTTCTAAGGGTTCATAAATCTTAAGGAAGATCCAAGAGTGTAATCGGTGACATACAAATGTGAAAAAACCCTCTTTCCCCTTCCCTGATCCCAGAGAGCTCACAATACAGCAGAGCTACAAGGGACTCATTTCAGGAGGGCCAGCCATCACAAAGGAGTGAGTCCGCTGCTGAGACCAAGCAGGAAATAACTTGGCAAAGCCACAAACTTGAGGAGGGAAGAGGAAGTGCGAAGGTGATACCACATCATATGCCTGGCCAAGGGAGCTCCAGCTCTTTTAATGTCCTGGGTAAAACTATACCCACAGCGTGACAGGAATAGCAGCATATACAGTTGTTAAGCAAATGGTACTGAGAAACCAAAATAGCAATCAAGGCAGCTGGGAAGCTTCTCCTGAAGCACTCCTGCGTCCCAGTAACTCTCAACTGCTAGAAGAGGCCCCTGGGCAATGGACAGCTGGATCTAACTTTCAGTAGACTAAGTCTTCACTCTTCCCTCCTACTCAGAAAAACCTGATTAAACCACCATTAGGCTTTCATCCATTAGTCTATTATTGTCCCCATAAAGGCACATCCCTTTTTTCCTTTAAAATTATTCCTGCTTATGTCACCCTGTGCCCACACTTCTTTTGACCATTTTCTTCAACTATAACCCAGAGGAGTAAACTTTATTAAATCAGTGCTATCTCAGAAAAATATTGACAAAACTTCCCTGCAAAAGGCCCATTTAAACAATAATAATAAGAATATGAAAGTACATGCTTTATAAGCTATTAATGCACACTGTGAATGGCCTGAAGCCTCCAAGCTAAAATATGAATGTGCTTGTCTGATGGAGGTAGGTATCAATTGCATTAAAAAACATGTCAAAACATCTCATATAAATTTTATTATCTTGTTTTAAACCTTAATTTGTTTAAGTCTTTTGAAAAATATCATTTCTACTTCACCGAATCTTTCTATTTCTCTAACTTGTTGTAGGAGAAAATAGCAGGAAAAACTGTGTCTTATTTAACTCAACATGGAAGCTCCTCTTCAAGGAGGGAACTACCCAACTTACAAATGTTTACAGTTCAGGAGGTTCCCTTTCCATTTTGGCAGAGGTGGTAAGTTTGCTCTCTTCCTTTTCTCCTGCGATAGGTATCATACCAAATACCTAAGGTTTCCCAGGCAAGGTCATAATGAGAGGACAGCAGACCTCCTTGTATGTCCTGGATGCCCTGTGTCTCTGAAACTGTCCTATGAAGAAAAAGCATCCTCATTGTTGTTGCCTTGAATCATTCCCATTGTGAGAATGCTTTCGTCTTACAAAATGTTCCTTAGAGAATGGAGACAATTTACAATGGAACAGGCCCTATAGACACCTAGATACAGAGCTGCTGGAGTAAAAAAGGCCTTCCAAACAAAGAAGCTCCAGGACTTACACTGTGTCAGTGATGTACATCACCATTCCATCAGCCAAAATTGTAAAAGTAAATTGTGGAGGGAACTCTTCTGCAAACTGCTGACCTCTGCTCCTCCTCCAGAGACCTTCACCAACAAGAATGGGAAACAACACGGTGGCATTACAGGCCCTCATGCAGTACCTCAGGTCAGCCAGCTGAATGAGATCAGTTTCTCATCTGCTCTTGAAGACAAGCTTATGCTACACCTATGGAACTGAAAAGTGTGCAAAAGTACTAAAAGACAATGAGGTCACTGTTAATTTTACACAAATAAATTTTCCTGCTCTGGTACAATATAAAGCGCAAACCATTATGCTACGTGAAATGGAAAATAAATTGTAAACAGACAAGGAATGCAGCAGTAAGAGAAAGAAAACCATTCATCAACAATTACGCCACACAGACGGATAAATTGCTTTGCATCATTGCTTCAGCTGGCTAGGGTCTTGAGAGGTTGACTCAGGAATTGTGACCTAGTCTAGGGCATAAAGGAGGATCCAGGAGGATCCAGATTTAGAGCCTCTGTTTCACCTTAGCATTGCTGTGTATCAGGGTATAATACCAACAAGGGAAAGAGGATGATCCTGTACAAGACTAGCAGTGAAAAACATTGAAACTTCCCAGTTCTGATGCAAACTTAGTAATGTGGCTTTAGACAAAGAATATTGTCTCCATGTTCCCACTTTCGTCTCTATGAAAAGGTGGTAACATACTTCCTCTCCCTTCAAAGTTACACATAAATAGTTTTATTCACCTGATTGCTCTGTCTGGTCTATAATATGCTCATGTTCACACTTAAGCTACTCAGAAAGGTAGGGTGTATTTCAAACAAATGAACATAATTTATCACAGGTTGATCTTTGTAAACAGTTTATCATTTTTCTGCATAAACAGAGATGTAATTTCTTCCTGTTGACATAACCTCGGCCAAATGGATAGAGTGTGACTTTCACAGAGCAGGGGAGTGATAGACCCTCTCTCTGACTCATCGAATGTTTATTCACATATTTCACACAAAATGCAATGAAACATACTCTACGGAGTGAGGGGGATCCTTGTCAATACATCTTATATGATGATGATTATGGGGAGGAGAAGCACTCTGCTTTCCACATCAATTTTGAGTAAAAGAAGCATTTTAAAACTAGATCTAAGAAGCAAGGAAAGGGAAAAGGGAAAGAAAAGGAGCATTATAGGAGGGGTGTATGAGTAGTTGAATTCTAGAGGAGAGGACACAGAGTAAAACAAAGAATTCAATGTATTTGCTGTTATGATACTGCAATTGAAGCTCGGAACACTGAAGAATCAAGAAGCTAGGGAACCACTATTAAAAAACCTGTCTGGGTTTCCAAAAGTTCTTGGACCTAATTGGCTTTTCCATACACATATTTTCCCTTATCCAGTTACCAACTGTGAAGTTACACTATGAAGAACAACAAAGTTCCTGCTATAGTACTGTTCAAACCAGCTTTTTTAAGACTACAAATAACACAGCTACCTAAGGAAATCACAAACACTGTAATGACCCTAAGCTGGGACCACTTCATGCTTCCGCTGCCAGTCTTGTACTTGGCTAAAAAAAAAAAAGGAGAAACAAATACATTCAAATGCACATCTTTGGGTTTAGTATGTATTTTCACTATCTGCTTGCAATAGCCACTTGTCTCTGTCTTGTACTTTGATTGTAAGTTCCCCTTGGCAAGAACCATTTTCATTCCCTGCATAGGACAATGGAGTGCTCTCCATGATGGTTATAATCATCAAGAGCTACAGTGTATGTAAATAGCAAACAGGTGTTTAGGATTGGTCATTATAACCATGTTCATGCTCAGAACTGTCATCATGTGTTTGTAGATGCTACTTCCTCAGTGCTACCTGGTATAAAGCCTTCATTATGGAGTGTCATGCAAGCCCTGGCATTGCATAGCAAGGCACCACTTCTGAGAAAGACATATGAGGAAGATGAAGGAGCAAAGAGGAAGATGAAAGAGCAGGTAGACATTAACCCACATAAAGCCTACTCCCACCAATACGACTGCACATGGCAGTCTGGAAATGTTAAAGAGCTTCAAGCCGCAACCCAGTCTTAGACTGAAATTTGGCAGCTCCAGAGGGAAATCAGGACATGGCCAGATGGGAAGAGAGGTGAGACAGAGCCAAGAGTCCAGAGAGAGGGGAGCTGGCAACCAGGAAACAAAACCTTGGTTTAACTACACAAAACCCGGCCTCTACTGTTTCCATCTGTCTTCCTCACTGTTTTGTAATTTTTCCACATTACTTATTGCACCTAGAACAGGGCAACGCTGTAACCTCAGAGCTGAAGTCCTGTGTTCAGTGCTGCAGTGGAGAAGCAAAGGAAGAGTCAGGTGGGTTGGTGACTTGGCCATGGCTTAGCAACAGTAGAAAGATCACATCTTAATTCAGTTGTTGCTTCCCTGAAAAAAAGAGAAAAGACCCACAGAAAATCCACTTTCGATGTTTACCTCTGCACCCTAGTGTTCTCTTCCTTCTTGTTTCATGTATTTTGGTTTGCTCTCAGGCTTGTTCTGGAGTGAGCGTACTAGACCCCTACAAGTTGCAGTCCAGTGTTGGTTCAGTCTAGCTAGGGGCCACTCTGTCTGGACAGTATGCATGATATTTTGTACCACTTTGGTTCACCATCAAACATTCATTGAACACTATGTGCTCATGAAAGCACCAGCATGGGAGTCTGTCACAGGCAATCAGCAGAGGCAATTCGAACTGGGGGAAAAAATTCTTATGTCTTAAGACCATCTAGCCCTTGCATGCTGGCCAGAAGACAAACCAGGCATTGTCAATGCAATCAGAAGGGGCCTAGTTGATGACAGAAAAAATCTGCCACAAGCAATGTGGATGCAACCTATTTTACCTCCCCCTTTTTATCAGTACAGTTATAGCTACAGACACATTAGTTAAGCTCCCACTATCAGTTGTCATCTGGAGGAGCCTCCCACTCAACTGATTGATTATAGAGGGAGTTTAAGGAGACCAGTCTGCTAACTTAATCATCTGAATGAAGTGCCTGAAGAGGAACACTGCGAATACTTCCTCTCTGTGACTAAACTTATAGCGTTTATTCAAACTGAAATGAACACAAGAAATCCAGACAGGATTTTGCAGTGGGTTGCAACCAGGACATTACCTGCAAGAAGAGCTGAAAAAAGCATCATGTAGAATTAGAGTATCTTTTCTTTTTGCGGGACATTATTAACCATGAGCTTCATGCAGGTCATCCCACTGCAGAATCTTCAAATGTTTAGGAAAAAAATCTTTGACCATTTGATAACTGAAGACAGTATTGTTGACCTAGTGCATGGCAAGCCAAAGATCACAAAGCGCATTTCAGGCTACACTGAGAATGAGCCCTGATTCTTCTGAATTCCAAACATGCTGTTTGGGTATAAAGCCTAATTTCTCTCTGATGAGCAAAACCAATGTGAAATGTGAAACAGGTAACATATGCTTTTCTCCCTATCAACAGATTCATGTGTAAATTAAGAGCCTTTAACACACAGCTTTTAGCAGGAAAAAACCCTCCCTGGTAAACTTAAAATTTTTAAGCATCATATCTTGGCTTAATCAAGGTTATATTAGAACATGTGTAACAAACTTCAAAAGACAGGCAGTTCTGAAAATATTTCTGAAGAACAGATTTTTTTAAATTTTTTCTTTTTTTAAAAAAGCCTCTGAATCCTGCAGAATGGCACTAATTCCTTTAATAGTGATTAGACAACGATGTATTTAGTTTAAGATAGGAGAGCTGGAAAAAAGAAACAAAACAACACTGAATATAACAGCATATATAGTTTACACTTTACCCTGGGGATGTCTGTCAGCACACAGACTTTGCAAGTGCCACTGTTAGACCAAAACCTGATGATCAGTTGTCTCGAACAGTGTTGAATAGAGTTTCTGGGAGAGAGAGAGAGTAAGAAAGGCTAAGTAGAGGCAAGGCACTGAAAGGGAATTAAGGCACAACAGAACCACAAGAATGTGGCATTTTGGAAAGACCCAAATCTGGTAGACAGTCATCAGAACTGGAATAACGTATAGCTTTACAGAGCTCAATGGAAAGGCAGGAATAAAACTCCAAAACAAAAATTGTAAGGAAAAGGGACATTTCAGAAAAGTGCAAGTATTCTGAAACAGATGGTCTTTGGAAAGAGAGACAAGACTAGGAAAAAAGAGGATGAGCAGATGTTATCAATGCTTCATCTGAATGATTGGTAGCACTAAATTCTACACCAAAACTAGGACTGATGGGAAAAAATACGTCATCATCAAGGAACGGTATGCGTCATTACCAGAGCAAGCTCACATGTCTAGACATGCGCTGAGGTAGCCAGAGCCAAAGACAAATTTGGAAGTCAGATGGAATACAGAGGAGTCAAAATAAATGAAGCAGAACCAGCCATAGGAAAGCAGATGGTTCAAGATGCTGCTGGACAGACCTGACTCCTGCCTCAATGTCATTGCAACAGTAGTGCCATGGGGATGGAGAAAGTGACTAATTAGAACATTTCTCTGCAAGCAGATTTTTTGACCTTATCTGGTGCTTCATTTCCAGTGAGAATAGTAAGTCTTAAGCACATGGTTGGGATTCACTGTAAGGATTTTTCAAGAAATGGAGCTGGTTTAGTCCACTTGGTTTCAAACTGCCACACACACAGTGAAACCTTAATTCTGCCATGGACCAGACACTTAGAATTCCCTCCTCCTTTATTTTATTTTTCAGGGTCCTTCCCTCCTCAGTTTTCTCCTTTCCAAAAGCCCAACTGCTCTGAAAGCTTCAGTGATTTATTCAGCACTGAATTAGCTACTACTGAAAGCTCAACTGTGAATATATCCAGTGCTCTTGAAGTGACAAACACAAGTGGGACTGTCAGAAACTGTCATGCCTGGAACTCCCCTATTCTTTAAGCTTAATGAGCTGCACTATCGCAAAGGAATTACTGACTGAACTCCCTGACCTCCATCCATTACACTCCTTCTGGCCATGAAGAACAGCATTTGAAGCACTCGCAGACTTTCAGTCCAATAAAATTTCATAAGAAGAAAACCCATATTAGTAGAATCAGCCTTCTTTGTCTTGTTTGAGTTCCAGAGTCACAACTATGAGCATGGTAACATGTGTGCTCTGTAATTCCAGTTCTCTGTGACAAGCCTGTTATCTCTGCACCAAGGCTTCTATTGGTTAAAGCAGAAAGCATCTTTTATTCTTCCAGAAAATCTCTTGATTAGTTAGTCCCTGAAACCAACACACTTCTCATATTAATCTTTTGTTAATTAAGGAAAAATGTCAATATGACTCCAAAAGGTAAACAACAATAGTTTCCACCCACACTAGAATTTTTTCACAACCTGTGTTCATTCTTTTTTGATTTGAATCCTGCTCACAGAGGGATAGAATAGCTAGGACCCTTGGGAAATAACAGCTACAGGCACTGGCTGATTTTTTTAGGCTATAACAGGATTCACAGTAAGCTAGAGAGAAGCAAAATCCCTATTTTAAAGATAATTTCTGCCAATTACTTCTTTTTTCTCACAGCCCGATCTCAAGGATCTGTCACCCACAGCAGCTACGCTTACTTGCCAAGAATCTTTGCTGCAGGACCAGGATGTCACCTTGTGCCTACGCACTATTCAGACCTTCCCTTCAAGTCCCCACTGCTCTATAGCAAAAGGATCTGCAAAGAACAACAAGGGAGTATCCCTTTTACAGAGGACCACTATTCCAAGCCTTAAGTCACATCATGTGACTGGTCCTAATGTCATCATCCTGTGACAGGGGAAAGCAGATGTAAATGGCCAGTGGTAAGAATAGGTGAGCATAGCAAAGGACCACATACGTCTCTCTGCATGTCATTAGCAGACATAACACTATTTCAATTGAATTAAGATTTTTTAAGAGTATAAATGTGCATTAAAAAGCCCTCTCAGAGACTGCCTGTAGTAGGTCTGGAACATCAACACATGCCTCCTTGGGATCAAATTTATCCCAGACCATTATCTAGTGTTTTGACATGTTTTTACTGACTGTGACTTTCTCCTGCTTGAAAATATCAGAAAGAGAATAAATGATTAAAAATGCTTACAGAGATATCTTAGCCCAGCTAAAGGCAATGGGACCTTCCCAGTGGCTTTTGAATGAAGGCAGGACTTCATCTTGAAAATCTTTTCATTCTTTATTTTGACAGGAGGAAGAGGTAAATAACAGAGAGTCAGCTAAACAACCTCAATTATCCAAATATAAGAAGTTGTCTGTCTCTGCCATAGGGAATTTTGGCTCTTGTAGTCTGCTTGTAGGGATACTTTTACTGCTTGAAATGAAAGCCAGGGAACAGAAAAAAACCCAGCCTCTCAATCAAATACAGAGGCTTCCAGGGCTGGTTTCCTCAGGCATGTTATCGAAGCTGCAAGAGAATAGAAATTGTGTTAAACTTCTGCACATTTCTTCGGAACTTTTACTTTAGACAAAAATGATTGGTATGAAATTTACTTTGAATGATAAACACACAGTAAGAAAGAGAGCCCAAGCAAACAGTTTTAAGACAGGGAAACACAGCAACTGTGAGAAAACAAGTTATGCATCCTCCCAGATGATCTCCTTTCCTTTCCACACACACACAGAGAACATAGCTCGTAAAAATGTAGCACTTCCATGACAGTACAAAACACAGTCTCTTCAGAAAATTAGGAGGGTGTAGTAGGAGGAAGACAATAATTATTTGGACTTTCTAAATCCAGCAATGAAGTGAAGAGAAGGGGAGAGGAAGGGGAAGGGGAAGCGGACAGGGGAGGGGAAAGGGGAAAGGGAAAGGGGAAAGAAGACTTAAAGCTGGGCTTTTCAGAAGAGGCTAAAAAAATAGTGGTGTCAGTTCACACTGAATTTCAATGAGACGTGGCTCCCTAACTCTCTTACACTCTACTGCAAGTCCAATCTGAAAAAAAGAAACTCCCAAACACTACCTAATGGTTTCTATTTTTATCTTAGAAAGTCTTTAAATTCTGTAAGGGCAAGAATAGGACCTCTCTCTTCCTCGTCTCTTCCCAGCTGTATCACTCTGAGAATTAGCATATTCATGTTTATGAGGCTGTTTCACTCAAATTTGAGAGGGCGGCATGGGCAGTATGGCTATTTTTAAACATTTCCTTAAGGTTGAAATGTTAAGATTTTGAAAAATTTTAATGTTCAGGAAGATCTTTATGTGTTATGTCAGATTGAGACAGCCTTCCTCTGTGTTCTCCTGCAGACCAGCAGCCCTATCTTAGAGCAAACTAAACAGGTCTTCCAAAGACATCAGGTTTTAAGTGCTTTTGTATAACTGTAAATGAAATTATTAAAGTATGTCTAAGCTTCTCTGAATTCAGAGCCACAACCCTTTCAGGTTTACAGTCCTGATAGCAGAGTAGTCAGCTACAAGGACCTCTGAAAATGAATCGGCATGCTTGATGACAAACAAAATGAGATTTTGCTCTGATGTTAAAACTCTCCCATCTCTCTTCTTATATGGGAAGCATTAAGATTGTCTAGACTTGAGGCACCAGAACTGACATAACTACAGCTCTGGAAACTCTCCCTGGAAAGTCACAAATGGATGAAAGGCAAAACTAAGTTTTAAACTAGATGAGAAAACAGAAGTCTGAGTACAGGCACAGATCTAGAAATTTAAAAAAAACAAGATATTATATGGTGCAGTGCCTGAATGACAAACTTATTTACCAGAACACCTCCAGAAGTACACACATTAAAGCAGTTGGAATTTATAAAGAAACTGGTATTAAGGCGACCTATCTTAGTGGCATAAATTCAAAAGAAAAGGTCTAACCTCTCAAGATCACTTATATTTCCTGTGTAAAAAAAGGTGGAGAGAGACAAACTTAATTGATAACCTATCAGTTGAAAAGTCTGATGAGTCATTAAGGCTCTAGCTACCTTGGTCAGGAAAGAGGAATAGATTTCATTCGTGGGTTTTTTGTTCGACTTTTTTTAAATGAGAGAAGAAAGTCATGCAAGGACAGGACTTTGGTTATGAGTTTCAGCTTGCTTAATATGTACTGGGAAACATTTCAAGGATGAAGCAGAAATAATCCCAAGTGTCAGAATACTGAGTAGGAGGCAAGTGGCAATTTGGAGCTAAAATAACCCATTTTTTAGACATAGTAGGCATATTTCATTGTGGTTCCAAAAAAGAGCTATTGTTGAATACTGAGTTTTACTGAGTTAATAGAAGCCTAGCTCTTTATCTGAAAGTGTAGCATTTGAATGCCATACTGGAGGCCAGTGAGTCTCCCTGGCTTAAGGGAAATTGACTTAAAATGGGTGAGACTTCTCTGAGAAGAGAATAAGGATGCAGACATCTTTTCTTTGCAACCAAAAAATAAGCATTTCAGAAATATAAGAGCATACACATTCATGGTAAAAACTGAAGTGTTTTTCCACCTGAATTTTTACTGAGCTTGGGTTTAACAACCCATCCAAGTATGGGTATATTTACTTGTACTTTGAGTCTCCAGGGTGTCCAGGCCCAGATCATTTTGCATTTCTACAAGATCTGAATGGCAAATTTCAGAATGTCACATCTTAACACAATAAATGTCAGACACAAGGCAAGTTTTTGGCCAGTTAGACCTCTTCTCCCTGTCTGTCAGGAAAGCTGGGAAAACAGATAGAAAGGAAATGGTCTTGTTCCAACATTTATTAAACAGAATTGACCATCATGATTCAGAGTGAGACAGGAAACATGGGCTTATTAAGGTGACTTGGCATTATATTGTTACAGCATTGGATGCCTAAGACAAAGACATGGAGGCTCGTTCACAATTCAGATAACTTGTCCTGTTAAAAATTAGAAAAGGTTGATCATTATCATTATCCTAACTGGGAAATGATCAGAACCAGAGAAACAGATGAGAACATAGGAGACAGGTTGGGAATCCATCCCCTGCCTGAAAGCCTTGTACCTTACTAACCCCACTATTAATGCCTTACAGTATCCATCAAATGGCAGCAACACGCCACTCAGAAACTCTGACATCCCCTTTCTCTCTCCTCAATGCCTTACCTTGAGAGTTGCTCCACAGCCTTAAACCACTAATGGTAAGAACGTTTTTCCAAAACCACTAATGGTCAGAACCTTTTCCCATCTCAGTTTCCTCAGGCCAGTTTTGCACCCATTTGTTATTGTGCCAAACCATCATCTAGATTAAATCTTTTATTATCTTTGGCAGTACAACATTGCCAGCTGCAGCCATAAGTAGAACAATCTTGCAGGAAATTTCAGCTGTCATCCTCTAACCCACCCACCTCAGCATGAAAGCAGTAGAGCCTGATACAACTCCAGCACCTTCTGTGGACTTCCTGTTTCCTACAACATTTGATGCTGTCAGCCCTGAGCATCACTAGACTGCAATACCACCCTCCCATGCTGTGCAATTTTTGGTGTTAACCTTTCAAACACTGAGGACTTTTGTGTTGGCTTGCTTGCTTCCCTTTTCCGTAAGTACAGAAACAGAAGGCTGTCATGCCCTTGGATCCATCAACTCCTCCAGTTTTCATATATTTTGTTCCATCACTTTATTCCAAACTGACATTCTGTCCTGGACACTAAAGGACATGGGAATTAAAGGCAAAGTAGGGTAAGAAGAACTTTCGGGTCAAGGAACAGAATATTATGGGATTCATTAGCCTGAAATTATGTAGCATAGGCTCCTCAGTTTAAGGCAGGAAAGCTGTCAGTGTCAATTGATTAAGAAATAATTGGATAGTTTTGCAAAGTACACTAATAATTTTACATAAGAGCTAAAAAGTTATGCAAATCATTATAAACTGCATTTATTTTGCAATAATAACATGGTACTCTCCTCGGGTTAGGAGCCCACTAGGGAGTTCATGGGAATGGGACAGCTGCCTTCAAGCATGTAATAGCAATAAAGAGCTTAAAAGATGGAAAGTGAAGCTTAAAGACGTAGCTGCTCTGCTGAGGTCCTGTGCCCTGCTGAACCTCTTCCTCACTCATTTTTCTCATCATTCATCCACAATCATGTCTAGCCTTCCGACTAAGGCTATGAACACAGTACTGGTGGCCAGCCATGACTTTGCCATTGCCAGGATCTTGAAGGCAGGCTTTCTCAAGGTCTCCCACTCTGGATTTTTAAAGCTAACAAGATTGGGTGGAGGAAACCCACTGAACATCCTCTTGAAAAAAAAGATGACAAAAGAAAACAGGAAAAACCACATACCTGTGGGTTTACATGGCTCAGTGGCATCTGGGCCAAACTTACCACAATCAGGTTGTGCAGGACCTCTCGGATATCTCCTTCCTCCTGCTGGTACACCAGGAAGAAGACTGAGAGCCTGAACACAGCAAGGGCAGAGACTGTTCACCAGAACTGTAGAACATGAGCTGCGTTCACCCCATTTTAACATTAGAAAGGATACATGCCGCTTATCAGGTACCATGCACAATCTCAAATACCCTGATTTGGACTAAGTTTTCCTGTCAGCTGTGGTACGTGTATTGTAAGTGGCTTAGTTGTGTGCTAAATGTAGGAGTCATCAAGCCTACCACCATTTCTGTGCTTTCTCTTTCCCATAGCCCTTATCTAAACACACAGACAATAACATTACACAGATAAGTTCAGTCTGAGAGAAAGATTAATGGCATGGATGTGAATGAAGGGGAAAGTTTTATGCATCTGAATTTTACAAAATGAAAAGAAAAATTATAGCATCTTTAAAAGCTGTTATTATTATAATGACTGGAAGCTCCAGACATGAGCCAAGATTGCCTTGTGCAGGTTACCATAAAGTTACTTTAAAAAGTTACTATAAAATAAGTCATGTCCCCCCTTTTCTACTTTACCTTTCTGCTACTAGTCACTGACAGTGTTATGATACTACAAATAATCCCAAAATAGTCTGATCCACCATGGAAAATCTTATGTTTCAGCATCCCAAAGTTCATTACTCAAGGTTTACACTTAGAGGAAAAGCCCTCTGCCTTTAAAATTTGACAACGGATAAACAATAAATAGAAATGCCATTTACTGGCTCAAAATTTAAAACATTGAGCTGCTTAGATCTCTTAGCCTTTTGCCAGATATGCAAAACTGTGCCTAAATGTCATAGTGTTCTGAATTTAATGTGCAACATATCCTGCAATGGACTGCACTAACCCACATGATACAGCACCAGGAGACATATTCAGGTTAAAACTAAGAGAGAAGGTGCAAGGAGACAGTAATACAATAAAAAGCCTTCCAAGTAACCTCCTCAAGAGATAAAGTTCCGTAATGTTGTCAATGAATTGGGAAGCTAGATCTTTCTTTTTTACAGGAGCAACCTTTGCACTAGCAATGCTGTAAACCTGCTTCAGTTTTCTCTTGACACAGATGACTAATCGCAGGGAAAAATCAAAAAGACCTGAGGGAGGTAACTAATGTTAGTTTCGGTTACTATATGAGCAAAGGGAAACAGACAAGCAGAAAAAGCTAACGGAGAATTAATGGCAGGAGAAATGCAAGCCATTCAGAAAAGCCTGCTGTTTCACCGAGGGCAGTGTCAGAGCCTTGGGGATTCCTGATATTCAGCAAAGATGATGCAAGCTGTAAATGTAAGTCAACTTTTTTTTCTCCACTAATCACACACCCCATTAAAAAATAGTAAGGGAAAAAAGCCCTAGGAGCAAATTAGATTGAGGTGGGCAGTGATTTTCTGTGGTCCCTTCTGAACTATTGGCATAAGTCTTACTCTCCTTCAAAAGAATGGCTACCCTTCTACCAAATAAAAGGTCCTGGAAATGATAGTTCAATGCCGCAGGAGCTGACAGCTCAGCGGAGAATGATAAGAGGACTAAGGACAGCCAGAAATGGCTCACAAAGTGTCACAGTTCCCACTCCAACCTGCCACTCTGCATTTAGATTGTATGGTCCTTAATGCGAAAATAAAATCTCAGAAATTTTTTCCAAGGAGTGTTCTTCCTTGTTATAACTGTACAAAGGTATCTTTTCCACTATCCAGTCACTCCTCCTCTCTCACAGCCAGGCTTAAAAACACATTTTCCTTCAGGCAGGATATATCACAGAATCACAGGGGTTGGAAGGGACCTCTGGAGATCATTTAGGCCACCCCCGCTGCCAGAGCAGGATCACCTAGAGGAGGTTGCACAGGATGGCGTCCAGGCAGGTTTGGAATGTCTCCAGAGTCAGAGACTCCACCACCTCTCTGGGCAGCCTGTTCCAGTGCTCTGCCACCCTCAAAGGGAAGAAGTTCCTCGTCATATTTAGATGGAACTTCCTACGTTCAAGTTTCTGCACATTACCTCTTGTCCTACAAGACAATACAAACTATTTGCAACAGCATAAAGTTGAACAGTGTTTCTCAGCCTCCTTTAACCTGAGAAACCACTGCTCATCTTGTGCCACAAGTATTGTTGCAATTGTTGCTCCTTTATAACCAAGTAAAAATTTGAGCAAAATATGAGCGTTCATTTGTTCCTTTTATTTTCTTTCACTGCTTTGTAAAGAAATGCATATTTATGTTAAGAAAATTAAGTAATTCCAGTCATTTCACAGAGCACAGTCTGCTCAAGGAGCATCTTTGGATCACCAGGAGGGAAGCACTGGTGGAGCAAAGCATAAAATCTATTTCCAAACCAGCAGGACAGCCTGATGGAAGCGCTATTCCCACAAAAGCACAGAGTTTCTTTATGACCACAGCTAGACTGCTTCTGCTACTCTGTCTTAATTACGGCTAGCTTGGCTGTCTCTCCAGTGCAAACACACTGACAGAGACCATTAGCAGTGCTTCTTCCCACTAACACCAGTGGGACACATGCAGCCATAAAGTCAGATCAGGTAAAGGTCAGAGCACACAAACCCTCTAGAATGCTAGCCAAAAGGAAAACATTATGCTTGAGTTGGAACTGCTACCCATAAAAATCAACCATCTATTAGCTTAGAGACTATCTCTGCCCATCTTATTGAACTACACACACACATTTACATATTTATTGAGAGGGAACTTTCCTCATCAATACACTTGCTCAGCCTGGCTTCAATAACTCTGACTGAACTCATAAGTAGCAGTTTGTCATCTCTGCTAACACACACACTCAGTTCAGATGAAATACCTTTTTTAACCAAGTCCTAAACACAGCTCTATTCCATCAGTTTATTTGAAAACTAAATATATTTGGCACTGTCTTTATTCATTCCTGCATAAAATCAAGATAAGGAATGAAAGCTCATTGCAAGTGAGGTTGAAAGTAAGGATACAGCAAGCTTTGCTAAAGTTTGCCCTACAGTGCTTAATCCTAAGGAACTGTGGATCATTTCTGGATGTAGGGAACCTGGCTATTTCATATTTTTGTTTCTCATAGAAATACAAAGGGTTGTTCCCCTGAGGAGTTTTCTAGCGTAGATATCAGAGATTAGTTTAATATTTTCAGGTATAATGGTAGATTGCTGTAGAAAAATTAATGGGCTGGAAGTCTGACCAGAACTTGATCAGGTTTGGTTTAAACTAGAAAACATCTGATAGCTACTCTCCAAAACAATACCAGAAAGAAATTATTCTTTCTCCAGCTAGCTTTTTAGTTAAAAAAATCTGCACTAACTACGTGTGTACTAACCTGAGTTTTAAAATCTACATTTATTTGCAAACTATGTAAAGCTACTAAACTAATTAGGTACTACAGCTACACAAAATCTTTAACTGGACTATTAAATTTAGAATTAGATTCAAGATCTCAGTATTGTGCCGCATGACACCATGAAACTTCACATCAAGACAGTCACTTGAACCACTTTCTAGTGCATACATCAGTTTACAGACCTGCCAATAAGTACCAAAACTGACTTCTGGACAGAAAAATTAAGAAGAGTATGTTCAAGACCAAGAAATCTTGTACAGGAAACATTTCATTTCAGGTAATTGTTTAAATTTGAAAAGAAATTAGAAAACTAGATTATTCATCAAAGCAATTGGGAGCATTTCCTTTTATAAAAATGTAGGGATCTCTCCACTGACCAAAGTGACTTATATGGCAGTCTTGGTGTCTTTTGTTGAAGCTGCACAAATAATTAAACTGTACTGGGGGAAGGACTACCAGTTTGGTATCCCCTACATGAGTTAAATATCCTTGACGCTGGCTACAGTGTCTTTGTAGTGGGGTTTGTCACTCTCTTCTATCAACACTGTTTCATTTACCCTAAAAATACAGTCTCAAGGCAGCAAGCTAGGTTCCTTGGTCCAGTTTTTAGGACACTTACTACAGAAAGAAGGACAGCTGAGTCCATTCCCATACAATGAATCTTTAGTTATGCAGACAGGGTGGGAAAATTTCAGTAAAAGCGAATGAGTTTGGTCGTCTAGGAGGCACAAACCACACGCCACTCAACATTTACTCTAAACAGAAAGCTCATTCAACTTCAAGCCTAGAGGTCAGGCCCATTTGTGTCCCAAATATATTCTGCCAAAATCTACCTACTCACGTGAGATTTCTTTGAAGAAGTTTAGGTAACACTGTGGGGAAAGCAATGCTGGACTCTTTAAACTGAGCTTCAGGTTTGGTATGGATTACTAATTAATTGCTACCAACAGCCACACATACTTATGTTTCCATGATCCTGCTCTCAGGGCAGTATCAACATGAGTAACATATTTTGTATGTAGCCTCACTCCAAACCTGGTGAACTGTCTCATGCTGTTGGGGAGGATGGGGAAGAAGATGCATCTGACAAGATAATCCAGTAAAGTTGCAAGGAGTACAAATAGTAGGCAACTTAACCTATAACATTCTGACAAATCCTAATTAATCAAAGGAAGAAAATCTAAGATACTAGCAAGACAGACAGAAATAACAACCAAAGACTTGTGATCATTGCAACAGTTGTTAAATGGCACTTAATATTAGATATATCATTAATGTAACATCTTCTGCATTTTTGTTTGCTCAGAAAGCTCTGCCTGACAATCAATACTGGGGCTGGTGTACCACATGTTACCCAGGGAAGCGGTACTCTCCAGGCATCCTTTACACTCAGCAGCTCACCCCCATGGAAGATATTAAATCGCATCTATTCGTCCAAGCTAGAAATAAGTCTGACAATACTTCAAGACATTGCACATGTCAATACTTCAAGACATTGTCTTGCAGAAACCAAGTTGTAGTTTGCCTTGCTAATGTCGTTCTTGATACACTGCTCTGTGCAGATTCCTACTTGTGGGCACGGAAAGACAGAGAGCTCCTTTTTATGTGAACACTTGCTTTCCAGGCCCTTCATTTTGTGAAGAGTTGCTCTGCTTCCCCCATGTTGGAATGGAACCCTTTCATGCACCAGGCAAAACTGTTGTGTGGAATGCAGTATTTCTATCTCCTTTCAATGCATCACATTATGGAAGATGAACACCTGTCTGTCTGATCCTGAACATGTCTTCTCAAAGACTTAGATTTTTAATCTCTCACTTGAGGTGCAGTGGTGTTAATATCAAAAAGATTCTTCATGTAGACAGGGCTCCAGCAGCTCCTATTGTTTTCCTCTTCACTGTCTTAGCTAAATAAGAAGGAAAATGAATGCAACTATAATTGAACATTCTACAAAGAAAGATGGCAGACAAACCCAAATTCACTCTGTCTACAGACCATGCTGTCAACAGGCCAGTAAACATTTGCTTGGGCAAACCACATGCTCATAAAACTACATAGCTCCTGGACTACAGCCATAAAAAGACGCTTAAGCTTGTTCTCATCTTTCCATGGAGATATGTCTCTGGTGATGAAGAGGGATCAGGATGCAGCCAGTGCTCTGAATTAATCTGTTAAACTCCCTTCTGCAAGGTGGCACACTATGACAGGCTGAACAGTAAAACTGTGAGTGAGAGAGGCCTTGTAGTCTGCATTTATTTCTTGACAAAAGGCTGCAGCTTCAGCCACGGTAAGAGGTTCCTCTTCCATGGGAGGAGGGATTCTCCATCATGGAGGAGAATAACTGCAAAGCACCTGCTGCTGCCTTCAGCACCACAGCTGTCTGCCCCCTTCTCACTCCATGGCTGTTGCAGCTTTCTCCTGACACTTATAACCCCCACCACCAACATCCAACAGCCAGATGAGGCTCTGAGGAAGGGGAAGGGGAGGTCAGGACTATAAGCAGCTGGAAGAGAAGGTGAAGGGCAGGAAAGAAAGACATTGCCTTCAGCAAGTAATAAAGGCTGGAGAGAGGCAGGGGAGAAGAAGAATGGGGCAACACAGAACTAGTGATGGGGGTACATACTCATCAACAAAGTCTCTCACTGCAGTTCCAGAAGCAAACACTTAAAATCTGTTAAAGATGGCAATGTCAAACAGCAAACAACATTTTGGCAGTCAGTTTCACCACTACTTACAAAAGCTAAGAATCTGATAAGAAATAGAGTAAATGAGCAGTTTCCATACATGTACAGGGATCTTCAGCCCCTGCATTCTCCTGCCATCTGAACTGCTCCCAGAGACACAGGGCTGGGAAACTCCAGTTCTCCAGTTCTTCCAGTTCTGGGCAGATCCACCAAGAAGCTCAGCAGAGCTGTCCAGAACTCCCCTCAAAATTCAGCAAAAGTTTATTGAACTGGAGTTGCTCTGAATGAAACACATTCTTCTTTGCAAAGGAAGAATTTTTGTTCTTGACCCAACTTCTCCATCTTTAGTAATTTTCCTACATGGTACTGTCTGTTCTCAGACAAACGACGAGAGTGGTGAGCAATAGTCTTTCTCTGAGAAACACATGTTGCATTTCATGCTCATCTCTATTCTCTTCCATGTCCTTGATGAGGTTTGCTCCTAAGAATTGCTTTAAAACTGTTAACACAGATGACAGGTCCTGAAGTTGTCTGTGTGACCTTTGCCATTGTGTTAGCTCAAATAAACTAGAGCAAATTAGCAGAAAAGCAGCTGTGCATCTTTTACTTCACTAAGTGTGGATCAGCTGGAGATATGACTTTCTGTATTGTAACTTCATAATTGAAGACTGTTTTCATGTACAATAAGTACTTTTTGTTGTTGGTAGGTTTCCTGACAATTTGGATTTTAAACATTAAAGCTTAAGGCAATGCAATTACTATTTAATAATTATGGTTAATACTAACAGTACATCTGCTTGGTTTGAAAAGGCTGGCTCTGTTTCAGAAAGGCTAGACATCCATTTTATAAACATCTTTGACAACACATAAAACATCAGATGACTGAGGAAGAAACCATAAAGTTGCATGGTCACAGTTTAGCAGTCTCCCAGCACTTTTTTCATGGCTGCCAGAAAGAATGTATGAAATGTGAACCAAGCATGCAGGGTGTAAAGCATTTCAAAAACATAAGAAAAGTAGGAAATATTTCTCATTTGGAATTGCTTTGATTTTCCAATTCATCAGATAGATTAATGAAGGGGAAATTTCCCACTTTAGTGATTTTCCTCCTGTGAATGCAATAAGGACTTTCTGTTTTTAAGGCATGGGTGAAGTAGTTTAGGAATCCTCTGAGTTTTTGAAACCAGATCCTCCCCTGACATAAAAAGGAACTAATGGCTGCAATCACCTTGCCTACAGCAGCATCAATGTTTTTAAAACACAAGCCTCCGGATTTTTTAAAGATCAGTGAGATGTTATTTGCAAGGAAGCAACTTATAAACAAGGACAAGGGCTTCGTAAGTGGATTGATCTTTTCCATAACTGATACATTCTTTGCAGTACATTTCATTTCAAATTCATATTAGCAAAAACAATTACTGACACACATTCTAGAACCGATTAATTTCCTGTCCCCTCTAGCTAAAGCTTTATCTCACAAAAGACTGCATAGCAGCACACCACTGGCAAATTAGAATAGTATTTCATAGAATCATGGAATGATTTGGGTTAAAGATCATCTAGTTCCAACACCCCTGCCATGGGCGGGGACAACTTCCACTAGACCAGGTTGCTCGAAGCCCCATCCAACCTGGCCTTGAACACTTCCAGGGATGGGTGTTAAGGTGTATCAACATTCTCAGAGTAAAGAATTTCTTCTTAATATCTAATCTAAATCTACCCTCTAAATCTACCCTCTTCTAGTTTAAAACCGTTACCCCTCATCCTGTCACTACACTCTGATAAAGAGTCCCTCCCCATCTTTCCTGTAATCCCCCTTTAAGGACTGGAAGGCTGCTATGAGGTCTCCCCAGAGGCTTCTCCAGACTGAACAACCCCAACTCTCTCAGCCTGTCTTCGTAGCAGAGGTGCTCCAGCCCTCTGATCATCAATTTATTTATTTAACCTCTGGAATACAATATATATACAATTTCAGCAAGGAGTGAATCTGTTTCCATTTTTCCCTTCTGTTCAAAATCTAATGAATCTAAAAAATCTAATCTAAACCATTCTCCCTAATTCTCATGTACGATGGCATCTTTCCTGGGATCTAGGGTTTCTGCATCACTTTAAGTCTTCAGACTCCTGAAACTGTCCAAGGACAGAGCACTTGCTCAGGCCCTACAGAAGGATTCTCTGTCCTCAGATCATCCTACCTAACTTTGGTACCCACGATGAGAGTTCAGTTGCCCAAACTCCTTTTATATTCATTGAAAGAGACAGGCACCTCCAAAAGAGTAGTTCAGAAGAGCTCATCAAACTTGCCTATTTCTCAACATTAATTACAAAGGAAACCAAAGGAGTCTATAACTGTGTTCTGTATCACTAACCTAGTCTATACTACTCAACAAAGGTCTGCTTCTGAGTTTTCAGGGGACACTCATATGTCTCGGTTGTCTCATGGTGAGACTAGGCCTCACCATGAGGTGAGGTCCAATTCTATTCTTCATCTCTTACTTTATGTTCCATGCAAAGGAAGCCCAGGCAGAAAGTGGGAAGGAGTGAGGCACCATGCTACCTTCCAAGAGGTCTTGTCACGGTTTGGACAGGACCGGTCCCCAGCACAATCCTTGGGGAGCACTTGCCTCATTAAAATAAAAGCCTCTGGTGCCATCCACACAACAGATTCACTTCCACCCAGCTTTCTTTCTTTTCATTTTCTTTCTGTTGAGGTATGACATATTCCTGTTACAAACAGTTTTCTCCTTTACTGGAAAAGAGACTTTGGACTGGCTGTATTCACCTGCTTGAAGATACAAGCACTGCAGGTTTCAGCAAGGGTGAAAGACAGCTTTGGACCTACATCCTGAAGCTTCATTTAAACCCACAACACAAAGCATGAATGGCACCTCATGTGGTCACATCCGTACATCCATGACAGCATCTCCTGGGGACAATCTCAAGTTCTGCCCCAGAGAGATCAATGAGGTGTGGTCACTATAACATGGAGGTCAGCACAGCATTAACTCACAGCCTCCCTCTCTTGGGAGTTTGCAGCCAACACCTGATGGTACACTGGCAGCACTGGGGATGCTGAGGTTATTGTTAGCTCAGGTACGTCTTCACAAACTGTGTACACAGTGAAGACTACAGCGTACACACTTCCTAAGCAGAACAACCTTTATTCTTTCTTTTTGTTCAAAGAGGAAGCAAAACCAGCTATTTCCTTGAAGCAGACTGTGCTCCAACTCTGTTCTACTCTGAAGCAAAGAAACCAGAGTATTACTCAACTTGTTCATTATGAGTGCTGAGATGCTCTTAACAAAAGGAGCTCCTTAAAACTGTATAAAGAGTAGGGGGGAAAGTGCCCTGGAAAATGGTTAAAGATCACTTTAGGTTCCCATAAGCAGAGCTTTAGGAACACTGAACTGATTTTCATCAAGCATGGAATCCTTTCCAAGGTACTCTGAGGACAGTTCCGGAAAACAATTTTCAAGACAACATATTTAAGTTTAAATGGAGCTCAATTAAACTAAATGGGACTTACATAGATAATGATCTGTACACACTATTCCATGGGCTCCAAAGCTAATTTCTAGACTGCTCCCATAAGGAAAAAAATAATGCGTACTCACAGCTATTGAGAAGCATGCTTGCAAATAACACAGAGGAGGGAAAAAACGGCACATGGCAGAAATTTTTTATCCAAAATTCAAACAGGTTTCCCAGTTAACACGATGGGGCCAGGGGAAAAAGCAAAGGGTATATAGACCAAGGAGTTACGGTCAGGGGCAGAGTTAAACAATGTCCCTGTCTAACATTTTCAGCAAACATCATGTTTTTGGGGTCTTTGCACCTTTTTATCTTCCATCTTAGTTTTAAATCTTTGTTGTCTTGCAATACCAGATTTTTAATGGGTTTGGAAAGCTGTATAATTTATAAATTTCATGGTGGGCAAAAGCACACACATAACTTTGTTTTTAAATACAGCCACATAAAACACTTCTCAAAGGATAAAGCACAAACTATTCATCAAGTCAGTCAATCAATATTCTGCAGCAGAGCCTACATAATTACTTTTTTCTGTGCTGTAATAGGGCCACATTGTGCTTTATGGCCGTCATTAATTATTAAAATAGTTTCCTGCACTAGCGTGCATCCACACATAGCACCTGCTATCAGTCTTCTCAGGTCAGAGTCTTTCCCACTGACTTGTGTCTGTCTCATGACTACCCATCTAGGCCCTCCAACATTCCCCTGGGATTGCAGTAAAATGCTCCGCAACGTTTCCCTGTCTCACTGTTCAATCTATCTCCAAAGTCCTTGAGTCTTTTGCAATTAAAAACAACCTGTCTACACTTTATTATAAAGAAATACCAGGGAATTTCAGCAATGTTTATGAATGAATACAGATTTGCCTTCCTCCAGTTATATACAAGGATATCTGCTGGCACAGAAGTTTTAACACAACAAAACAACAAGACGCACACAACTTGTCACCAGTGGGACCCCACTCAAACCAGGCTGTAGTAGCGGGTGCTCCAGAAACAGGTATTTGTCAGCATGTTTTAGCTGGTTACTGGGAATATTGTTGAGTTGACCTGAGGCCTCTAGTTTCTTGAGTTCTTAACACCCAAGACATACAAAAATTAAAGTGGAAAACTCTCCCAGGATGAGCAGTCCTGCCTTTTCAGTGCTTACAAAATATCAATTCACTTTCCAAATGACCGTAGAAGTATTCTGACATGTGGTTTTCCTTAATGTTTTTAATATAAACACACATCTTTTGCTCTGGTTTCTTGTAAGCGTTATATAAATTATCTTTCTGTTTGATTTTGTCCTTTTAAGTGCTTTCTCTTTTCAGCTGCGGCCTGGCCTCCTCTTATCTACGAGAGGAACAGCCTCTGTTTTTAACATCTGTTTTTTTCTCATGTCTAACTGGCTGCTTCTTATTCATATGAACTTGGTCATGATTCTTCATAACAGTAAATGCAAGATGTGATGTACAGCATTTTTGATATGGTTAATAAACAGCATCTAGATACTGACTTGAATACAGAAGTTGTAGACACACACTTGAAGCATTTCAATTTGTACTTACGGTTTTGTCAGTGCTTAATGCTACCTATCTTTAAGTGGCAAACTCACGTGAGAGAGAATTTATGAAGATTTTGCAATAAATCAAGAAAAGGTACTTTTTTTTTAAAAAAGGTATTATTTTCATTATTTCACATTATTTTTGTCAGGGACATCTATCCATATTAGATCCTAACTCTCCTTCTCTGCAGCTGTGTACCTCATTCCAGTTAAAGAAAAAAGACAGGCAGGATACCCTTGTAAGCTATGAAATAGGGACATAATGACTTCTTTGGTAGGTGATATCCCCTGAACATGTTTATTATCTAAACCCGCATCATTTGTCCCTGTCCCTTTCTGACACAACAGTTTTTTATCCCAGAGGAAGAATTTCTGGAAAAGTAACAAGCTGGCAAAAGAATGGCTAATTTTAGAATTACAGTTTTATTGGCCACCATTGTTGTTCTGCAGTTATCACTTCCACAATTCCCCACTTGGGGAACAAGCACTTAAAAGTACCTAGCAACAGTACACAACAGGTTAGGATACAGGGTGAAGAACAACAACTGCAAGAGGAATTAAAGTAGGTGGTAAATAATTATCGCATTGATATTTGGTCAAAATACAGGGTTTAGCATTTTCACTCCCATGCAAAGCTCCACAAAGTCTTTCAGCACCATAATAAGCCTGTCGCTAGCTTTTACACCTTCTCAACTCTGACTGCCGTATTGCTCAGGATGAACCTACTAATCCACTAACAGTTACCAGGTTTACTTGGGGTCTCCCATCATGAAGCAGTTAGACTTGATTCTGCTACACAAAATCCTGGTTAGATCTCACTGGGAAGAACATGAAGGAAACTGATCACTTGCAATAGTGAACAGTGCAATACTGTTGAAAAAAATTGCCTTAATTCCTTCATTAGGTCCACCTGAAAAGAAAAATCAAAGCTCCTTTTTCAGCCTAAAGTCCACATGGGTTTAAAGTTCAGTTGCACTGTGACATTACAGGACACAGCCTGACTCTTCACAGTGCTTTGGGCATGTTTTGTACTCTGCAATGGACATCCTGAACTTTGTGAGAGCTGAAGTCACTGCAAACGAGGAGCAAGATGATATAACCACATATTCTCTCTCTCTTTATTTTTATTTTTTTTTTAGTGTTAAGTTTTAATTTAATTAGACTTTGTCATTGCTAGGTTTCCACTTCCACTAGGTTACAACAGCTTCAGCAACTCTAAACTCCCCAAAGCCCTAGTAAATGGGCTGGCTGCCTGAAACAGCTATGGGAAAGACCTCCTAAATATTACCTCTTTCCTCTGGGTATGGATATCTGCATGGAGAAAATTCCTATATATAGCCAGGTAAATTAAAGAGAAAATATTGAAAAAGATGAACCACTTGCATAACAATTTAAATAAGAGACTCCACAACCTGGAGTCAGGCACAGTGTATCAACTGCTTTCATGTGCTGTTTTGTAAGACAATTTACCTTGACGTTCTTATTGCCTAATGGGCACTAAGAAAAATAAAATCTAGTTTACCATAAGCATCAGAGATTTTTTTAACCTATTTATTATTCTAATTATCTTGTTGAAACTAATCAGTTTAGGCTTTCCAACAATATTATCAAGCTTCTAATAAAATTACATAAAGATACCTTAAAAACCCTGTGGAATATATTTCTAAAATAGTTTATAGTCTATGTTCAGGAAAAGTCATCACCTGAAAATTCAGTCTAGGTCTGAGATTTTCGGTGCTCAGGAGTGTGATATTTCAAAAACTCAGTATGTCCATATTTCAAAAGTTCAGAACAGTCAGAGTCTACAAAATCAAGGCCTTTAATGTAAAACTGATCAGCTCAGACGCCAAAAGTATTCATAGGGTCACATCTTTATAAAAGCTGTAAAACAGCCTTCAGGTTACCATCCCTAAATTACAGTGATAAAACTCCTCAAGTAAATATGCTTAGGATATGGTAAAGATACTTTATGCTTGCTCTTATTTCAGTTACCACTAATTTGCTTAGTGAATGAATTCAACACATCAGTTTAAAGCTACAGGAAGTACTATTTCATACAGAGAGTCATACTAGGAAAGTTTCTTCCTTTCTAAAACGCACTACGGTTTGTAAAATACTCCTCATACTGAAAACAGGGACTATAAACTTCTCAAGCACAGCTACTTATTTTTGTAGATGAGCATATCATGACAGTAGTTTCTGTTTCCAAATAGCAGCTGCTACCGTCTCGGCATGTGAAAGGCTAAGAAAATGGCTGACTTTCTCCAAACTGGCTGGGTATATTATCAGAGAGTAACGCAACTGTTTCCCCAGGTCTCGGGTTCTGCTTCATTGCTGGGTGCCACAGTCTGTCTGTGCAGAGCAATACTACAGCGGGTGCGAAACCAAACGACACCAAAGTTGAATTCAGACTGAAATACTGGCCACAATTCAGAAGGCAAAATGAGATTCTGGGAAATGCGATTTGTGCTCCATCATTACTGAGTAAACAGGGTACTGACGGCAAAAAGTTAGAGTTTTTGACTTCTCTGTCTACAGAAATTCTGTAGTACTGCAGGTGCCCAAAGATTATCCATGGACAGACTGTGCAATTTGGCGACTGCTGTGCATTGGGAAACATTACACTGCAAAATTATTATTATTATTATTATTATTATTGCTGTTGTTGTTGTCATTTTTTTCCTTCTTTTGCAAAAGGAAGGTTTCTGAAAAAACCTGCAACCTCCTTCCAATCATTCCCGGGGAATTAGAGGGTATGATAGTGCTACAGAGTGATCAGAAAGCTCAAAACATTAACTTCAGGTATATTAATCCCACCTAGTAGGCCACATTCCCATTGTATCCCCAAGGTCCCTTACAACCTCCAGCATACTGATCATGAACACTGTTTCTGGGAAGAGGGGAAGAATGAGCAACCCTTGTGCACACACATGGGCAACTTCAACTCAACAAGGCAAGGTCACAGTTTTCTTAAGCTGATTATCAATTTTGAATCCCTTGAGATTTTTGCTTACCCACTTGAGATCAAAAAATATTCCAGTTTTCATAGAGTGGTAAGCACCATCCCCTTGAAAGCTGGTATAGCGCAAATCACCTCATGACTTCAGAAAAAATCTGGCATAAGTGAAATTGTCCAAAACAGCACCAGTCTGTGGGAAACCAGTCTCCTATAGCTCAGGCAAGACATCTACCTACCAGTTTCCATTGCCCTCCACCTTGTTCTATGATTTTTTCAGAGTGTCTACGCTGCCTAGAACTGAAGAATACACCTCAATTTATACATAAGCGAAATCATGGAGTCTGGAGATGTTTACAGTGTATGTAGCAGTAAATCATATTTGGACATAGTTTCCATAGTCCTCCTTCTCTCTCTTCCTTTCAATCATTTTTACAACCATCTTACTGGCATAAGTCAAGCTAAGGTCACACTGAAATTACAGATGATTGCCTAACATTTTCTCTGTGTATACTCCTTATAAATTCCAAATATGCCAACACACAATAGCATGACAGGAAAGTTTGAATAAATAAAATTAGTCAGAGAAACGGCATAACCTATTTTCTTTATTATAAAGTGTCATCAGCTGTATGTGCTAAGTCCCCTGGATAAGACAATTTCTTCAGACATTTAAAGGCCATGTATTACTTACTTTAAACAGTTACTACATTGCCCTTGCATATTTGGAATTTTTTTAGTAAGAGATTAAGGAAAGAAACAATCTTTCTTCAGTTAGCATAATTCTTTTTTTAAGATGCTGAAGTTAGCTAGGGTTTTTCTGCTCTTCTTAGCAAATGAATAGGTACGAACTACATAGGAGGTGACAAAAGCCAGATGGCTTATCTAAAGTGCAGCTCTCTAGAGGTGAACTATCACCTGCGGCTCAAGGAACTTTAAACTTCTAGAAGACAATGTTTAGAAGTTGTTCAGTATTCCCCCCAATCACAGTGTCATCCATGAAATCACTTGAATGTAATCTGCAGAGACTGACAATGTTAAACATCATTCTGACCTGAAAGCAGTACCACATAACTACCGGGAAATGTGAATTTGTCATAATTCAAGTTAAAGTGGGAAAAAAAATGACAAATATAATTTGCCTGACTTCTCATGCCACCGATGAATGCTGATGCTTTGAATGAAGTCAATCATATTCTTCATGTTTTTCAGTGTCATCTTGTCAGTGAAAAATCACAATGACAGTACTCTATGAAGCTCTAATTATTGTCATCTAAACTCTGCTTGCATGGTTCAAAGTATGTTTTGAAAGAGTTTGGCTAAAAACTACAGTTATTTTATAAATAGAGATATTTTGCTTTGGCTTATCTAACAACACCTTCACTGTATATTTCCTTCTACGGGTGTTACCAGGGCAGCAACATAGCAATTTGTGCTAACAATCTCCAACCTCTGCAACCAGCTTCAAATAGATTTCTCAAAGGTCACAGATTACTAGTGTGAAATTCTTATCTCCCTTCTAGCTGGCTGCCACAAACAACTATGCTGTATAATCTCAATTGTAAATCAATCAAGTTCCATCTTAAGACAAGGCAAGTCACTGCTACCCTTAGCATCAGTGGCACCTGTTCCTCTGCTCTTTAAAAGGACCTTACAAAGCACAGAGGATTCATATGGGTACAGCTGTACAGTCCACTACAATGGACTAAGATACCTGTTGCATTACTTGGGGAGATGGCACCTGGATTGTGAAGGAAACAGAAAGATCTAGGGCTGGCTTGGAGACAATGTTCAAAAATTTCTGATTTCCTGTTGAGGATTTTTCTCTTTTTTTAGTGCCATATTACAAGGAATCTACCTCACTTTCTTTGTTCTGTACCACCCTGGACATTAGGCCCTATCCAAACTTAGTAGGAGAGCTCCAAGGCAAGGGACTATTTGCATCAGCCCTGCTTCTTGAAGAAGATATCTTGGAAGAAAGATCATTCAACAGGTGTTTGATGCTATCAGAGGCAGGGACTTAAACCTGGGGAGACCTGCAATTTTCCCCATCTCCAGCTAGACAACCGCACTCCCATTAACAATTTAATTGAATCAATGTAGTTCACTATCTGTGAGCAGCTTCCCCAGGAGATCAATCTGTAGATGAAAAAAAATAAAGGCATTTGAAGAGATGTTGTGTTTTCAGAGAAGAATGGGATTGCTTTCTAAGACATAGTAGGAGGTTTCTGAAAAACACAGCTTATAAAATAAATTCATGTGGTTGTCTATTAAAGGTATGTTTGCAATTCACAGACAAGCCCAGCTATTTTGCAAGTGGATTGTAGTGGCTGATGACTATTAGGAAAAAATATTTCTTTTTAACACAAATGACCTCACCACAGACAAACCTTTTAAAATAAGATAAAGCACAATTGTTTTCAATAATGTCAGAGTGGAGCACACGGTACCCATGATTCTCCTTCTTACTTCAAAATTCAGGACTATGTAAGGTTTATTCAGGTCTTGTGAAAAAAGGCTGTGACCTGATTAGATAAAAAGTCTTCTCTGTAAAACTACAAGATATTTGAAAGACAGTCCTCTCATTTTTGCAACACAAATAACCTCATTCACTTCCCTACGCAGTATTGTTAAAATGAAATATGCATTTGAATAAATCACTTAAGATGTCATAAGAAGGTGAAACTACGTCAAAGTGCATCATCTATAAAAGTCAGACCATTATTATTTAAATATATCTCTACTTACATTAAAAATAAAACTCTTTCTCTAAATCATGACATCTAAACTCTGACACCAAAAACTAATTGGAGAAAACATTTGCTTTTCAAAGATGGACTTTGAAGCTGAAATATTCTTTGAAATTCATTAAATGTAAATGTAAAACAATGGTAAAAATTGCTTACCTTAAATCCCTAACATTTTAATCTGAAAGTACATAGAGTAACGCCACTTCTGTAAAGTGTGTATACTTTACAAATATAAATCTAAAAGTTAATACTGGA
This sequence comes from Chionis minor, assembly GCA_013398295.1. Classification (NCBI taxonomy): domain Eukaryota; kingdom Metazoa; phylum Chordata; class Aves; order Charadriiformes; family Chionidae; genus Chionis; species Chionis minor. The sequence goes on from VZSF01008745.1 coordinate 603,319, forward strand.
ATTTAATTATGCTTGAAAAGGAACATCAAATTAATCAACTTGATGAGAGTTTCAGTCTGTAACATGGAGAAGACAACTGATCCAGCACTAGTAAATATAGAAAGCTGGAACAATATTAACTCTTGCCATTAGTCTCCACCACTTCATCTATCCCACTAGAAGTCCACTGTCATCATTCCATCTAACCCAACACCTCCTGGGTTTCTTAGTTCATAAAAGAAAAACAATCTTCACTTTTGAAACTTAATTTAAAAGGCTACAGACTATTGGGAAACTAGTGGAGGGCAGTTCAGAACTCAGGATATTAAACAAACTATCATTTCATCAGAGGCTTTTTTTGTTTTGGAAAATTTTTTGCCATTAAGTCAGGCACTCTCCCTTCTCTAGCCTTCTATTACATATTCAAGTGGGTTTTTAGGACTTCATCTGCCTTTGGCAAGCAAAATTTTACCACTTTAAGTTACTGCAGGAAACTGCTCTGCCAGTCCCAAATGCTGAACTGCAGGGATCTGACGAAGAATCAGGCATGTTTGTCGTTCATGCAACTGAGTACACTCTCTGTAGTTCACAGCCTACATATTTTTTTTACATTCCCTATATCAAGTCAGAGCTATCAAAAATCAGAACAATTACCTAGCTACTGCTTAAAAGCAATGATTCTAGTAGAACATGAGAATATGATTATGTCCCAGACCTTGTATTAGATTGAAACAGTGATGAAACCAAGGGTCACCATTAAGAAAGGCCTCCAGTGACCTACATTGCTACTAAGTACCACTGTCAGTTCAGCATTACAAAAAACATTGAGTGTCACAAATGGAAGAATAGGGAACACTGCGGGTGGACCTTTGAGTATGGGACTCTTTATATTTTAAAGATGAAAAACGTGAAGAAAATCAGTTGTATGGTCATGGCCTTATAGCCTCTGTCCCACGAGAAAAATGTTGTACACCCAGTATGCAAAGAATACGAAAAGCATGATGTAGCAGTGTTCACAGATCCTAACTTAAGTCTACAACCCTTCCTTTCTCCTTAGCTGCTATGTAATGTGGAAGGACACCTATAAGACCAGACCCCTTCTGATGCAAACAGGCCGTGGCTACATTAGCATTTTAATTCAGAGAAGTGCTGAGCTGTTAAAGCAAAAGCCATTCTCCCTACTTTTTGTGCACTGATGCAAATTTCAAAGTGGTTTGGTGTGTGCAGGCTAGATACTTGTGTAGGAGATTGAACCAGATTATTTGCTCCATGTGCATATCAGGAACAATTCCCCCTTAGTTAGGACACACAAATCTTACCCTACTACTCTTTGGATCACCACCACAAAATCCTCAAAGCATTTACTGAGGCCACATGATTTAACAGAAAGTTTTCAAAACACCAAGGGTTATATTCTGAAATAAAGATATACTTGTCATGCTATATAAACAGGTGATGACATCTGCACTCTTGTATTTACTGTCAGCCACCATCCATCAGGTCTTACTTACTTCAGTACTCATCTACCCTACTCTTCTGCTTTGATACTCTTTGTGTTTCTTACCTGCTGTACACTTTTTTCCTATTCCTAATTTGAAGTCCCCATTTCTTCCAACAACCTCTTTTGCTCCCCTGTCTTTTCCAATGCTGTCTTTCCCGATTGCAGAACCAACCTTTCAAGTACCTGAGAACCACTGTAATTTTGCATGGGGTGCAGACGAAATGACACCACCCATCAGCCTGGACCACAAGAGGCCCAAGAGCTCCTATAGTAGCAGCTAAAGCCAGTGAAATAGCAGGAGGCTGCCGCCTCATGGTTGCCATCAGGGATGAGAGGTCTATTATCAGTGCCATATCGAATTCCAAATGAAGGGAGTCATCTTCCTGAAAACCTTTGACAACAATTGGACCCTCTGGCAGCCCATGTCAGCCTAGTATAGAGCTCTTCAAGGGATATCTGTCCACGACTGCTTTAAAGTCCGGACACTATACTGGGAACCTTGCAGAAGACATTGTATTTGAGGAATTAGTAACCTTGAACAGGCCATGTCTGCTCTATTGGGCCTTGCTCTTAGGGCTTGAGAAGCCCTTCTGTTAGTAACTCAATCTGTAACTTAAAATACCTTTGGAAAGGTAAACTGTATGTGGGTCAAGGGGTGGACTGTAGTGATCCTGACTGGGAGACCACTGTACACCAAGGAATCAGTGATCACATTAAGAGCTAATCTGAGCAGGTGCAAGCCTGTACTGTGCTGAGCCATGCTGCACGTCCAGCCTGGCCTTCAGGCTGTGCTGTTGTGACCCCTACCCCTCTAGGATGGACCTTTCTTCAAACAGACCAGGCAGGGCACAGCCTGCAGCAGACTCACCACAAACACCTTTAGCCTTTAAATGGGGGGCAGGCGGGAAGAAAGCTTGACTGCTAAAAGCTTTCAGAGCAGTAAAGGGAAGGCAATCCCTGGGACTCAATTCAGAGCAGGGGGCATGGGCCATGAGGCTGAAAGGATATGGTCACTCTGAGCAGTGCTTAGACTTCTGGCTGAAATAGAAGACAGATGGACGATTTCTCCTAAGAGCTGGAGTAAGAGATGTGGTGGGAAGCTTCTGACTGTCAGAAAAGAGTGGAAGGACAGGATGAGAGGCTACTTTTCTTTCCTGTAAAGCTTCATCAGCCAGCTCCACCTCACTAAGATGCTATGATCAATCACTACTCATCTTTCACAAGCTGTGTGCTGAAACCTTCCTGAGGGACTGAATCTATAAACACTAGTTCTGAAGAAAGCATAATACGCTGGATTAGCAGAAAGCATGCAGAATGGTTGCTTTTCCCATAATGACTGGATTTTTTGGTAATGTAATTTCAGTGTGAAAAACAAGCAGCAAATACAATTGTAATAAAAGAGAAGGAACTTTCTACTCACGTATCAGATTTGGGAAGACCTAAAATAATGCTTCCTGCAGGTTCTGTCCTTCTTCTGGAGGGATCCACTGCTCTGGAGCACCACAAGCACATAAATACCACGAAGATTACAATGGCTCTGGCTTCCCTTGTCTTGTTCTCTTCTCCAACATGAACCCCCAAGTTGTACCTCTGAGTTTTACTCAAGTCTTACCCACTGTTCCTCTGCTGCTTTGGGAACTCAGGAGCCTTGCTCCCATTCTCTGCCTCAGACTTCCCTAACAAGTCTGGCAGTCATGCAATGTGTTGTTTAAATTATCATGTGGGGATTGCTGTGTTTTCCTTCCGAACTTTTAGGATTCAGCCTAGGTCAGGCTTACAGTCTTTCTACAAGATCTCTAAAAGCTTAGCAACACACTTTCAAAGGTATTAAAATCTGAGGTTCTTATCTAATCATATGAATCTGGGAGGTGAGGAGCCCTCACTTTGAACTTTTCTAGGGAAACTCCATCTGCATATACAAAGTGAGCAGATGAAACTATTAAGTTTACTATCCCAACCCTTCAACCTTGCACCATGTTCTCAGAGAGCACAGACAGGTACCGTGTGCAACCCACCCATCAGAGGTTGCTACCTGTTAGATAAGTCATTAAGTGGCATCAGGTGACAGACAACCTACACTTTCTGAAGAGCCTTAGCTCTTCAGAACTGAAGACTTAGCTCCCCTTAAATTTTAGTAGGATCAGTGCACACTCCACCAGTGCACACAGTCTCTTTGTAGAACCTCACTGCAGAAATTGTCTCATTAATACAGGTGTAAATAGTTTGTTTCTGAAAATCTGAGATGCTGAAAAAGGTCTTTAAACAGAAGTAAATCTACTAAAATTCACAGGTATCTGTTTGCAACCTGCATGTAGCCTTCTGCATTTTCACCAAAGAGGTAATATTATCCTTTCTCCAGCCTGACACCTAGAAAAATCCATGTTGCACATAACACAGTTGTTAAGGCTAAATTTTAACTGGTCATCTAGAAATGAGACCCTTTCTAGGCAACTTAACATACTTGCCCATGTCTATTCTATAAATGAATGGAACAAAACTGATACAACCACCAGCATATCAGTGAATCCAAACCACCTGGAGACTTGAGCAGCTTTGGAAAGTGACTGGATTGGCTGTAGAAAACAGAGAATAAGGCAAAGAATTAACTCATCAAGACTGAGATTTCTGAGCCAGAAGCCAAAGTACCTTCTCCTCTACCTTGCAATTCTATCAATAACCATAAAACATCATTTTAAATTGGGATTTCAGCATTTCAGAGCTCAGTTGTAAATTAGCTTTAATTATTTTGTTTCCAAGCTTTAATGCTTTTCCTTCCATGAGCCATTAATATCTTGCACTAAATAAATAAAAAGAAAATATAGTCTGAACAATGTCTTAAGAAATTGTTAATTCATTGCAAAAAAAAACCCTATTCCTCTTCGATATACAACTTCCAATAAATTAAGACTTCTATAAGTTTTGTGCAACTCATTTTCAAAGAATGGGCAAAAACCAATGACCTATACTCATGTAAAGGACTATATTGAATGTTTCCTTATTAATGTGAAGGGATTTGATCAGGCTCATAAATACACACCAATCTGTGGCAATGCTTACTGTAGGATGAGTAGATTAGAGCTATGCCTAAAGAAATACCCAGAAGAAGTCAGTACACTGCCTTAGATGTAGTCTGTAATTTATTATTATGTCCTTTTTTAATTACTTTTTTACCAAGTACGAACTCTTTTCCATATCATTTGACAATCTGGATGGGAAATAATATGCCCGACTAGTCTTGCTTTATATTTATCACAGAAAAATTTAGTATTTAGAAAATTCTCAGCTTGAGGAGCTACTGTAGATTTTAAAGCTTTACATACGTTTAGTCACATTTAAATATGGATCATCCAAACTTTTAATTAAAAATGTGCCTGAAGTAAGGTGTATGGATTTACTTAGGTGTAGGCTGCACATTATTAAGAAATAAGCAAGAAGATGATGAAATGGCCCAATAGGTTCTCTCCCACTTGGAGACAGGAGAAAACCAGAAAATGTTTCTTTCTATTCCTCTTCTGCTGACTTCTTAAGTTTACTATTTAAGTTAAAAGCAGCCTATGTATGAAGAATTAGTGACAGCTACTATGCAGCCAGTAGCTACTACTTTGAAGCTCTCTGGTGGGAATTTCTTATAAATATGCCAGACTTTAAATAATTCCTTATCCTTTCGAAGTCACATTTTAAGTTTAATTCCTTATTAACAGCCAGATGGTGCACAAACTTAATGCAGATACCCAAATAGGAGCAAAAAGCTTGGTGGAAATCTGAGAAAAGGAACCTGATATGTGACACCTGAAGACATGGGAGAACTCAGCCCTGTTTTAATTGCTTTGATAACCCTCAAAATTTTTGGTATGTGCAACACCAAAACAAATACTTCAGATCCTATCTCTCCCAGTCTCTGTCAACTTATTCTCCTCCACCAACATCATTCTCAGTTGGTATTAGAATCAAGACAGACAAGCAGAATTACCAGTCTGCCATTGGAGGCTCCATGGCATCTCCTGCAACTTTGCCTCCTTTGAGGAATGTAAAATAAGACAAAGAGTCCTGAGAAGCGGCCATGGCTTTGCTTGCCTATCCCTGAAAACAAAACAGAGTCTGTATGTCCCTGAAGTCAAGAAGGAACATGACTCCTAGAGTTACCTGTTGATCCCTTCCACGCAAAGCATCTCTTCACCCTTTTTTGTGCTCCTGTCACGCAATATATCTCTGACCATGCATAGGAAATTACCTCTTTGGCATCCACCCTCCAGATACTTTTACTTATTAGGTCATCAGCTACTTCGTCTTAACAGCATCTTTTCCAATATAGAAAATCGTATTTTGATCATCACCAAGGATGACTGGCTATGAAGGTGCTGTTAATGAATTCTTACTGAGCAGAGACATTATTTATTGCCAAAACTGATGTGGACTTTACAGCAGGAACTGACCTCAGCAGTCAGTTTGTATTCATCTCTGATTCCTGGAAACGCAAAAGAACATTCCTTTTGTTTTTCCTCTTACCTGTTGGGTTTTTGCAGTGGGTACTCCTTTTTTATTTGTTTGCTAGTTTTTTGGCTGGTTTTATTGTGTTCTTAATTTTAAAACTGTTATTGGTTTCATTACAGCATGAACACTAATAGTTTTGTTTTTGCAGTACACTGATTTTTGCACTCAAACTAAGCACAGCAGTTGTATAATGGCATGTTACAAATACACAACAGAAGTACGTTGCTTTTGTTATATCTCGCTAATCTGGCAGGAATTCTTACTGGTATTTTCCTATAGACTGTGGACAGTATTAATGGATGGAGTAAGAGCTAAGGTATATTGGGTTTACGTGGCAAGGTTTTGGTAGCAGCAGGGTTGAAGGGGTAGCTTCTGTGAGAAGACACCAGAAGCTGCCCCCATGTCAAACAGAGCCAATTTCATCTGTCTCCAAGACAGACCTGTTGCTGGCCAAAGCTGAGCCCAGCAGTGACATTGGTGGTGCCTCTGTAATAACATATTTAAGAAAGGGTAAAAAAGCTGTGCAACAGCAGCTGTGACAGTGTGTGTATATATATATATAGACAACAATATATCAGAGAAACAGCTCTGCAGACACCCAGGTCAGTGATGAAGTAGAGGGACAATCTGCTCCAGGTGCCAGAACAGAGATTTCCCTGCAGCCCATGGAGGACCATGATGAAACAGATAACCACTCTGCAGCCTGTGGAGGACCCCACGCCAGAGCAGGTGGTTGTGCCCTGAAGGAAGCTGTGACCCATGGAGAGCCTGCGCTGGAGCAGACTCCTGGCAGGAACTGTAGCCCATGGAGCGAAGCCCACGCAGGAGCAGGTCTTCTGGCGGGACCTGTGACCGTGCAGGCAAACCACACTGGAGCAGCCTGTTCCTGAATGACTGACCCTGTGGAAAGGACCAATGCTGGAGCAGTTCTTGAACTGCTGACAGTGGGAAGAACTCATGCTGGAGAAGTTCACGAAGGACTGTATCCCATGGATGGGACCCCACGCTGGAGCAGGTGAAGAGCATGAGGAAGAAGCAGTGACAAAATGTTACGAACTGGCCACAACCGCTATTTCCCATCGCCCTGAGCTGCTTCAGCGGGTAGGAGGTAGAGAAGTCAGGCGTAAAGTTGCACTTGGGGAGAAAAGGGGGTGGGAAGAAGGTGTTTTTAGATTTGTTCTTATTTCTCGTTATTCTACTCTGATATTAACTGGCAATAAATTAAATTAATTTCCCAAAGTCGAGTCTATTTTGCCTGTGATGGTAATTGTTGGGTGACCTCCCTGTCCTTATCTAGGTCTAAGAGCTTTTTGTTATATTTTCTGCCCCTGCCCTATTGAAGAGGGGGAGTAATAGAGCTGCTTGGTAGGCACCTGGCAGCCAGTCCAGGTCAACTCGCCACATAAGGTTAACCATAAGAATAAAAATACTATTTTCTAGAGCGTTCCTGTGTCCTGGGTGTTCAGGTAGATGCCTGGCACAGACATACGACTGAATGCCAGATATACAGGACAGCAGCAGGAGCTGGACAATGGCTCTGAAGGTGAACTTCTTCTCAACCAGTTGCTCTGTTCTTCAGGTCAAATGAAGAGAACTGTAGGTATGATATGTGTATCCTATTGTTAAGCAGAATGAAGAAAAGGGAAATCTTTGCGTTCAGCTCTACCTGCAGCAGTTCAAGAAAATTTCGACCAGTTGTCAAAAAAATAAAGGAAACACAGTATGAAGCTTTTCTTTTTTGAAAAACAAATATACCGGGCATGAAATCTCCAATAATCTCCCACTCCCATTCACATGCACTCCAAGTTAAGAGGGTGGTTTTTTTTCTCTGGATGACATTTTAAGGACAGGCTGCCAAGCCCATCTGTCCCCTCATTTGCAGTTAATTCTTGTTTGCATGAGCTTTCCACATGCTGTTCAATTTTATGATAGAGAACAGTTCGTTTTCTTTCTGCAATGGGTTTCCTTTCTGAGAATAGGCTGCCCTCCCACCACCTGAGAAGCTGCAACCTTCATGGAAAATTATGGCTGATAAGTATTTCTGAAAAAATAACCAAAATGAATACTGAATACTCAACACCTTGAAAAATCATGTGTAGCATTACCATTCAACTAGGTATCTTGAAATAGAAGTAACCAAAGTCAGAGGGCAGTTTTGGCCTATGATCTTCCATGATGTTATTACTGCAGTTTTGTCAACTGCCTAGTGAAGTCCACCACCACATTTGCAAACATCTCCATTACATGTGATCTGAAAACAATGCCTCAGTCTCTAAATTGCTATGTAACTGATATGGCCACTCAGATAATTCTGATTACACTACTACCCACAAGAGGTGGAGATCCCAGTGCTCCAAATACTGTCGTGAGTCATGCTGCTGCATAATTGCAGCTTTAACAATTTTGTTTTTAAAATCTTCTACTGTAACAAAATTAAGGTTTTTTTAACGGCACAAAAATGAAAAAAATGCAAACTAATTTTGCCTTTCCACTATCAGAAGAGCTGAGCCATAGCTTTTTAAGGAAACCAAAAGAGCAAAAAATCAGACATTATCATATTAGAAAGCCACTCTAATTCCCATGGAGGAAAATGAATCACTCTCTTTGAAATAGCAACAGCTGAAAAACATCCTTTAGGATAACAACTAGAATTATACTTTCTCATCATATTTTCTAATATTCCTCATTGTGTTCAGTGCAGTGGAATATGCTGCTGTCTTTTTAGGACATATCACCTAATCATTATAGATTACTAGATTCTCACAATGGATTTCCTTTGATCAGATCTATTAATAATCTATTCTGTATGTGGGACAAGCACTGACAGAATTTCAAGAAATAATTCAAATTTATTATTTTCTGTCCCCCTCCTTTTCTTCTTTTATGATTTTTCTTTTCATTTTTTTTTCCATTTATCCACTGGCATTATACAATAAAAGACAAAGTTGAGGTTTATTATACAAACATTGCATATGCCAAGTTTCAGTCCAGAAGGAATTTCTATAGGCAAACTATCTGCATATTCAAACTTTTAATTTCCAGCATGCTTATAGTAGGCTTTTTGTAGGAAGAGAAGGGTGTCTGAATAACATGAATATTTATTGAAATAAAAGGGACTTAGGTTTGGAAAGTAATAAATCAAACTATATAGATCTCACCATATTAGAATCTGCAGATACTTCATGTTCATGCACTAACATTGACCTGTAGATTAGAGTGTAATTTTCTCCATTATCAGATATATTCCTACTTTACTAATTACCCAAGAATACAGAGTACTTTAGCCACTTAATGTCATTCTTTGTATAGCACACTAAGATATATGTCTTTACAACCTATGCATTTTTGTCTAGTTTACAGAGTACCCAATGCACTTTGTCCATCTTCAACTTGACAGTTTCTTGGCAGAACCTTCCACACTTCTCTTTCTCCATTTCCCTCTCATCCAGCATTTCACAGCTAATGATGTGGTTTCCTTGTTGGTATGCACAAAAGGAGAAATTGCATTGGCTATTGCTTAAGGTCTACTTGATATTCTGAAAGTTAAATTTTCTGTCAGACTAAGCTGAGACATTTGCCATTTGGGAAACAGTTACTTTCAAGTTTGCAGTTTTCAACCTTTTATACTAAGCACCATAAAACCTGAAATAAATTTAATTTTCTGAACTAGAAACTATTTTCCTTTGTTTTCTTAAAGGATGCAAATGACAGCTGCTTTCCCATATCCTAACTACTGAACACCTAGAGGACTAAGAGGCTTAAATTACAATTAAATTTGTCTATCTCTAAAATAGTTTTACTTAATCATCTTTACCGCTTCATTTTCTGGAGTTTGAAGTTAGAGATTATACTTACTATCAACTACGAAAGATATTCATCCTTCATTGCACAAAAGGTGACACCATGCTGATGAGGATCAGTGCTTCCTTAACAAATTCATTTTAGAAATTAAAACATTTTTTTACAGGTGTTTGTGGGTTTGTTTTTTTTTTTTTTAAAAAAAAAAGACATCATTGAATTTCATCACTATTTAATGACAAAGATACACAGTAAAGAACTTGTCTGGTTTTAGCACAAAAACTCTCTGTTTATACTACAAGATATTGCTGCTTGGAAGAAAGGAGCACGGCAACTCTTGCTAACAAAAACAACAGTGTCATTCCACACAGAGCAATCAAGTAGCATGGAGGAGGAACAATACACTGTACTGCAGTGTGATGGGAAATTAATCAAGTTTTAGCTACGAAGCTTACAGCTGTTGTCACACGGTTTCTCCATGTTCTGTAAGTATGTTGTACAGCGTGAGGTTCAGTGTGCATACATCCCCCTTCCAAGGCACAAATGGCATCCATGCAAATGTCTCCTTGAAAGCACATAAACATCAGTGAAATAAACACGAAAAGCCTCAAGTGGATTTCAGTTCTACTGTGTGAGGTAGACTGGTATCTCATGCAGTGTAACTGGGCCAAACCTGCTGTTTATATATATATCTTCAGCCCACAACATGGGCTTAAATCCAGTATCAGACACAAAACCATTGGCAAACTAGTAGCCACTTACAGGAAAGGTGTGGCTTCACCAAGACTAAACTGATGTGACCAGGATTAGATGCCTGTATGTGAGGGATTAACCTAATCTCCTTTGGTCCTACGGAGAGAGGAATTTCTGGAACACAATTAACTTCAACCCAAGATGAATAAGTAATGTACATCAACACGAAATCTGCCCTCGAACTACCTGTTCATTTGCACTGACTATGAAGAGTTCAGAGTGATCTAGCTTGGAGCAGAGTGTAATGTTATAGATGTCTAAGGTTAGATAAAATGAATCCTGCACCACGTGACTTCTGGAAGGTGATCTGAAACGTGAGCTTGTCTTTGTTTATTTATAAAGATACAAAGTCAAAGAAGAAATTCAACCACAATTCAACTCACGCTCAGGAGAATTTTATCTACCTTAATGAACTCAGATTACATTCCACTTATGGTAGTACTTTGGATGCTAAATAATCACAATTTAGTAGAAAACATGTGCATGGGTCACACCGGCACTTGCTGTGGTAATATGATATAATTGTATATAAGGCTGATGTCAGTAGAGAAGACCTGTTCAAACATTATTTGAACAGATGCCATTCAACACAGTTTTTAAAAGCTTTGTACAGAGCTTTCTGACACACACATCTTAGGCTAAATCTGAGGACCTGCAACCCAGAAGATCCTATTCTCAGAAAAGTTGCAAACTATTGTAAAGAGTGTGAAACTATGTATCACCTTTGATCATTGTGAGCGCCAGCGATGTCAACAGACATGTCTGCCTGGATTAAGGGTAATACACACGGCTCTGGTGAATAGAGCTACCACTTCAACTTCACCTTTAGCAATACTATGATGCTCTTTCTTTTTTTTCTTCTTCACAGCAGGGAGCAAAGCAGAGAAAAGACCTCTAACAGGTGCCAAGGATCTTCAGACAAGCTCTCTCATTAGCGTGAATTCTAATGCACCGGCCCTTCAGGGAATAGCTAACTGATACCTGCTGATTTATTCTGACAGATGCTATCAATTTACTGCACATTTTCAAGGAAAGTGATGCAGGATTAGCTTTAGGCAAGTGGGAGTCATAAAAAGTCCTATGTTCAATGGAGCCAGGATGAGTTGCTCTCTCTTAAGTAATCAATTCTTGAATACTCCCCTCTCATAGTTCCCTATGCTGGTCTGTATATGTATATATACATCCACCTCACCAGACCATCTTGGCAGGTTTAACTTTGCTCTTCATGTGACTCAGTAACCCCATCCCAGCATGTGCTGTAGAAAGTCAATCATGCGCTTTGATAATACGTCAAGTGTTAAGTAAACGTAACAACATCATTTCTATTTAAGGCTGAAGCACAGGGAATGTCTCTTCAGAGACAGAAAAGGCTCTCTAAGGAAAGCCTGTGTGAACTTGAAACTTTAGGAACAAAACTGGATATAGCTATTAGAATTTAGAAGAAAGCTGTAGTTTTCCTGAATATTAAGAACAGAAAGACTCTCTTAAAACCAGCACAGAAAGAGAATGCAACTCAATAACTGTGGAATAATACAGGTATCAACAATTTAATTGCTGCATTCCATACTTTGTGAATTAAGCATATAAATACAGGCATAAATATATAGCTCTGGTAAGTGGTGTGTAATGAGTTTTAGCTATCACATCTAATTTCCTTCTCATTTCCTCATGGCATTCATTTCCTCCTTATCTTTCCCTGACTGTGGAAGAGAAATGTCTGTACCCATACTCAGGACCGATTCAGAGGTCCTGCTCGATTACCTGCTTCACAAAAAAAAAAAAAATATTGCAAAAAAACCTCACCACAGTTTCTCATGGACCTGGAAAATACACTGAATTCCCAAGACTTGTGCACAGTCTGGACAAAACTGCTGTGCTCAAAGGACTACAACATACGGAAGAAGGATAGCCTAAATGATTCAGGCTAGTTTAGTCAAAGCTTAGTCCAAAACATCAGTTCATAAACCACAGGAATAGATTGCAGCCCCTGTTGTTACAGCCAAGAAATGCAGACGGGCCTGGGTGGCCACCTCTTGCACTTAGCTCTACAATAGCTCTACAGCAGTGTTCCAGCTGCGGCAATAAAAGGCACAAGCCAGCTCACCTAGAAGCTATCTAGCACGTACCCTGTTTTAAGCTACAGTTAGCCAGCTACCAGTGTCTGAGCTGCTGTGTTCAAAACTAGCACAAGTGTGTTTGTACTAGATTTCCACTCACAGCTCTGCTGGCAGTACATCTGCAGGATTAAAGCTTTGTCACACCAAGGAAGTGGGGGAATCCTATGACACTTAAACACTGAGCGACACCATGAAGAATATATAGTAAGTAATAATCCTACAGCAGCTGGGGAGATGCTTTCAGGTACATATTATGATGTGACATAACTTTTTATGGTCCAATGATTTTTATGCCTGATTCAACAAAAAATAATTCTGTGATACTCTTTCCCGCAACTGACATACTATTACATGGGTATTCTGTGAAATCACGGAATCACATGGGTTGGAAGGGACCTCTGAAGATCATCTAGTTCACCCCCCCTGCTGGAGCAGGACCACCTACAGCAGGTTGCACAGGATGGCGTCCAGGTGGGTTTTAAATGTCTCCAGAGCTGGAGACTCCACCACCTCTCTGGGCAGCCTGTTCCAGTGCTCTGCCACCCTCAAAGGAAAGAAGTTCCTCCTCATGTTCAGATGGAACTTCCTATGTTCAAGTTCATTCCCGTTACCTCTTGTCCTATCACTGGGCACCACTGAAAAAAGACTGTTCCCTGGCACCCTCCCTTTAAGTATTTATAAGCACTGATAAGATCCCCCCTCAGTCTTCTCCTCTCCAGACTAAAAAGACCCAGTTCCCTCAGCCTTTCCTCATAAGAAAGATGCTCCAGCCTCCTAATCATCTTTGTAGTCCTTCGCTGTACCCTCTCCAGCAGTTCCCTGTCCTTCTTAAACTGGGGAGCCCAGAACTGGACACGGTACTCCAGATGTGGCCTCACCAGGGCAGAGTAGAGGGGGAGGATGACCTCCCTCAACCTGCTTGCTACACTCCTCTTGATGCACCCCAGGATGGCATTGGCCTTCTTGGCCACAAGGGCACATTGCTGGCTCGTGGTCATCCTGTTGTCCACCAGGACTGCCAGGTCCCTCTCTGCAGAGCTGCTTTCCAGCAGGTCAGCCCCCAACCTGTACTGCTGCATGGGGTTATTCTTCCCCAGATGCAAGACCATACATTTGCTTTTGTTGAACTTCATTTGGTTTCTCTCTGCCCAACTCTCCAGCCTGTCCAGGTCACACTGAATGGCGGCACAGCCTTCTGGTGCGTCAGTCACCCCTCACAGTTTTGTGTCATCAGCAAACTTGCTGACGGTACACTCTGTCCCCTTATCCAGGACATTGATGAATATACTGAATAGGACTGGACCCAGTACTGACCCCTGGGGAACACCACTCGTTATTCTGTAATATTATTCAGTAATACAGCCCTGGACCTGCATAGCAGAATGTCAAAGTATTTTCATTGCTTGTCTGACAGGTAATATATTTTAACTAAATGATCTACCTATACATATTACAAATTATTAATTGCCGCTTTTATATAGTGGTAATACAGATAATGATATGTTTCATGTAACAGAGCTGTACTTTGGCATGCATTTACAGACCAATTAGCACTTCTGGCCAGCTTCTAGAAATAGAGCGTTCAAAGTGGCAGTAACAAAGTAGTTTTGATCCAGTTCTTTCTCTTACCCTTATTTCACCCCATGACTTTTTTTTATTCTCCACACATTTATGTTTCACTTAATGGGGAGTATTTAGCCGCTCAGAAATACATATATTGTTCCTTATGAAGATTGCTACAAATAGTTTCTTTTGCATCTTAAGAATAAAGCAAAACAATCCAAAATTTTCTCATCTCCATGAATTTGTTTTTTCAGCATAACAATTCATCCTTTTCCAAGGGCTTGGACTGTAAAGAGCAGAACTACTTGGTGGCCTTGTTGAAAATCAAATGTTTCATAGACATAGGGAAGTGTCATAAGGAAAGGGCTTTGAAGCCAGTGCTGACCGAGAGAGAGCAACTAGTGGAATGTAAGAAACCCTCCTCCATTAAATGGTCCTGGCTGCAAACCAAAATGCAAAATCATAATTCTGTTTCCAAACAGCTCTTGGAAGGTTTTTGGTCGTGCACCAATAATGAGATGCATTGGAATGAAAACAAAAGGCAAAACCTTGAAAGTAACAAAAAATTAATTCTTGCCCTGTGAACAGCTCTATGGCAAAGATCAGCTTTTTTCTGTGAGGTCAATGACAAAGGACAGAATTTTTACCAATGACTGAGCACATAGGAGAAGATCAGGTTCGAGACCACCTGAACAACCTGAAAGTGCACAAGTTCATGGGACCTGATGAAATTCATCCCCGGGTCCTGAAGGAGCTGGCGGACCAAGTTGCGAAGCCACTTTCCATCATATTTGAGAAATCGTGGCAGTCTGGTGAAATTCCTGTGGATTGGAAAAAGGGGAACATAACCCCGATATTCAAGAAAGGAAAAAAAGAGGACCCAGGAAACTATAGGCCAGTCAGTCTCACCTCTGTGCCTGGCAAGATCATGGAGCAGATCCTCCTGGAATCTCTGCTAAGGCACATGGAAAATAAGGAGGTGATTGGAGACAGCCAACATGGCTTCACCAAGGGCAAATCCTGCCTGACAAACTTGATGGCCTTCTACGATACTGCCACGAACTTGGTGGACAAAGACAGAGCAACGGACGTCATCTACCTGGACTTAAGCAAAGCATTTGACACTGTCCCGCATGACATCCTGGTCTCCAAATTGGAGAGTCACGGGTTCGATGAATGGACCACTCGGTGGATAAGGAACTGGCTGGATGGCCGCACTCAAAGGGTTGTGGTTAATGGGTCAATGTCCACGTGGCGGCCAGTGACGAGTGGTGTCCCGCAAGGGTCAGTACTGGGACCAGTGCTATTTAACATCTTTGTTGGAGACATGGACAGTGGGATCGAGTGCACCCTCAGCAAGTTTGCCGATGACACCAAGCTCGGTGGCGCGGTTGACACACTGGAGGGAAGGGATGCCATCCAGAGGGACCTGGACAGGCTTGAGAGGTGGGCTAATGCAAATGGCATGAAGTTCAACCAAGCCAAGTGCAGAGTCCTACACCTGGGACGTGGCAATCCCAGGCATAAATACAGGCTGGGCAGAGAATGGCTGGAGAGCAGCCCTGAGGAGAAGGACTTGGGAGTGCTCATGGATGAGAAGCTCAACATGAGCCGGCAGTGCGCGCTGGCAGCCCAGAAAGCCAACCGTATCCTGGGTTGCATCAAAAGAAGCGTGGCCAGCAGGGCACGGGAGGTGATTCTCCCCCTCTACTCTGCGCTTGTGAGACCCCACCTGGAGTACTGTGTCCAGCTCTGGAGTCCTCAACATAGAAAGGACATGGAACTGTTGGAACAGGTCCAGCGAAGGGCCACTAAGATGATTAGAGGGATGGAGCACCTCTCCTATGAGGACAGGCTGAGAGAGCGGGGGCTGTTCAGCCTGGAGAAGAGAAGGCTCCGGGGAGACCTGATAGCAGCCTTTCAGTAACTAAAGGGAGCCTACAGGAGAGCTGGAAAGGGACTCTTTGTCAGGAAGTCTAGTGATAGGACAAGGGGTAATGGTTTTAAATTGGAAGAGGGGAGATTTAGGTTAGATATTAGGAAGAAGTTCTTTACTGTGAGGGTGGTGAGGCACTGGAACAGGTTGCGCAGAGAAGTTGTGGAGGCCCCATCCCTGGAAGTGTTTAAGGCCAGGCTGGATGGGGCTTTGAGCAACCTGCTGTAGTCAGAGGTGTCCCTGCCCATGGCAGGGGGGTTGGAACTTGATGATCTTTAAGGTCCCTTCCAACTCTAACCATTCTATGATTCTATGATTCTATACAAGAATGACTTTTTTGTCTGTTTTCGTAAATTCTAGAGAAAGGCTTTTTGAGGTGTCCATGGAGGGATCAGTAGACAGAATGCTGTTCTCTGAAATCCTAAATGAAAGAGGTTTTTATGACTTCTGCTGGTGAAGAAAATCCTAACACTCAATGGCCTCTTAAGACCTACAACAGAGAGAACAGAGGAACTGGGGGTCTACAATGCATGGAAATTTATGGATGTCTGTCATGTCTCACCTTTTCTAACATGTAAGGGGTGGGGGGGAACAACTGAAATTTTAAAAAATGAGAAAATCATTACTAAGAAAACACTTCTTACCAATTGCAGCCTTCATCCCAATAGTGCGGTCTTCACCAACAACTTCTGGTTTTGAGGTTTATGAATGAAGTTATCTATTTAAATCCTAATATAATAATTTGTGTTTTCCATATTTAATTTGACATGACGTATCTACTTGAGGGACTATTAAAACAGTGTCAGAATGAAACATAAACCTTTCCAAAACTACAATGCTTACAAGCAGATCTTCCTTCAACAATGAAACACATTGTAACTGTTTAACATTCTATGCTTTTTATTAAGACCATACAGAGTTTTATAGTGGGATACAAGATACATAAAGACTCATAAAATACACCCAAGTATTATAAGGGGGGGGGGGGGTTCCATTAGAGGACTTTTCTGGCTAGCTGTTATTGCGCTCCTTTCTACAATGGATGCCCTTCTGCACTGAAATGCCTTTCAGCAGGATAGTACAAAACATGGAATTTGAATTAAATAAGATTTTTGTCACAAAGGCACACCTAGCATACCGTAAGGACACCCCCAGCACGGGTTAGCCCAGAGAAACAATCTGATTTCTTATCATTCACCCTTACCTTACTATGTTCTGAGCCAGTATTCCATGAAGGCAAGACAATAATTTTGCCAATCAGAAACTGCAAAGGAAATCATAGCACTGTGCAAGTTAAACTTTCTGTAAAAATACCAGTGTTTGCTAAGTGTTTGTGTAGGTTTTGTGATGCCTTTTAGAGGGCTGATTAAAAAGAGAAAACCGGAAAAAAGATATGTTGGAATCCACTATGCTTCATATAAAACTCCTTTAGGAATTCAGCTGACTGTTCAAGAACACACTGTGACAGAAGGAGTGAGCAGAAATTCCAACTTAATTTCACTCTTGGGCTTCCACTGTCATTACCAGCAGCATCACTGTTACTGCAACGGTGTCTGTGAGCAAGACATTTGCTGTGCTGCGCAACATGTCAGTACAGCGTAATAAAGAGAGCCCACAAAGCTTCCAGTTCTAACTTAAAAGTATCTTTTTAGTGTCATTTTGTCAGACGAATATACTCTCATCTGTTTTCAGAATGGGATTGTGGAACACTCCTCACTTACAGCATGCCCTGCGTACTTCACATGAAGCTGCAGCTTCACAAGATTACAGACAAGAGGTATCCAATGGTACTCAACAACCAGGAGGTGCCAGAGCACCCAGGTGAATACCCTCTACCCTTTCCTTCATTACTCACTGAAAGGCAGCACTCTGAACTCTGATGAGGAGAAAGAATTACATGTCTTCAGGCCAAACAAAGCAAGCTTTGTGTCTAAAAGACAGTCAACACAGCAACATCTCTATGTCAAAAGCTACTATGCATTTGATACTATGTTAGATTCCCTTACATGATATTGAATGGGGATTTTGTGATCCCTTATCTAATATAACAAAACTTCCATTTAAGACCATCCCAAAACAAACTATGACTCCACATTATATTTATCACCCTTCCCAACACAATTCAGTTCTCGATTATTCTTCCGTTAGTGTCTAGTCCCCTAACTAGAAAGCTCCCAGAGGGAAACATGCAGAATGGATAAGTGAATTTACAAAATTATTCACTTTTCACATACTTTAATTAACAAACTTGTTAGTCCAGCAAATAATTTGTTACTACTTAGCACAGAAGTGCCTACATCACTAAAAACAGGAAAACCGCTTCTTTGCAAGTTCGTCACTTCATATTACTTTTGTAACATATCATTATAGCCTGTATTTTAATTTTTTGTATTTTAATTTTTTAATTCAGGTCTGCCCTTCGTGACCACAGCACATACAAGGCAAGTCTTAACATTTTTTTTTTTTTGAAAGGCACTGTAAATATATACGTTCCAGGAAGCCGGAAGTTGTTAAACTGAAAAAAAAAAAAAAAGGTGATTTTATACAATTAAATAACAAATGCTGTCCCATGAGTCTACCCTTTCTCAATGCACTGTTTGATGCATCATAAATATAGCATTTCCTAACTGTCTACTGCTACAGTTTGCAAACTTGGTGTTCCTTTATCTCTGCGTGTGTGTGCACATGTGTGTATTTGTTGGTTTATCATCTTCATCATGTTTGTAGTATACCATTTATACCACAATATTCAATTATTTTCTCTAGCTATAAATCTTTTCTAAGAGAAGCAAGAAACTATGAGTTTTAAAACAGAAAATCCCTCTGCTGATCATCAAAGACGAGCTATAAACAGCCATATTTGAGACCTCTCAAATAAAAGATTGCCTTTATAGTGGAAAGCACGAGCTGACCTAAACACAAGGAAGACCATAAAATCTTCCTCTAATTCATATGGGTAAAAGGGAGACATTAACACACACTCATGAGGGTGTTCTGAAAACCTTGCATAAATGTTCCCCAGAACAGAACTCCATATGTCTTCAGCCATAGTCCTTCCATTTCACCCTTTGCTAGGATACACAACCCTGTATGCTAGCTAAGCACACTGGTCAGACTCTGGGTTGCAAAAATTAAGAATCACTGGAATTGCTCAAAAAAACAGTTACAGAATTGCTCACATGTCCATTCCAATTCTTGGTCCTCTCCTAATAGCAGTACATTAAAAATATAGCTAAACCCCAAGATACTCATGTTAACATACATTACAAATGGAATGGTTAGGAAAATAAAAGTATGGTAATACTAGACTTAAGGTTTCTCCAACCAGTAGCACAGGAGCTGTATGCTTCTAATCCAATCCTGTTAATTTCAGGAAAGATTCAGTCAAGTCACAAAAGAAGAAAACTTCTGCAAAATCAGGCCCTGACATGTTTTACAATTTCAAATAGAGTCATGACATTGTGTGAATTTGTGTTCGCTGAGAGGTGCTGGCAGCAAAACTTACTGGGAAATGGGAAAGCTAGGATCTCAGTGCCTGAGGGAAAGTATTTATTACTTATGGAAAAGACAGGTTGAGGATACACAGAACAAGAATTGACAGGCATAATCTTAACTTCAGAAGTAACTCGACCTGACTACTTCCATTCATTTACTTAAAACTTCCCCTGGCACCTGTCCCAGTCTCTAACCATCTCACATCATGAAATTCCCATTTAAAATCTTCAATAATTCAGATTTTCAATTAGTCAGCCAATCAATTATTCAGCTATTGATCTGCCCCACAAGGAAAATAAAACTTTAATGGATGGACAGTTTACCTTTCACAAACAGAAGAACCTGAGCTGCTGATTACAAGTCAAATTTGATCTCTGCACAGGTACAATGCTCTGGAAAAGAAAAAAAATAAATTGTCTAATTTTTTTTCCCTTTGCAGTTCTCGGATTAGCTCTGTTATAGTTCCAGAAAATGAGAAACATCTGAAAGTTTCCTACTCTTTGCCACCAGGAGTAACATTACAGGTGATGCTTATCTACCTCATTTGCTTCTTGCTTAGGAAATAATTAGGACCGAAATGATGCTTTGTGCTGGAGATAATTAAACACTCTCCTCTAAAAGCTATAATGGAATTTTTAAAACTCAGTTGCATTATTTTGCTTCTTGATTTTCCTGTGCTAGATGTATTTTCTTCATAAGGGAACCTTCCAAAAGGTTTTGATTTCCTCTTATGAGCTCCTTCTGATCTACATCTTTCCTTTTAAACCTGCTACCCACCAGTTTCTCCTCCTGCCATTTTTCAGTGACCGCTAAGCTGAGAGACCATCTCTTTCAGTCTCCTTTCAAAAGACCAATGCTGATCCCTGTAGATTTCTACAAGGACTGTGCTTGCTTCAGAAGAGCTCCTACAGTTAGACACTGGTGTCCAAAAGCACTGAGACCCCGTTCAACAGCTTGGCCAACAAAGTTCATCCCAGGGCACACAACTTATTCCTGCAGATAATCCAACTTCTGTACTGCTTAAATGCTGCCACCACCAGTTTCATATCCTCCTGATAGCCCAAAAAGGAAAAGCACAGCCAGACAGTTACTGACACGCCAGCATAGCCTTACATGGTATTTTTTAAATCAAACCTGTTTTCTACTGTCACAGTCTCTAGCTTTTTATTCTATTCCATTTCTAGAAGGAAGGAAGGAGGGGAAACTAGAAGTAAAACAAAGGAGAATAACTTACATGCTTTTCAGAAATGAAGAAAGCTATTTTCAAAACATTTTCTGATGAACCACAGGTATCACAGAGTCAGTATTTTTATGAAAGTAAGACTAGTGAAGAAAAGTGAGAGGAAAGTCACAGATCAGCCTCAACAAGCTGTCGCTCTGCACAGAGATGGTCACCCCGGTACGGGTGCTAAACTAACCCAGACAGGGCCAATTGCCTGGATCTCCTCCTTGAGCTCTCAACAGAGTCGCATGGATCTTACCATCCTTACCAATGCCCATCAGTTGAGTCCACACAACTTTGACCATTACTAGTTTTGTCAGAGGTTGATGAAAGGTCTGAGAAACATCTACTTTAAGGAAGGAGGAGGAGGAGGGGAGAGCTCATGCAGCGCATGTGATGTATAGTACACAAACACACCTGTAAGGGATTTTAGCTTCATCATAAGGTATTTTCCCAATTGCAGTTATAGGAAACATAGCAGCCTTTGCTTTGCATGATTGTAGCAAAGTACTACTTACACCACAATACAGACATGCTATTAAATGTA
Source organism: Chionis minor (assembly GCA_013398295.1). Classification (NCBI taxonomy): domain Eukaryota; kingdom Metazoa; phylum Chordata; class Aves; order Charadriiformes; family Chionidae; genus Chionis; species Chionis minor. The sequence continues at coordinate 624,721 of VZSF01008745.1, forward strand.
TCCATTTTCAAAAAGAGCTTTCAATGCTGTGAAACATTTCTAATCAATAATTTGTAGTTTGTGATCATATTAAGTTGCAACAGTGCCTAGCCCTACTGCAAGAATCCAAACAATGGCACTTAAAACAAAAGAATAAAGCACAGCTTGTCTGATTTTCAGTTTAATGTGTACCAAATTTTTGTAAGCTTGTGCAAAAAATTTTTTTTTTCTAGTGAAGCACAAATATACAAATAATAAATCAACTTCATCATGAAAAAAATGCATTTATTTCATCAAATTATTGGGAAGTATTCACTGAAGAGGAAAAAAAAATCAGTAGCTTTATATTAATGCCAGTAGAACTTGAATCACAAAACTGTCAAAGATAGCTTATCAGTTACTTTAAATAGGCGTTCAATAATTGAAGTACACTGAAGAATAATTACAGGATATATTAAGATGGCAGGAGTTTAAATTCTTAACGCTGAGTACATGCCATAAAGCGCCAAAGACACACTGAATGAGTCCCAATTTCCTTTGCATCTATTTCTGCCCTCACATTTCTCCTCCCTCTTAACTATGTGCAAAGAACAATCAAGTACTTTCAATCTTTTGTTTAGATCTTTCAAAAAATGCAAACACACATACCTGACCTGAGAAAGAAGCACCAGTGAAACCTCCCTGAGAAACACACTACACTTGCACTTAACAACTGGGAAGTGCCTTCACCAGAGTGAAACTGCCCAGAAATGCACCTGTGTGGCAAACAGAAAGCAGATGAAGGGAAGAAGATGCTGCTTACACAGTCTCTCCTAACATATCAGTAATATCATACTATTCTTGTTAAATTGCTGGAACGTTAGGGTTTCCCACAGACCATCTCTGAAAAGTGAGCACCATCTCTGAAAAGTATGTATCCCATCAGGAGATCATCTCACTTGAAGACAGGCAGTTTTTCCCTCCTCCTTTTCAACCAGCTTAGGCAAGGCATCAAAAGACATAAAAATCCCTGTAGAATAATGGAGAAGAACCAGACATAACACAGGGTACTTGGTCTGATTTTGGATGTCTCTGCTCTCACTAGTCTGGGGTTTCCTTCACCCAGACATCTCTCTTTTTCCACAGATTGGAAATTCACCAGTTCCACCACCTTTGTATCCCTCAAACGCTTCTCACCAATGAGACTGCTTACAGCATTGTCCAGGCAGAGTTTGCCTGAATGTTTGTAGAATCACAGAATCGTTTTGGTTGGAAGAGACCTTTAAGGTCATCAAGTCCAACCGTTAACCTAGCACTGCCAAGTTACAACTAAACCATGTCCCTCGGCACCACATCAACACCTCTTTTAAATACCTCCAGGGATGGTGACTCAGCCACTTCTCTGGGCAACTTATTCCAATGTTTGATAACCCTTTCAATGAAGACATTTTTCCTAATATCCAACCTAAACCTACCCTGGCACAACTTGAGGCCATTTCCTCTTGTCCTATCACCTGTTACTTGGGAGAAGAGACAGACACCCACCTCACTACAACCTCATGCTACTTCTACTGTGCTACCATTGCTGCTTCTACCATGTTACCAGGCTCCTTTTCAGCCATGTCTTTGCAGAGAGGTACAGGCCAACACTCCATTTACTGGAAACTGAACAACCTCACATGAGATTTACTGCCATGAAAAAAAATGTTTCTGAGGAATATATGAAAATCATAAGCAGAAAAAGAAAGTGTAATATATTACCACTGCTATTTGGTGGCAAACCACTAACTCCACAGTTCATTGCTGTGAGAGACCAAAGATCTTTTCTCCCTGCAGTGAAACAGACCAAATTTTACAGCAGTTGCAGCTGAAGGATATGGTGGCAAATGAGTGAATATAATGGAAAAAATGATGAGGGAACACAGAAATTGTTTTAATCTACATAAAAATTAGCTATCACTTTACATAGCTAAACATTAGCACTAATATATATAAAAATAGAATTATGTAAGCAGAGGCTACTATTCCTGTATTTAGTGTCCTAAACAAGTAGCTTAAATTCCACAAGCAAGGAGCTTCTTCAAGCCCACATAACCTTTACTATAATTTCAGATGACTCTGAAAATCAGATTACTTCTATTTAGGATCTCACATGCATATTTTTAGGCAGAAACACATACCACACAGACTGAATATTTTGGCCTACGGATAAATTTGACAGTAAAATGCACCTACAAAGGATCCACGGGATAGGGCAATAGCAGTGTTTTCCAGATCAATGTGACTGTCGTTGCTTTGATTTATTTGTCTTGAAAGAAGGTAGTGCATCTTTTCAGAGTTATGTATCTTTTTTTTTCTCTGGCATTCTTTATTTTATTCCTTCCAAAGATCTGTGTTCCAGCTTATGCTGAAAGTTGTGTTATCTGTCTAATAATTAGTCGTATTAATCAGTTTAACAATTAGCTCCCACTGAAATGAAACTTATTCTTTACATGCTATTTTCCCTTTGAGATAGAAAAGATAAAACATATATACAGCATTACTTAAGTAACTAGTGGAAAAATATATTTTATCTGATTTGATATTTGCTTCTTTTCTTAGCTCTTTGCTTTTCTTAGCTTTTCTTCTTTCCTTGTCCTTTTGAGGAAGACCAAGGTTTGCATTCAAAATCAAACACTCCAAGCAAAATCATCATCAATTCTAAGCACTGTAGTACATTACTGTACTCAGAGTACACTATATAGCTCAGCAACTACCTGAAATACTAGACATTTTCATCCCTATAATTTCGACAAGGGGCTGACAGATACCTTTATTCAGTCTTATGCTTTAGAGACATACTTAGCCTTGAAATGTACTAACCTGCAAATAAAGCAAGATTTTTTCCTCAGAAGTTCAACAGACATTGATTATATTGTAGCCATATTGTGATTATACTGCTAACAATCATAATTTCTCATGCTATGCGATACAACTGAACTTTGCAAACACTGTTACTAGTTGCAGGGTAGGAAATACTTCAACAAAAAACTAGTATGATTGGATTATTTTTCCCACCACTGAAAAAATAAAATCTTTGTATACAGATTTCTGTGTAAAGTTCTCTACAAATAGTGATTTGTTTATTTTCATATCACTGTTAAAGAGAGGGATCCCTGAGCTACTTCGATTAACAAACATCAGAAAACAGGCTGCGTGGAGAGTGCTTTGGGTCAGAAGAGCCCTCCTTAAGTCGTATCTGCTTCTGAGAAGTTTAAAACAAGAAAGTTATTTCCTCAAGTCTCGAAGTGAAACAGGCATCAGAGAGAGTATTTCCTCCTGGGAAGTTGCTACTAAACCCGGACATGAGAAGTACATCTGTAACTGCTGAATTCAAAAAGCAACGTTCTAGATGTTATCTTTGAAGTTTATCTCAAGGCCCAGTGGGTATAAACATAAGGAAGTCTTACAACTTCTTCCCCCAAACTTCCACCATACCTACCCCAGGCAACCAACACTTGTGCACACAGGGACTCTCAAAATATCTTATTCATGTCTAAGTATACATGCAAAATGCAAGAAGTATATACTGACAAGCAAAGAAACAGATTAACCCTGCGGACCTTGAGGGGGAAAAAAAGGCTGTTTTCTTTGGATGGAGACTTAAGCCACCACTTCCTCAGTGTGTTTAATATTGTCCTCCCACACCAGGTTTATTTTTTGTTATTTTAATTCTTTCCTGTGGCACAGTCTGAAGTGCCTTCTACTGTGTGCTTGGCAGCCACTCTTTCACTGTCCAGCTGCTTTCTCTTGCCATTGACGCTGGGATGCCTTTTCTATCAATGGATAAAATTTACAAGCACATTACAAGCAAAATTACAGGCAGTCTTCCTGCTCAACAGGAACAGTATTGAATTATGATTTCCAGAGGAGTATCTTCCACAAACAATGTATGCAGTTTCTCATTTCCTCTTGGCAAGAATGGTGTATCCAATCTCTGCTAATTGCTTCCTGTAGACACACCTCTAAATAATAATTTGCACCAAAAAAAAAAAAAAAAAAAGTTGATTATTTTAGGGGGAAACAACCTGAGACACAGCATAGTAGTAGAACCTTAATGTAATCTCCTTCTGTTGAACGCAGCAGGATTTTGCAGATGTTTAATCTACCTCTATATGATGCCAGGCACAGGTAAAAGTGCTCAGAACAATTTCCTGTTAGATCAACTTTGAAAATTACACCTAAGTTCCCCTTCAAAAACAGTTCATTTATTGACCTAGAAGTAAGTAAGTTAAATGTCCTAACAAGACTTAGAGCTGCTCAATGTCAGCAATACTAATATATGAGACTTTTCTCAGGTACATATTTTGGCAATATCGAACTTTGTCTGAAGCTGCAAAATTCAAACTCAGAGTAAACATGAGTAAATGGGCCAGACACTAAAGGACCACAGAAGATGCTGATAAATCAGTTCATGTCCATATTAAATGTGTCAATATTACCCAAATAGACGGCATCTTGTGGATGAGGCACCAGATAAAAGTCAGGATATCTAAGATCTATTAGCAGCTCTAGCTATAACCTGTTAGATGATATCTAGAGAGTATAGCCTTCTCATGCTTCCTATCCCTCCATCTATATCCCCCAGTCTTTCTAGAGTGCTTTCAGTGTTTAAAACATATTTTTATATGCATATCCCACAAGCTACCTGTGAAAAACTAAAAAATTACCACCACAGATTCTAAGTATGCATAATTGATACAAAGGTTACCCAAGAGAACACTTCTTCTCCTGTCTTCCTACTCCTGAGTCCCTATAGCCTTCTTCTCTTCCCAATGCACCCCTTGTCTCTGTCTCTCGTTACCTAAGGCATGCATTTCCAAGATATAAGGGTGCAAACTGAACACATGAATATATGTGTGATGATTTCTGTTTTTCACGAAGACACGAAGAATAGAACATGTGTAGCCAACAGGGATCTATTCTCAGTGCTGTAACATACGAGATATGGTCCACATGACTGATACTCTCAACACAGGGTGAGACAAAATGGTTGTCCCAATGGTGGGTTCCTACACAGGGACTGTACACTGCAACAGGCCTTCCAGGACCGTTGCAGCTTAAAATAATGGTGACACTACACTGATTTTCAGCTGGCTTATAACTAAGATATATACTTTCCCTACTTGCCACCCAATTCCCATAATTCAAAGGAAAATAGGGCTAAAATCAGTCCGGCCTCTTCTTTTTTAATGACGGATCTGAATACAAATGCCAAAACTTGGACAATGTGTGAGCTTGCGTAGTTCTGCCTGTACAAATGTACAGAGTATTAGACACAAGTTTAATACTACACTAAGATTATATTGGTTGAAGAACTAGAAGCTGATGGCATGAGTCAGAAAAATTCCTTTTGAGTGCGAGGGGTTCTCTTAGAAAAAAGAACATTGCAGAAATCTATGTGGTGACAAGCAGCAGAAAACAAGATTAAAAAGTCAGAGAAGGTGAAGACAAAAATAAAGGTCAGGTACAAAAAGAGGTCTTCTTTTTTACAACAGAAAAGCATAAAACCAGAAATATTGCCAATTTAAAGACAACCTCTGGGAGGTTAACTTCTTTAATCCAATTCTGCTTTCAGATGATGACCTACAGATAAATGCATGGCTTACTATGTTGACTACATAGAGAATTTAACTTTTTCCTTCCTGAGTGCCACTCAGTTAACTCTGGTTTTGATTCCTTAGTTTGCTGCTTCTGTGGTGGCAGGAACTTTTTGGCTATTCTTGTTTGTTTGCTTGAATTCATTATTCCTTTATCACTTGACAACAGCTATACTTTCCATTCTTTTCGGTGGGAAACACCAGAGAGGTTTAAGACTTCATTTTTGACAGGCATCTTTTTGAAAACTACAAAAAAGGGGGTGAGTTGTTACACACCATTTTCTTACTTTATGCACTTCGCTTTTATAAGAGGAAAAAAAAAATCACAATTCATTTAATACTTGCAAATCCAATAAATCTGTGTATGTTGATTCATTTCTAGATCCAGTGTATTTTCACAACACTTTGACCTCCAAACTTTTGCAGATGCTTGCTGCATCACGAGATACTGAGCTTACATAACAACATACATCGAGTTAAAAAAATACCATCAATAATAATAACCCAAAATTTCACAGAATTAAAAATGGCAAAAGCCTAAATCTCCTAATTACTTAGCAATGCCTTTCTATATTGTTTAACAATGACTGAGGACAGTAAGGGTCTGATCTTACTCCCATCAGATGCTGCAGGAACCTTGGCACTTATTTTAGTCAAAATACAAGCAAGACTTTAATTTTTTCTATTTAGAATCTTATGTCCAAGCCAGTGGATATAATGAAATGCCATATTCGGTGACTTCAGCTCCATTTGACATCCGTATATTTGAAAAGCATCTGTGTCCTTTTTTTCCTTTACAGCCTCATTCAAATGCAGCAATCACTAAGTATCTGAAGGGACAGATCACTCACTACACATTAATCAAGGTGCTGTAAACAGAAACAACCCTCATTCTAAAAGATCTACAGTTAATACCATCTAACGCACTCCAAACACTCAGCTTTTACAAATTCATTTAATAGGAGTGTCACTGCAATATAGAGAGTGGGCTACTTCTGATTCATTCTAATCATATGAAAGTCACGCACTTTGCTCTCACATATGGTTAGCAGCCTACAGTAATTGTTCCAGCCCTCAGTGATGAGTTTATTTTATACTTTACTTTGCATACAAATACATAAATCCATTAGACCGATTCCAGACCACCACAGTTTGGAATCTTATCAAACCTCACAGCTGATGATCTGAGGCAGGATGTGATCAAGCCAACACAGCAAAACATTCAAAATCTGCTTTACATTCCCAGTATTCTTACTGTCCAACTATCTTCAAACACCAACATAATAACATGAACTCTCATCCCGCACAGCCTTTCAGAGTTGGTACATATCAACAAGTTTTGCAGATAGGGAAATACATTATAGCAGTTGTACCTCCTGTTTTGGGAAAGGACAGACTTAGATGATTATCTGCGTAAGTCTCTAGTTGACTGGCCTTTATAAAAAAACAGAATTATTTCATTCAAAAGGTAGTGTTTTCTTCTTGGGAAGAGGCACAGCGGCATTTTCTGGTTTTACAGAGATAGAAGCATCTCCTGACTGTCCCAAGTTACTGAAGATATTAGACAGCAACTAAAATAATTAACATTTTTCAAGTCCGTGAGATTAGATACATGAGGAAAAATGGCTGGGGCACTCTCTCAGAGAATATTCTCCGATAGAACAAACCACAAAATAAGAGGGAACCAGTACAGACCATGTCTTTGGATTCCAGAGTTCACAGAATCACAGAATCACAGACTGACTGAGGCTGAAGGGCACCTCTGGAGATCGTCCAGTCCAAAACCCTGCTCAAAGCAGGGTCAGCTACAGCAGGTTGCTCAGGGCCGTGCCCAGTCAAGTGATGGGTATCCTCAAGAATGGAGACTCTACAACCTCTCTGGACAACCTGTGCCAGTGTTTGACCACCATCACTGTAAAAATATCTTCTCTTATGTTTACATGCAATTTCATACATTTCAATTTGTGCTCATTGCCTCTCCCCTGCTATTGGGAAGAGTCTGGCTCCACTTTCCTTACTCACAACCATCAGGTATTTAGACACATCGATGACATTTGCCCTGAGCCTTTTCTTCTACGGGCTGAACAGTCCCAGCTTTCTCAGCCTCTTCTCATACAGCAGATGCTCCAATTCCTTAATCATCTTTGTGACCTTTTGCTGGACTTGCTCCATATGTGCATGCCTCTCTTGTACTAGGGAGTTAACACAGCCTGGGACTAATACAGTCCTGCACCAATACAGCCTAGGATGCTATTGCCTTCTTTTGCTGCAAGGGCACACTGCTGTCTCGTGTTCAACTTCTTCACTATCTAGACCATGAGACTGTTGCCCTCCAGCCTTTATTGCCATATGGAGTTATTTCTCCCAAGATTCCTTCCACATGATAAAGAAATAATAGCACAATGCATAGCTGTACTAAACAGAGTGAGGACTGGTTGATGGACAAGTCTCAATAATAACTATAAATGTCAGACCACTGTGCTGTGAGAATCTTCTTGCCGAGACTGGCAGAGACTGACCATGCGTCCTCATGCAAACCATTTCTTTATGAACAACCCAGAAGAAAAGGTCCAACATTTTCAGATGACAAAAGGGCAACAGAGCACAAATGAATTGTGGAACCGATCAGATTGATCTGAATGGCTTTGGTGAAATAGGTTCATTTAAATAACATCCATTTTAATACAGCCAAATACAAAGCTAGTTAAAAAGAAGATATGACAAAGCACATAATAGATGGAGGACTCTAATCTCAAATTTAGAAGGATGCTGGGGATGACAGTAGATTACTGATTGAACTGAAGCTCCAAATGCAATGCTCTGACAAATGTAGGTGTCCACACTGCAAGTGAAGAATTGGAAGTGACTCAGGAAAAACTGCAAGATAGACACAAGTTCAGAAAATATGCAACTTTGACTAAGTGACTAAATCTATCCAAGAGAATGTTTGATTAGCCCCCTTGATCAGAGTAGAGAAGTACCACCATCAAGAAGACACTTCTGATAGAAATCTTAGCATAATGAATATCAAAGAGAAATGTGGACTAGAAACAAGGCACACTGTTGCAACTATAAGGGCAAAAACCTTCTGAGGAGAGCTTGCTAGAAATGCATGCTACTATCCACTCTAAGTAAATCGAGACAAGATATTTTTCTATACAATGTCATGGCAAAAAAAATAGAAAAAAAAATTACAGGCTTGATGCAGGATTTGAGTGAGGTTATGCATCCTGGATCATAGAGAAGGCCAAGATATGTGATCACTTCTGCTCTTAAAAATCTGTGAATCTAAAGTCACACTTGAGGTCTGTGGCAGAATGAGCATTTTACCACAGTCCAAAAATTTATCCCCAGACCAATCTTTCCTCTGAGTCAAGAAGCTAGGTAATGTCTTCTTTTCACAGGAGGTGAACTGTTTTGACAGAGGTCATGTTTTCACGTTTGTTTTTTTCTGTTTAGTATTTAGCCAGCACTGAAACATCTGAGAGCAGTTTCAGCAGAGTCATTAACCTCGCATGCACCCTGATTCTGCCTGGCTTATGTAAGCAGTTCAGCTCAGTCACACTCAGGTGTGACTCTGGCATTAGTATAATTACCTTTAGACTCAGAACATGGTACTCTACTTAGGTCATGGTCTGTTTTACTTTTCTCTATAGTGACACCTAACTATGAAACATAAACAGACATAGAGTTTTAATCAGTCAATAACATTTCTAATTCTAGCTCTTTTTAACCTTATTACAGAAAACAGATTCTAATACAGTGTGTTCTGGGCCAACACTCCAGCTAGCTCTTGCTTATAATTGGCAATGCCAATCCATAACAATTCTGCTGGTACTGATACAAATCACTTGTAATCTTATATACTTTTTCAGCAGTCAAATTTGTGCAATTTTTTTCCTTTTGTATCCATAAGTACCATGAACATCTTGCATTCATAAGCATCATGAGTATCATGATATGCCAGGCAGTCATTTCTCATGTGGTCTGTGGATATTGTGAAATTTTGCAGTTCCACGATGCACAACCACAATTCTGCTATAAAAGTAACAGCTCCTTGGGATTCCTGGTTAATATTTTCTGTATGAAGGCAGAGCGGTTGCACGGACATCAATTTGAAAGAATCTTTATAATGACAATTGTAGCCCCAATCTCCTTGCTTTATTATCCAGTCTTTTCACTGGTAGATTAGGACAGCTGAGATTGACTAGCAACGAACATCATTATTCACTTGTAAAATTAGTGCCAGCAAAATGACATGGCTTGTAGAACTGGCAAACACTGACTATCCAGCAGAGCTGAACACTGAAACTGTCTAGTGAGCATTTTTCCCACTATGTGTGGGCAATTTTTGTTCAAACAATTTTAAAAATTTTACACAGGAAACCGCAGATTATGATGTGCAATTGGAACCACTGGGCTGTATCCTTCTATTTTATCCTGATGTTTTCTTCCTGTCACAATTCACATGTACTGTATTACCCACCCTACCCTAATACCCTAACATCATGTCTTAATCTTTGTTGTTATCCCTGTGTTCTGCGCTGAGTGTTGGAACTGGAACTAAGTTTGGAAGCTGCACTGAACACCACTAAGTTCTTTGAATACAGACAAGTCAGGAAATTACTGTCCAATAGCACTTTGCATCAAGAAAGTGATCTGCAGTCTTGTTTATTATCATGATAAATAGACTTTCAGCCACAGGGCTGAGTACTGTCTCTTACTATTTGTTTCAGTCACTTAATAGGGGATAGAGTGTTTTATCGTTGATCGTTCAACGCGAAATCAAGCCAGCATAGTCTTCATGTAGAATACAACCAGTCATTTAAGATCCTAATATATGCTCAGTTCGGTACCAATGGCGGACAACAAGTCTTTGTCTCTGATATAACGGTAAGAAATTGTGAGCAGTTTGGGAACAAGGTAATTCCAGGCACTAGCATTAGATAGTTCTTAGCTGTCTGAATCTGGGTAATTCCAGGCAAATAACTGGAGAGCAGTATGATGAATACGTCATCTCATGTTAAGCTTCTATGTACTGCCAATGTAAAAATAATCATTCTAGACTTACTTCTCACATCAAGTCTATTTTAGGCAGCTCTGAAAAGTCAGCTACTACCAAAATCCCTCCCAGTAAGTCCAGTTTCAGTACAACCAGGGCAAACTTTGAGCAACCAGATTTGCTTCCTTAGCAGAAATTTTATATATCCATAGCATGAGTAAAGTGCAAACCTCTATCAAAATGCATTCCCATCATCCAAAATTATGTCCTTGAGTCAGAGAACTGCAAGTACAGTACATTCTGCTGTCTCTTTTGCTGCATCCATGCTGTTGATTCTCCCACCAGAAAAGTTTTCATGAGCACCAAGCTGTTGTTATGACTCATAGTAAACACCAACGCAAAGTAAGCAGCCCAATGTTCTTCTTCCCTCATTTCACTCACACACATTCAGTTAGAAGGGGGAAGAAAAAAAGAGAAAGGAGAAAATAACAAAGATTCAGTTCTTATAAGCTTGTAAGTCCATGGTGAGAAAAGAGAAGGCTGGAGAGGACTAGACAAGAGACGAACAAAAATACCGTAGCAATTCAACACATGGTGAGGAGGTGGAGTGGGATAACACCACAGAAATGAATGCTTATGACTCTCGCATCATCGCCCCCAAAATAATCAGCCAAGAGAGATAATTACCAGGTTTAGCTTAAGTATATATACGTGTATATGTAGAAAGGAACAGAATGAAAGGAGCTGATCAAAACCTCCATCTCAAATGAGAGATAGGTTCAATCTATTACTTAGTAGCACTTAGTAGCCAAACATAAGCTCTAGGTGAGATCAAACTCTAAATTTGAGTCGCAAGATTTCTGACAGCAGTGTTTATCTTAACATCAGTTGAGTGGGTTATGGCACAGTGGTAAGATCAAAGCCCACAACTCTAAAACAGTTCATAAAAATCCTCAGATAGGACTTCTGAATGTTAAGGTTTAAGAAGTTCATTGAAACCCAAGCTTCACTTAGGAGCTTTGCATACTGGTAAGAGAGAGCTACAACCCTGAAACCAAGGGTTTTACTTGGAGAATGCTGATGGGTTCTACCTGAGAAGTGAGGACAAAGACCCAGGGCTCCCCGGAAGGCCAACCCATACCTCCTACTGTAACTGCTCCTTCGTGGGTCTTAAACCATATGGATGACAAGACCTGTGGCAATAGCAGGTGCTCATCACCTTTGACAGTCAGACTGCCTTTTTTTCTGAATCCGTATTTAGGAACATAATTTGAGATTATTGTTTTTGGCTTTTGAACTTTGAACTTTGCATCATTTTGTGAAACTGAATGTTTCTGCATTTTCAACATGCAAGCAAGTGAAAAATAAAATGCAAAGTAAATTAGACAGCCTTACTACATATAAAAACTATTCCGTTTGTTTTCTGATTTAATATTACAAGCTGTTTTGAAAAAAAACCCAGAGATGCAGCTAAAGGAAGGCTGGCAAATGTACTCTGTAAACAAAACAAAAAATATAAATTCTCTCAAAAGGTTTATCTATTTCAGAGGGATCATTGCTAATTTTAAATAAAGCAATGACAGAATACAGCTATCCAAACATTATGTTTTGTTATATTTGAAGCAATTTCTAAACCATTATTCTCTGTATTGTTCAGTTAAAGATCAACATTCAGGTAATGCTGAAATATTCATCATCACATTTGTCTTTAAGCAAATTCAACTTAGAGATTATTTTTAGAATTAAAGTTCCCCTAAGAAATGTGAAAGAAAATGTGGGTCACACTTGTTTTTTGAATTAAATACAAAAGCCCATATCATGGTTTGCTGTTATAATAAGTTTTCATTTGGGCATTTTCTTAAAAGTGACTGTTATTCAATTTAAAACTTGCTCTTAAATCTCCAAGTTGGCATGATGGTCCACTCCACGAGTGGGCCACCACCCTTTACAAAGCCAACAAGATCCCCAAGTGTACATCAATTCCAGGATGGCTTTTTGACAGGTCAACCACCTCTTCTCTATAAGGAATGGGAAAATAAGAAGCAGTCTTGCCTATACTGCCACAAAAATGCTGAGATGCTGAATAAATAATTCACCTGCAAGTCTAGTCAGGCAATCACCGATCAGCTGGTAAATTTCCATTCTTGTTCTCTATTGCTCAAATTCAACCTCAATATTCTCTTTCCAGAATAGAAATTTTAATTTGGGATAATTCAGAAACCATGTAAATTATTTCTCCAAAGGACAATATACAAGATTGAATTCACTGCCCCAGAAATACATTTGAAAATTGCTGTGTTCAGAATATCAAGATTAAAGAATATATTATATTTAATTGTGCTTACAATTACATATTTGAAATACATACTCTTTCTGTACAGAATTTTGGTTTTACCATTTTCTTCTCTGGTAAAAGCCATTATAAAGAAGCCCCATTGCAAATGTTCTCATCAGCAGTAAGTTCCTCCTCAGTACAGTTGCAACCAATAACGAGGCTTTTCTGCAGACTCAGCAACAGATTTAGGGACTCAAAACAGCAGTAGGTGGGCCACATGCAACTACTAAAAATGTCACTCTGTTAGTTAATGTTTGATAGCCAGCATTGAACTATGCAGCAGGAATAACTATAACCACAGAGGACAATGGAAAAATTATTGACAACTTCCTCTAGTTGTCTTGTCTACAAGAAGAGAAAGGGATCAGCAAACAAATGAGTACCTGGAGCCCAAGCAAAAAGACTGTTGGGAGAAGTAGGGAGCTGATGCTCCAACCCGTGAAGTAATGGAAAAGAAACTTTCCATGGATTGGAGAGGACTTCGCAGAATTTACTGCAACCCAGGAAGCTACTGAGCTGTCTTAAATCAGCAGGAAACACGAATCCGACTTCAATGACACAGTGGCAGAAGGAGATTTAATTATGGGCCTTTATTCCATCTCTAGTCACCTTCAGCTTTCATTTAAGGAAAAAAAAACCTGCTAACTATTCTAATCTATATTCTCATAAAACCTGACCACTTCAATTTAAAATCTTGTGGTGTTCTTTGCGAGTTCACTGTAAGGAAAATTTTTCAGCAAATCCACCTCAAAGTTCTGGAGAACTGGTCAACTTCTCCAGTTACACCAGACATGGCATTACCAAAAGGCTAGGAGAATTTTAGTTCCTTCACTAGCACTGACTTTTACTGCACAACCACATGGGTGTATCACCTGCTCTAACAGCCATTTAGATGAGGACAAAGTCTGATTAAACACCAGTCAGGAAACACGAGTGGGAGGACACAACTTACAGTAATTGTACAGGATTTCTATTAGGGCAAAATGTCCTAGGCAGATATTCTTTCCTGTCATACCACTCCAGCTAGGAAAAAAACCACTATTTTTGTCACTTTCACAGTCAGCAATGCTATGAGTAGCTGTAGCAGCTTCTTCTGGAAGGAAGGAAATTAGATAAAAGGGAACCAGCAAGAAGAAAAGTTTAGAATCACACAGTGGTTAACTTGATTTAATCGATTGCCTTGCCAGGCTAAGAAAGAGATCTGGCATGTAGCCTGCGCTGCAGAGACTGCAGTGGCATGCATCCAATTATATATATCTGGCATCTACGTTTTCCTCTTCTCTGCTCCTCATCCTACAGCTAAACTTGTAATAGAGGATGATCCCCCTCTTCTCATCTCATATGCAAGCACAAGTGAGGGATGGGGTCTACTACACAGTTGAATGAGCTGGTACTACTTTGAGAATGCAGGAGGGCATGCCTTTTGAAAATATTTGAGTGTTAGCCAAAGGTTAACATCCCTCTGTAGCGGATGTCATTACAAGCCAGTGGTATTTCAGAGAAGAAAACGTAAACAAACACCTCCAAATATTGTTCTCTTTTAACAAATAAATTATGACCCAAGAGAAAGAAAAAAAAGAAGGACAAAAAAGAAAAAGTGAGGAATCTGGAGAGAAAACAGATGTAACCAATGTCAACTATGAAAATTAACTCCTTGCCTGTAAAATAGGTAGAAACCAAACAGGTTGATGGTCTCGCATTACATTCAGTTTTTCTCAATGCCGCCTTCTATTTCAGCAACTTTTGATATACACACGTATTAGCTGCTCAGCTAAAAGAAGGCACAGAAGGGTGTTATTTAACTGCTGACTCCCTAGATGGCTGTGTCATTTGCTCTTCACACAGGAAGCAGTTTGACAAAGCCCCGCATGCAATCAAGTCCCACATACTTGTCTCTACGCAGTGTCACAAATGTGCAGGCCTAGCATCAGCTCTGGCTGGCTTCTGGCAGTGCCTACACAAAGAAGCACATGAACGCTATTAAAAGACACATGTATTATTCAGTGGGACACTGCCCAAACGTCACCCACTAAATTGAGCAAAAGGAATGCAGAAAATGCACAGGTCAGGCAAGAGCATTCTTATGGGTGTTCATACACAGAGAGAACCAAGCACTGCAGTTTATCCTTTAAATAACCTTGCACATAAAGTGAGAAAGGGTCCATGTAATAAACCATGCAGTTATGATACTCCTGTAATCCGGTGGCCCACTTAAAAAGGGTCCTATGAACTGTCTGATCTTTCACTTTTTTTTTCGCTCAAAAAGTTATTTTTTACTTTCTTTCTCTGAGCCTTAGAGTCACAGTCACTGTTAAGAGAAACAGAAGAAAAACTTCAAACAAATCAGCCAGTTGAGATCTGATGGGAAGCTAAAGGATCTGGATACCCATTTTCAGTAAATGGCCCTGCAAATACCAGCTGGGGCTTTCAGTGTCCTCCTATAGCACAGAAACCAACTGTGCCAAGAGGAAGAAAACAACCCTTCTCTGCCCGTAGGCTTCCACCATGTAGTACCCCAAGGGAGCCCTCTCAGCAGGCTCTCAGCACGCTTTGCAGCATAGAATTGAGTAGAGTTGAGCATCTTTGCACAGACTGTCCTCTACACTGGCAGCTCACCCTCAGCCTCAGTTTTAGTATTTCAACTTGCTGTGGGTTTGATCTTTTTCACAAGTTTTGAAGCTAAGACATCCTTCACAAATCAGATGTTGGGTACTGCTACTCTGTAGGGCCCAACAAGGGAGCTGGAACAGGAGAAGGGATAGACACTAGCCAGTCTAGTGTCTGAAGTAGGAATCACAAGTCTCATCTTAGCACTCCACCTCACTCAGCAAATGATTAACCCATACAGCTTTCCAAGAACATCCATGTTTGTGCACAAAGTCACTTTCAAAATTTTTTTGCATATGTTGCATATATTTTTAAACTACCAAAATATATGCAAAGTGATTTGTTTAATCTTTTTACTGAAAGCCAGTCTACTCAAAAATACATTTGGTTAAAAGTGTTTTGCAAGGTGATTTTTCAAAGCATAGGCCTGTGCAGCTCTCTGTAGTCCTTTGATCCATGCCTTCTTCAGTCTCAATCTGGTGAACTCAGCATCAGCATTCACAAACATTGTTCTCAATTTATGTATTTTCCTCATCTACTTGCTTTCTTTGACACTGTTGAGTGTTGGCTGTCAGTCATCTATTACAATCCTACTGTGCTCAGAACAAAATTGGTGAAATGGTTTCATTATTACATTCCCTGCAGCAGTTGCTTTTGCTTCTGTTCTTCTACATATTTAGTTATATTAACACTGTGTTATGAAAGACACCAGATGGACAGTGCTGGAAAAACCACATCCGTGGTTTCAACAATACATGCCTTAGGTCATCACCTCTCTTCTTCCCTATATGAGGAAACATTATTACATTTCTTAGGAAAAGTCTAAGGGGTGTGGCATGTGGATTTTTCCCCATGTTCTATAAGCAGACAATTACATCAGACCACAAAATGGTTTCTAAAATAAAAGTGTTTCATACTGCAAGCTAATACCAGTGGGATGAAGTGAAGAAGTCTGCTGTAAATATGGCAAAGCTCTAGGATTCTTCACACTTATACTCAGTAGCTCTCATTCCACAACTGTTTAGACAGCCATCTCTTGTGTTTATTATTTTTCATAAGTTGAATGTTCTCGGTTTTTTCCATAGGAAAGGCATAAGTTTCAAGATGAAACTGTGAAGGCCTCTTGCTAATTTTCTCTGAAATGAAGGACAAGAACAGGGACTGAAGCAAAAGATTAGGAACATTCACAAATAAAATGAGAGCGCCATCTCCTCATTCATGGAGGAAATTCTCTTTGCCCAGTATTCTGTCCACTCTATGCCTTTTGGCACCATCATCTTTTTTCAGGCTGACGTGCCTGTTTAAATGCAAGAAATAGTGAAATAGGTCTCACATTTGGCTAACACGATTCCAGTGGGCTTTTCCAGTGGAGAAGAGTAAAGGTAGTAAAGTAACAGTATAAGTTAAAAAAAAAAATCAAGTTAAAATCAGTTGCTGAAAGCTGAATTTCTCTCAGGATTTCTTGCAACTGAGAAGAGGGGATGTCTTTTTTCTCATCTTTGAGCGAAAATACAGTATTTACTGTTTAATAGTGCCCTCTAGCGAAAGAAAAAGAATATTCAAACAGAAGAGGTAAACATTTTTCAACAGGTTGAAAATGAGGTGGAAGAATGTCTTGAAACTATTTGAGACAATTTGTTAATGATCTTATTATCACAAAGGGACTTTAGTGTCAATGTATGTCTTTGCTATGTTGCAGGTAAAAAGAAGCTTTATTGTGGCAGCTGCTCCTGAAATCCTAGCTGAAAATCGCAATTTGAGACTAGGGTACAGCATTGGAAGGCAGATTCACCTGAATAGGATGAAAGGAGACTCCAGCAACTGCATACACTTGTTGAAATTTAAGACTACTATCTTGTCACGGTTTCAGCTGGGATAGAGTTGATTTTCTTACTAGCAGCTGGTATACCGTTATGTTTTGGATGTATTTGGATTATGTTGGTAATACACTAATGGTTTTAGTTGTTGCTAAGCAGTAAAGGCCTTTTCTGCTCCTCAAACCGCCCTGCCAGCAAGTAGGGTGGGGGTGCACAAGAAGTTGTGAGGAGACACAGCCAGGACAGCTGACCCAACTGACCAAAGGGATACTCCATATCATACGATGCCATGTTCATTATATAAAGCTAGGGGAAGAAAAAGGAAGAGGGGAGAAATGTTTGGAGTTATGGCTTTTGTCTTGTGTTTTCTTAGTAACTGTTACACGTGATGGAGCTCTGCTTTCCTGGAGATGGCTGAACACCTGATGGGGAGTAGTGAATGAGTTCCTTGTTTTGCTTTGCTTGCATGCACAGCTTTTGCTTTACCTATTAAACTGTCTTTATCTCAACCCACAAGTTTTCTCACTTCTACTCTTTTGATTCTCTTCCCCATCCCAACCAGAGGAGCAAGCAAGCGAGCAGCCGCGTGGTCCTAGTTGCTGGCTGGGGTTAAACCATGACATATCTCTACCATGGTAATGAAGTGCTTCTGATGCTGTCAGAGAAGGTAAGGACTGATACCGCATTGTACTCTAAATTCTTGCATCTTTCCTCAGGCAACCTTTAAGCCTACAGAAAGGTGGGCATCCTCTACACTCGATGGTGAATACTATAACTTACAATAAACACCATCAGTTGAGAAGTCTAAAGTAACTTTATAAAATCTATGTTTAAGCAACCTTATTGAAAATTTTATAACGTAGCCACAACAGCTATTTTTTGTTGTTAATATTGTGTGTTTGAACTGTCGTAACAGGAATAAGCTAGAACAAAAAAAAAAGTAATGCAGATGATCATGTGGAGTTTTTTATATAGAGCTGAAAACATAATTCATTAATCTTGCTTTGCTTAAGTCTATATTGGTATGTCTGGCCACTGTTTTTTGTCTCATGTTGTGTCTTTTTACACACATAATCCACACATAATTTTTACACATGGAATAGTGCACAGAAGTAAAACACAAGACTTTGAAACTGCTATTTCTTAGAGAATTTTATACAAAACAGAAGAGACTGTAGAAATTATAGCTAATTCAAATGTGACCCTTATTTAAATTCCTTCCTTCCTGATACTTTGGGCTGCTCTGAAAGACACATTTCTTACTGCTAATTCACTTTCAGCTGTGGCATTGGAAAAAAAAAAAAAACAAAACCCCTTCATAATGAAGTTTATTGCTTAAAGTGAAAAGTCTCACCCTCCTTACCAAGCTGGCTAAGATTTTAAAGACTTTTTAATACTAAAACAGTAAAAGATAATTCCCAATTCTCCCTCTTTTAACTAACCCAATTACCCCATTTCAAGTCTGCTGAAAAACTATGGGAAACCAGCAGAAATGTCACTAATGCTATTACAAAAACTTACTGTTCTTTGTCAAGGACAGCCTGGCCGCATTACACCACTCAGAAGACAGACAGACAGGCAAATATCAGCGGGGTGCCTGCTGCAAAGCCTCAAGGTAGTGACATCAACTCCTTGCCAGTTTCCCCAGTCAGAGACACCGGCATCCCGACGGCAGTACCACTGGTGGCAGAACTCACCTGCCTTGGACCAGCTTCTACCTGAGGTCCCAAAATGGCAGTGCAAACGCATACCGAGACCCATTTGGCACACAGCTAGTGCCAGCTGGAAAAATCAACATCGGGCACTCGCACAGCCCAGTTGCAGCAAAACATACATTAAGCATCTCCAGCTGAATCAAATCCCTATGGAGGCAGGCAGCTCTGCCAGGGATCTTTCCACAGGCTCATCCCCAGATGGAATCCACTACATTTTTTTATGAGTACCCCTGCCAATGTGCAAGAACTGGTTTCCGCTTCCTTGGCATTATCAATACGTATCCCCAACTGAAACCAGTTCTGACAAGCAGAAATACCCAAAGATGGTAAGTCATCAGGGTGGTGAGAGGGGGATGAGGGGCGAATTTTTTTAATCCTGTCATCATTTCCACCCTGCATGCTTTGAACTGTCCTCAAAATTGTGCAGAAGCTTTTTGGTTTCCCCACCTTTTGATTCACCTTTGTATAGCGTGAGGAAAGAAAACGGATGGTTCACTTTTGGTTTATGGAAAAGAATAAAGGTTAGCACTTAGTAGCTGTATAAAAAACTCACAGTCGGGCCATTGCCACCCTACAGCGAGGGCAGCCCAGCTGCGGGTTTCTTGCAAACTTCCCTGTTCCAAAGCCAGAAGAGGAATTTCTTTGGTTTAGCCTGACTCGCTACCAGCTGCCTGAAGGCTTTTCCGGCCTCAAACACAGCCGCGGCGGGACTCCCCCACCAGGCGGCGGCCCCGGCCCCCGGCAAATGGCGGCGCCGCTGGCCCACCGTTAACTGCCGCTTGGCAGCCACGGGGCTGAGGGCGGGCAGCCCCGGCAGGGTCCCCCCGGGGCTGCCCGTGAGGAGAAGCGCCCCCGCCGGGGAGGAGGTGGCCTCAGGGGCGGGTGGCACAGGAAAGCCCGCGGCGGTGGGATCGGCGGGCGGCCCGGGAGAAGGGCCCGGGCTGGGTTCCCCGGCGCCCGAGGAGGGCGGGGAGCGGGGCCGCGCTGGAGGCGAGGGGCCGTGCGGCAGCGTGAGCCGGCACGGCCTCGCCCAGTGCCCCGCCCGCCGCTCGGATGCTGCTGCGCTGGCGCCGAGGCAGGTGCGTCTGCGTCCCAAAGCCCAAACCGGCAGCTCTGCGGGCCGCCCTGAGCGCCCTGCCCGCCGCCCGAGGCCGGGTCCAGGCCCGAGCCCCAGGCGGGCTCCCCAGCGTCGCCTCCCCAGCACCAGCGGCAGCACGGTGCCCTTCCTCTGCGGGGCCGCCGCCGCAGCGGGAGACAGCCCTCGGCTCCAGAGCCAGCTTCTGGCACCGCTGCCGCCCCACGCCTTTCCCTACTCTTCCCCCCTCCCGCTCCTCCGTGTGTATTCAGAAGGTGCGGGAAGACGAGCAGGGAATGATGTGGGGAAGTGGTGGGGGTCAAAGTGAGCAGCGGCAGGGACAGCTGGGATGAGGAGGGCACGGCAGAGCGTGTGCGCAAGGGGAGCGTGGCAGCGGGAGGCAGAGGCTGTCAGCCCCACAGTGAGGATTGCAAGGGGATGCAGGAAAGAGAAAACCCCACAGTCAGACCCTTCTTTGCCCTGTTTCCTAAAACAGGTGAAATCCAGACCTTCATCAACCTGAACCTGAACCCCTTCTAAACCCCCATAGTTCATCTCTACCATCCTAACCCCCAAATCTCATCTTAGAGACAATCTCCTCCTCCTAGAGATCGTTCTCCTTCCACCACAACATGGAACTGAACTTCTGGGACTTCTATTCAATCCCCCCCCACAGTTGCCCCATGCATTTTCCGTCAGACCAGCGTACCTGGGGCAGCTTTCCACTCTTTGACCGAATTCCTCAGACAGCACGGCACAAAGGCTAGGAACACAATCTTGGCAAAGTATTTTCTAAGCCAAAGTGACTTCCACTTTTCCAGTGCTGTCTTTAAGGACTCGCAGTTTAATAGCTCTGAGACAGGAGCTGGTGGTCTGCGCTCTCTGTTTCTGCAAGTCAAAGTTACAGTGTCTTCTCTGCCTCTTACTTCATATATATCATCTTACACATGTCTACAGATCACTTCCCCTGCTCAAAGCTGTCACTTCATAAAACTTGGCCTTCAATCCAGTTTTGCTGTGTGCCTGTCATACCTGAGGTGGACTGATCCTATGGGGTAATTCTAAGTCTCTGGAATCTCTGTCCTTTCATGATTTCAGCGTTGTTCACAAGCACTACAGGGTCTAGTACTGAATTGGACCTGTCTGGGCTATGCTGGGTTGTTGGGTTTTTTTTCAGCAGCCCTATTTCCAACAACAGACAGGAGACAATGGAAGAATAGCTTCAAAAAAAACCCCAAAAACTGAAGTTATAAAAGAAAATTAAGTTCACCATTTGGTACTGACATACCATGTTTTGTTGCCTACGGATTCATTAAATTCCCAAGCAGCCTGTTGCTGCTACGTGCATCACAGTACCTGTTTATCCCACATTCCTCCTTGCTGCACATGTTTCATACAGCCAGGCTAAACTTTGCCATAACTCATCCAACTTCTATTTATGCACTAACCATAGCCTCCCATGCGTATGAGGCTCATTTGAATAGCAGAATAGATAGAGGATCTGGAAGAAGTCAAATAGGAGTCCCTTTTGTCTCCAAGAAGGAAATTCAGCAATTGTCACACACAGGAGATTGTTAACAGCATGATGTCTCACTGCTTTGCTAGGTAAACATGCCCTCAGCAGCATGTACAGAACGAGGTGCCTTTCCCTGTTCCACCCATCTGCATCTAATCAATGCAAGTGAGCACTAGACACTCATTCTTGCTTGGTTTTTACTTTGCATTAATAACACTGGCTACATACGGTGCAAAGATGAGATTCAGAACGTCTAGGATTTGCTGCTATTTCCATTTGAAATGTAGTTGCACAATAAAGGATTCAAGATTAATCTGCTTGAAATGCTAGCGATGTTAAGTGACAAGAAGCTGGGAACAATGATTTAGAAATGGCAGCTCAATTATGCAGCTCAGGGAAAAACAAACAGAGACTGAAATTGAAACTGAAATGCTTGTAATTCATCCTATTTTGAACCAAGATTTGGATAACTTTCACTTACTGGTGAACAGCCAGACTCAGCTGCAAATAGTGCTGTCTAAAGAGCAGTCTGAAGGCAGTTAACAAAGGAGATAAGTACAGACTCACTGTGCTTCAGAGGCTTTGAGACAGTTGCAGGAGGGAGACAAAAAAGAAGAACACCCTCCTTGAGAGGTTCTCCATATAGCTTTGGCCAAATGAGCAAGTCTGAAGGCTCCCATGAAGCAGGGGTTAACTGAGACTTTATTTATTTCTGTTTGTGCAGGAAGGAGGCTAAAGGACCAGCCACACACCACGAATATTCATGATGAACGACCATGTCAGATTAGCTCCCTGTACACACTTGAGAGGGTTAAGCTGAGATCACAGGGTATTTTCTCAGTTTGTTTGTTCGGCCTTCAAAGATAAGCCTGAGCAGCACCGACTTTTTGAGCTTTGCCAAGGCTGGCGGCAAGACCAACCTCACAGTCCGCAAAGGCAGTAAGCAGCCGAGTGCAGGCCACCTATGTAGCCTGCCCATACTTTGATAGGACAGTGTGGTACACTTTCCCATGAGGAGCGATGCACCCGTGCACCGATGGGATTGTGCCACCTCCCACGCCAGGTCTTACCACCATCACCACCACAAGCTGCCCCAAGCTCCTAAACGTGCTCTAAAATGTTCTTTGTAAACAAGAAAACACAGTATGATAGACTTGTTGTTTCCTTTATAGTTCTAATTACTGACAGCAAGTATTAGAAAATATTGAGGGCTGTTGAGATTTTTTTCTTGCTGTCTCAGTTTTAACTGTATGATTTTCAGTCTGTGTGTCTGACTGGGGGGAGAATTGCTTACTGGGAAAAAGGAGGTTGACATTTTTAAATCCACAGCAGAGGTTTCTCTTCAGTTGTCAGGGGCTACGACCTTTTTTAAGTGTTCAGTAATGGAATTTTTAGTACATTGATGTGGATATGAGAGACACGCTTTGTTGAGCTATACTTTTTATTATTTTGGGATATGGCTATGGCCAACACCCATTAAGCCTGAAGGATAGAGTGTCCGAGAGAATTCCCCTCCAACCAGCAATTTCTTGCAACAATTAAGGTGGAAAAGAGATGGTCCTGGGAGTTCCCCTGACAGGGCAGGAATATGTGAAGCCACAACTCTGCTCCTGTTTTTGAAGGCTAATGGTATCCAATCCTGGGCTGCATTAGGAGGGATGTTGCCAGCAGGTTGAGGGAGGTGATCCAGCCCCTCTGCTCAGCACTGATGAAGCCCCGCCTGGAGTGCTGGGTCCAGTTCTAGGCTCCCCAGTACAAAAGAGACACAGACATACTGGAGAGAGTCCAATGAAGCGCCACTGGAATGGTTAAGAGACTAAGCCATTGTGTCATTGTGACAGAGCTGGGGCTGTTCAGCTTGGAGAAGAGAAGGCTCGGGGGGATCTCTTCAATATATATAAAAAGGTAGAGGGAGGGTAGAAAGGGGACGACACAAACCTCTTTTCAGCAGTGCCCAGTGACAGGACAAGAGGCAACGAGCACAAACTGAAACTCAAGAGGCTCCTTCTGAACATCAGAAAACACTTTTTTACTGTGAGGGTGACTGAGCACTGGTGCAGTTTGCCCAGCGAGGGTGTGAAGTCTCCATCCTTGGAGATACTCAAAAGCTGCCTGGACACGGTTGTAGGCAGCCAGCTCTAGGTAGCCCTCCCTGAGCAGAAGGGTTAGACCAGATAACCTCCAGAGGTCGCTTCCAACCTCAACCACTCAGTGATTCTGTGAAGGACTGTCTTAATCTCTACCTCATGAGCTAATCCAATGGCCTCTTTCTCCATTGCCTTTATAATTCTCGTAAATTACTGAAACTAGTATCAAGAGCATGCGCGCACACACATGCACACACACACACAAAGTAAAACCATGACAACCACCAAATTCCAATATTGTAACATTTTACATCTGTTCTTTCTGATGTAAATCACTACCCCATGATATTCAAAATTTTGTATATTTTATGCCATTTACAAACAAGTCAACCACCTTCTTCCTAGGCAAAGTTTACCTCTATAAATGGTCAATAGGAAGGTATTTTCCCCTTCTTTCAAGATAGCCTGGAATAGCAGCAGTATTCGAACACACCAAATTACAGTGCCTCAGAGCATGGAGAAGTAGTACCTCAGTGCTTTGATTTAAGGAGCTGCCTACAAATGGGAACGTAGCAATGACTAGCTGAGGTATTTCTAATACATCTATTACCTTGACACAACAGCAAATATAGATGTTCCTCATTTCACAGATGGAGAAATTGAAGCAGAGAAAAACCCATTAGTGATGTGTGATCAATGAGTCAGAGTAAAGAAAAGGAAAGGAAGGATATCAGAAAAATCTTTATGGCTGAAAAGAGTTAGAGAACAAAAGCTGTGAAAAGTTTGGCTGAAAGGCTTATAGTGATCTTAATGTGTACTTACCCATTTAAATGCACTGAAATGGCATACTTCAAACTGAAAAGTTTGGTACCTGCATTTTTAACCAACTAGAGACAAGCGATTCTGTTTTTCTTGAGTCACTCATAAATTACTCTGTTTGGATATAGGGAAGAAAAAGAAATAGCTCAAAACCACACAGAATGTATCTTGATATAGCATAGCATCTACAAAAACAGCTGTGCATGGTTCTCAGCTAAATTCACTGAGAATGCTCCTGATTTTTGTTGCAGTCTTTTCTGTTCCTTCCTACATAATTCAACTTGCTATAACTGCAATCAGATTTTAACCCTTGGAGTTCTGCATGTGCTCTAGCAGTAACACAGATCTAAGACCTCTGTTTATCCTGTTCTTGTGCACTTCAGATAAAGTGTGCAAAGTCAGTATCAGGTCAGAATTCCCACCCACAGGTATCCAGCAATATCTAGCTATCATTTTACACAGAATGAAATGAGCCATAGAAAGTCACAGTGACATGTACCACACTCAACAAGAAACAAATCGAAACCGTGAACCAGAAAGCCAAGAGTAGGGAGAAAACCAAACTGATGCCTCTTGGAGTCTTTTTTGAAAGGAGGAAGGTATAGGACTTATGACACAGGAGCACAGCAATATAATGAAAAACATTTTTGCACATATAGAAGGTAGACTGTGGAGCTAAAAAAAAAACGGTCAGGAGAGAGACATAATCAGTAAAGCTTCATGAAAATTAGTGTTCCTTCCTGTGAAAATTTCTAAGATTTTGCAGTTTCCTTTGCTAAATCACAATAGTCAAAATCTCAAAAGTATTCCCAAATGAAGCATGTGCAAACATGACTAGACAGAGAGGTCACACTAACCCTTTTCTGTTTCGATCGTTTTGAATGTCATGTTTTTAGAAGTGGCTTAATTTTCTAAGGGAAAAATTAGTTGGCGGAAAGAAACTGGATTTTTTTATGTTTCAGAAGGCTAAGGATGTCAAAATTCACATTAAAAAAAAATGAGCCCTTCCCACAAACAGGCTTCCTCTGAAATAACAGATTTTTAAATGAGAAAAACAGCCACTGAAAATTCTGAAGCAGCCATAGTAGTCTAATAACCTCTTCCACCCCTCAGACTCTATAATAAGGAGCTGTTTTTAAACAGTAGAGATATATTTTCTCTATGATTGTTCTCTCTTTTCCCTTTTAACCATAACACATTTATTGTATAGTAGGTGGCATAAAGGTGTTCATGGACATTCACATGCACGAAGAAGAGGAAAGAAGAGGTGGAATATACTCTTTTTTCCCTTCCAAATCTGGCATCAATTATGTAATGTCTAATAAAAAGCCATTGTAACTCTGGTAACAATTACAATTCAGATTGCTATAGACTAGCAATTATGGTGACAAGAAAAGCTGGCACCAAAGTGTAATGTCAAAAGATCTACTGGCACCATAGAATCATAGAATGGTTTAGGTTGGAAGACCATCTAGTTCCAACCCCCCTGCCATGGGCAAAGACACCTCGCACTAGACTTGGTTGCTCAAAGCCCCATCCAACCTGGCCTTGAACACTTCCAGGGATGGGGCCTCCACAGCTTCTCTGGGCAACCTGTTCCAGTGCCTCACCACCCTCATAGTGAAAAATTTCTTCCTGAGATCTAATCTAAATCTCCCCTCTTCCAGCTTGAAGCCATTACCCCTTGTCCTATCACTATAAGGCCTTGTAAAAAGTCCCTCTCCAGCTTTCTTGTAGGCTCCCTTCAGATACTGGAAGGCTGCTCTCTGGAGTATTCTCCAAAGTTCTCCAAAGACTCCTCCAAAGTCTCTCCAGAGGCTTCTCCTCCCCGGGCTGAACAGCCCCAACTCTCTCAGCCTGTCCTCATAGCAGGTGCTCTAACCATCTGTTCATCTTCATGGCCCTCCTCTGGACCTGCTCCAACAGGTCCATGTCCTTCTTTTGTTGCAAGCTCCAGAGCTGGACACAGTACTCCTTCTGGTACTTGAGAAACATAGACCCTTTAACTGACAGTTATCTCTATCCTTGCTATTTTCAACATGAGCGCCATGATTCCCTGGCATTACCCTACAGCTTGAATATATTCCATGTGTGGATAATAGTCTTGTAAAACAGTTCCATCAGCATCATGATGTCTGTGTTGTGATGTACCCAGAATTAATAGTATTTAGAAGAAAACATTGGACTACTCATTAAACATCTCTCAATCTATCTCATGCTGTAATAACGCAATTCCTACAAGAAAAACATATTTATCATCATTACAAGCGTGCATCAGTGAGAAGCAGAAAGTAGCTGAAATGCAATTTACAATAAAAGAAGCAAAGTGGTTAATCGGGGTATACATCAACCCTTTAGTGGAATTAATAGAAAACATACAGCGCAATCTAATAACAAATTTGTAGGTTGGTGCATATAGCTTCTTGTTAAATTTTAAATCTATACAAGAAAATGGAGAGCTGTAAACAAAATTGTATTAGCAATTCGAACTCCAGTTACAAACTATAGCCCGACTGTCTACAAGAGGTAGGAAGGATTTCAATTTGTATTCTCTGGTTTTATGCAGAGGATAGAATAGCATGTAGGGGTCATCAGAAATGATCAACAATTTAAGAGATTCATTATTCTGATCCTTATGAGCAGCAGGCAATTTGACAATGTAGTAGAAAGACAGCAATTCCAAGCCAGCAGGGTAGGGAGTAAATTACTCAGGATGACAGAAATGGAATAAAACTTCTCATCTATAGTTTGCCTGTTTATGGTCTAAAGCTAAATTGGTGACTAATTTAACTTGTAACTTCCTTTAGCATTTCTAATCCAAGCATTTAGGGACAAGGACTAATAAAATATTACTCTATAGGATCTTATGACAATTCTTCTAGCCCAGAGCGCGTCAACTGTACGATGTAACGAGCATTTTACTGAAGGCAGCCCACAAATCAATCTACCTGTTCTGCACAACGTGTCACGAGCTGAAGGCAGTGGCAGAAGGTCAAAAGTCAGCTGCAGCATGTCACAAGAGGAAAAGAGGCAAGCACTTTGAGATGAAATTCCCAGGTTGCCTTAGGATGTAAGTAACACCCTCCTGTTACCCAGGAAAGCATAAAGCATATTCAACAATCCCTGACCTTCTGACCTGTGGAAAACTTCCTCCTGCCTTCAGATCTAGTGATTAATTTAATCCTGACTCTGTAAATGCAGTACGTAAGCCAGACACTTCCCAACATCCTGCCTTGTAACCACATCAGAAAGCTGAGTTACGTTTCCAGGGAAAAGCGGGGGAACCGTCTCCGTGCCCTGTCATCAGTGCCCTGACATACCGGATCGCTGCGGTACAAGTGGAATGCAAACAAGCAGCAATGCCGCGTCCTCCCAGAACGTCTGGAAAATTGCACTTCACCTGCCACATCCTATAATTGCATTAGCCTTTTTTGCAGCTACCTCATACTAGTGACTCAGTGCTATTGTATGCTCAGGCCAGACGTTCAGGTGTCTTTTTGCCACCTCTCACAATTACAGTCTTGCGTGTACTGCAGAAGTTCCCATTTTAAGTCCCTAAGAGCACGGCTTTGAACATTGCACTATCCCATTCCTCTCCCTCTTCACAACATCTTGCTGTCTTTGTTTTTATTATCCCAGGGGAGAAGGGCATCTGTTTCTTTCTCACTGCTGATGGAGCCGTCCTCCTACTGGCAAGAGCAATCAGCTTTAGTCTCTGCAACATTCACAAGTGCAGACCTGTCCCTTGCTGCAGAGATGCTCGTGGATGTTGTATCCCCTGGCGCTTTCGCTCCTTCGAACCAACAGCTCCCTGCACACAACAAACAGCAGTAGCTGGAGAGAAACCACAGGGAAGTGAAAAGAAATGAGAAACAATACGTTCATAGCAGCAGTGGGCTTAGTTGTTTTTTTTTTTAAGATGATTACTTTCTGTCTATTCCTCATTAAATTTCCTGAAGCTGAAAAGGCGGCGCATTTCAGCCATGCGTGGAAGAGTTAAAATCAGACAAAATGTATTAATTTTCTTTCACAGCATGGTGTATTGCCATCTTGTGGCTGTTTTACCTATACTGTGCTGAAAATGTGAATAAAATAAGTGCGCTTTTCTTGGGTTTATCTTTTGTAAGCGTAAGTATTTAAGAAATGTGAGAGAGGTCAGTTACAAGTGGATGATGTTTATCTCGGCTTTTCTGAAACTTTAGTCTGACTTAGTACTGTTTCATCAAACTATTTCTCCTCTATGTGTGCAGGCTATTTTTCTGAACTGTAACCTGTATATTGATTGCCTCACTGATGTCACTTTCTCTTATTTTTTTCTTTTATGTTTAGTGAAATGCAACTCAGTAACATTTTTCCTTACAGCATCTTATTTTTACTTTTTAATATGTTTCACATTTGATTCTGAAAAGAAAAACTCCTCTATCTAATAATCTGTGAAATTGTTGAAGTAAATTTCTCAGGAACTTTGATGTGAGCAAGGAATAAAATAATTAGCTAAAAAAGCACCAAGAAAATGTGAAGACAAAAGCAGAAGTTTCTTAGTTATATGTTTATATGCCCTGCTCAATAGAACATTTTTTTTCTTAGGTATATCTACAGAATACACACACAAAGTAAATGTCTGCACAGAAAATTAATTACAGTGATGTGGCTTTTGGATTATCATTGATGCCACTTAGTGTCCTACAGTATCGTCCATATAGAATTAAATTTATTTCAGATCACCTTAATTCAGGAAGGGATCTCTACTTGGTAATATATATGAGCTCAAGACATGTTTTCCTGATCAGGAGTAGACTTAGGCTGGCACTTTAATGCTTTCCTGGATTAATGCCCATAAAGAGATCTGTGTTGATTATGAAACTGTTCTACTTTGGTGACAGTGAGAAGAATAAATCACGAACTGTTTCTTAGTGATTTCATCATTGCTTTGATCTTGTTCTCTTTCATGAAGATGTAAATCAGATATAACAAAATCAAGAGAAAAATCAGTGGAAGCAAATTAAGTTACATTGGTTGGAGATAAACATCAAGACAAGAAAATCACTCTCAGTCACCACCCAACAATCTCTCTTGGAAAATCTTCTGGATTTTGAAGCCTTTGACACTCATTCTTAAGTTGCCAGGATTTGAATGTTCAATATTCAAGAAACCTGAAGTTTCTTCAGTCTGAAGAAAGTTGTTGCTGTTGCCCAGGCAGACATTGGCAATGGGATATAGTCTGTTATGTTGTGCTTCGATTATAAGGGAATAGAAATAAGCCTTTTGGCTCCTGGGCATTCCTTAGTCTGTAAAAATGAATGGACGAATCTACCTGATCAAACATTATTCCATTCACTCTTGCCAATGAGGGAATAAGGACTAGGCTTTTTTGACTTTGCCCACTGCCAAATGAAGGCTGTTTTCAGCTTGTTTGTGACACTCTCACCTGACCTCCTGCTTCTGAAGATGGCTGAAGCAGCTTCCCGGCAAGACAGTTGTGTACAGTTGCACACCCTCAGTCTCTGTGTGGGGATTTCTGAGAAAAACCTTGGCAAGTCTCCCTTTCCTCTAGTTAGCTCCATGGTTGTGGTCAACAGTGTTACTCCTTCCCTAGCAGGGACAAGAGGGCCCAATGTTCACAGACTTCCAGATGGGAAAGATAAACGGTCCATGTGGCAGAACATGACCCTTGCATCAACTGCTGTTTCCCATTGCTAACCATTGATACCAGTACATACCTCCTAGAGCTGCTCTTCGGCAGTCTCGCAGCTGCAGTACACACAAAGCTCACGCTAAGCAAAAAAATCGTCCAGAAAAACACTGCACTGCTGATCTTCACAGGAAGCAGAGATTAATCACTTCCTTTTTATAGTCCTCTGTCCCCCATTTTGCTTTTATGTGAGACTGGACTAGAGAAAAAACCACAACTTTCATTTGCAGGAAAATAGAGAAAAAACATGGAACGTATTTCCAGCTATGGTTTCTCATTCAGCCGTGTTGCTTATAGCAGTTTGAACAATCCTTCCTCAATCCCTCTCCTCCACCTCCGTTGTGCAAATGCAACTGTTTGTGCCCCGAACTCTAACAGACAACCAATCTGTCTGAAACATAACCTGGCAAAATGAGGTGGCTATTTTCAGTCATAGTCGGTCCCTGATGCAATTCACTGCTCACCTACATGAGCAGTAGAAGAGAGAGAAGAGGTAACACTGGAGCAAGCAGCCACAGGAAAAGTGAGTGGGTAGCAGGCAGAACCTGCTTTCTCTCATGCAGGAGTACCTGAAATGTACTTCAAACTTCAGCTGTAGAGTCTATCCATTTTTAGAAAGCATTAAGCCTTCAGAAGTCTGTATCTTGGATAGCTCAGGCCAATTAGGACCGTGCTTGTAGTGCAATTTGGGCAATACAGAGAGAGATTTACACAGATAGGAATTTCAGAAGTGCCTTGGTACTTGTCCGCAATGGATTTGAACATCTGTTCTGAAGTGTGACTATACTTGTGTAACAATTCCCAGGATACTAACTCCACTGCCTGAACAGAGCGAATCCAGGTTCTTCTGTGCTGAAAGCACAAGTCCCACAGGATTGCCAGCTTTCCCTAGATAAGTAATTAATTCAGCAGGTAGCAGTAGCAGACACTTATGTGCCCACAGAGGGGGCTGTGTTATATGTAGCCAACCACTAAATTCACTCTCAACACTTTAGCTGATGAGGAGGGGAGGTGGAGCAGCTTGCCGGACGGAATGAACTACCCTGTGTTCCAGCTGCTTCTGTGATTGGTGGCGTCAATAAAACATGCGGCACAAGGTGGTCCTGAAATCCTGACTTCACTTAGTATTTGGTAGTCTGCAAACAGAAAGGCCCTGATCTAGGCATGAAGAAGACCCAGCAGTCTCAAAAATGAGGAGTTGAACTATGCTTCATGGTTTCTCCAACTATGCTGTGACATCCAAACCAATTGGCAGGCTGGATCAACTGTTAAGGGTGAACAGAGTGTGGCTGAGAGCCTGCAGTCATGTTCAGTTTAGCTAAGAGTCGTGTTGGGAGGCATTATGTATTTAAGCTTCTAGTACCAGATGACAATGCTTGGCATTTCCTAGAAGCTGATAGCCACAGGTAGTGGCAGAGGAACTGGCTGTGATACAGTGGCAGTGTCAGTGCTGCCATTCTTAATGCGGGTTGACTGCAAGTGCCCAGAGGTTTGTTCTTGTTCCAGTTTCTGCATTTATGCTTTGTATTTAGAGCAAACAGTCTTCCCTAGATAACTGCAGGTGGGATGTCCCCAGGCTTTCTCCAGGAGCTGCAGGAAGCCCAAATAAAAGTGTCTTGGGACATGTAGGAGTTGTTATCAATGACAGAAGGTAGTATTCAAAGGAAAATGTGAATTTGAAGTACATTTCCTTTAAAGATGACTGATTGGATAGAGTATGTCTTCATCTAGAGTTACAGATTTCTGTCCAGAGAGTCAAACATTACATACTCTGTCCAGAAAATATAAATACATTTTTTGATAAATTAAACCCTTGAGCATTGTTTTTGTTGTTACTGGGTTTTTTTTTTACTTTAAGCCATATTAGAGGAAAAGAGGGTATTGA
The DNA here is from genome assembly GCA_013398295.1 of Chionis minor. Lineage (NCBI taxonomy): Eukaryota > Metazoa > Chordata > Aves > Charadriiformes > Chionidae > Chionis > Chionis minor. The sequence goes on from VZSF01008745.1 coordinate 656,868, forward strand.
TTTGATCTGGCAGGTGGTAAAGCAATTTATCCAGGGTGCAATCTCTTCAAGTCCAGCCAGTTTCAGCTTTCCTATTTTAAAAGCGTTAACCATTTTCTCTGTGCCTGGCAGCCAGGGAGAGACAACTGTGGAATGCAATGAAATTACTTTACTTCTTGGGAGGCAGGTGGAAGGAGATGAGGGCTTTAGTAATGACTTCAGAGCTGTTACTAAGTCCTCTCTGATACATACATGAAGTTAAGCACCCTGGAAAATGCTGTACATATCCTCTGTAGAAGACAGTGTTGAAAGTGTCTCTGGAAAATTATTCACAGTGAAATCAGACCAGAACAACATGTAAACTACATGGACTGGGAGATGAAATATGTAAGGAAAATAACAGAAAAATCACCTAAGTATATGAGAGCCTTAAGTCAAAATTCTTGACTGGTAAAGCTAGTGGAAAACAAGGAGGGGAGATCATAGATTGCAATCTCTAGGTTTTCATTAAAACCAAACTAGAGATCGTGGAAAGCATTATTTTGGAGTCGGTATTAACAGAGACCATCTGTGTTAGTAGTACTGTTAAAACCTTAAAGGTGAAAATAATTCAGAATTATGGACATTTGTGACGTTTTACTTATATACACCGCTTTGTTAGAAACACAGAAACTGATTTTAGGTGCATTAACCTGAGTATCTGAAGCGCCCGTGCAGTGACAGCACTAAATTCAGTGGGGGTTTCTGAGCTTACTGAAATGTTAGTCCAGCCATGACAAGAAGAAAATCCTAAAAGCAGCAGGAGATTTTATATAGAAAGGTTGTTGAATCATGAAGAGCAGGAGACAGACGTCAAAGTGTTTGGGGGTTTGCTCTGGAGTTTTGGGCTTAGATCAAAACGTGGCTGAGACAACACAAATTCGCTTTCTGAAAATCAAGTCTGGCAAGGCAACTGTAAAACTCTGTGTTGCTTCTAACAAAGTTCCCTGGTATCCCCAAGGAAAAGTTCTGATTTTCTCAACATTTTCTTGACATGTATGCTGTGCTAAGGCTATACTGACAAAATGGTTGCATAATGGATGCAGATTTGCTTATGGTACACTGGAAGGCAGGAACTGACAGCATGCTAATCCGCACAAAGATTTTGCACCCAAATGTTGATGTGTGTCACTTCCATTCACTTTATATTCCGAGTTCTTCAGCCCACCAGTCCTGCCTAGATGATGGATGGGACTCGGTTCCTGCTCTGCTGATGTGCGTGGTGGCTCTAGCTGCAGTGTAGAAGTAAGACTCCGTAAGCACCTGTCGCTTTTCTTAGGTTAGGATTGCAAAAGAAAAGGTGTAACCTTACTGGACAAAACTACCATGCTACATGGCCCTGACTGTCATTCACTGTGAGCAGAACTCTCTTAATCTACCAAAAATGAAACTGCAAAATAAAAGTAACTTTATTTGTCTGCTTCTTGAAATGACACTTACTGCTGCTGGAATTCCATGTTTATCACATCCCACAGGCTGCCAAGCCAAACCTGCCCTACTTTGAAATAAATTATAAATTCAAATTGTTTTGATCAAGTCCTGAAAACCTCACCAGGAATCTAAAAGTCCAGGTGGCTGGCTGCATCCTCAGGAAAAGAGGTTTTGAAAAGTTTGGAACAGAAATTGATTGAAGAGGGCCATAGTCATGAGGTAATGCAGAAGGACACCCATCTTTCCTCTGCCAAATGTCAATGGGGGGAAGGAGGTAAGGAGGGAGAGAGGGATGGGAAGGAAAGCAAGTTGTTGTGGAAAGATGGTAATCACTGGAGACTGAAGATGGTAATCACTGGAGACTGCAGATGTGATTCTGAACAGATAAATGGATTTTGATTAAGTATCAGGATGCCTTTTTTTCTTTTCTTTTTTCATCTTACTTTCCAACATAGAATGACCCTTGGGGTCCAATCCCAAACACTACTGAAGACTGCCATCAATTCAGTAGACTCAGTATAACGCTTTTTAAACTACTTTATTCCCTTCAGAATAACGCAGCCAGTAAGAACACTTTTTGACACGTTGGTAATGTCATGACTCTTACCAGTCACACTCAAACACACCTGCCTGAAACCATGTGTCCATTTTGTTTTAGCAAAACAGATTGATTTCCTGAATGCAGTAAGAGGAGGCTAAGGCTTAGTTCCAACTCTGCCTGCTAATACCAGGAAAGAAAAATTCATGGCTGGATAGACAAAAATGTAAACAAAAGAAGAATTAGGATGTTTTAATGAATCACGTTGTTAAGCTGTCCTAATTATATCATTAAGATGTAAACAACATTTGTGGAATAAGCAACTCAGGACACAGTTGGACGTGCTGCCTTGCCACTGTATCCCTGCACAATCAGAGAAAAGTTACAGTTATGACTTAACTACCCTCAAGCTACCATGGATCCACATCCTGGTTATCCTACTAAAAACCTGCATTGCTGTCCTCAGATTTCTAGTGTTTCTTACATTAGTTTTTAACAGACCAAACATCTAGGAAAGAAGTAAGTCTGAGTCTGCTGTATTTACTTCAGCCTTTAAATGTCCAGAGCTACACATATGACTGTGGGAGCAGGGAGAGAAAGGAAAGTCCATCTTGCGCTTCTTAGGAAGCAGTCCTCTGGTTGTTTTGCGTTACACCACCAGCAGTCCATGTTGCTCAGAGCTCTTGTTGGTCAAAGTACGTCCCATTTCAAACAAATCCAGTGTTTTTGAAATGATACTTAAGCTAAGCCACCTTACCCAGAACATACCTCAGCTAAACCAAAGATCTCTTCCTTCACAATAATGCTGAACTAAAAAGAACAATACATTACAGCCATTGCTTCAAATCTAACAGGTTTTCCCAGGACAGAATTTTACATTATTAAATCTTGGTGGCCTCTCAAGGAAAGCCTCTGCCGTCCATTATGCCAGGTTCCTATCCAGGGTTGTCAATGATAGCCCCCAGCTCAGACTTCTTCTGCGGTGTAGACCTCCTCTAAGGTGTTTCTGTCTGGCTATTTCTCAGACTTTTTTCACACCTACAAGCACATGAACTGCCATGCCACATCACGTTAAATGTCAGTTTAGCCCACAACATGGACTCAACAGCACTCATTAGCCAGTGTTTCAGGAAAGTGTGTAAGAGACAGAAGTATATCATGATACAAGAGAAGTATGCAGTGATAAAATAAATGCTGTTTTCCTGCAGGTAGCTGTTCAGGAGCTAAATATTTAGGAATTTGTATTGGACCACAATGTTTAATAAACATAACTGGATAAATTCAATTTCATCTAATATCTATTTTTTTTAATCCATTTGGCCTTCTTTTGCAAGGAGTGCTATTATTTAATTTTGAATAGTGTGAAAAAGTTCTTCCTTTTGTGTTTGTTTTTTTTTTTTTAAATAGGTGCTGATGATTTCATTGGATGTCCCTTCAACCTCAAGGACAAAAAATTGCATGTAATCATCTCTCTAAACCATTTATAGTTTTATAGGCTTTTATCATACTACCTTCTCATCCATCTCTCTTGCAGACTGGAGAGCTGAAGTCTGTCTTGCTGTTGTGTACTTTTGATCACCTTGCAGCCCTTCTCTATCTCCTCTCTGGCTTTCTTATACCTGCCTTGAGGCTACTGGGGAAGAACTGTACACTCACTCAAGCTGTGGGAGCACCATGAATTTATGCAGTGACATAAGAACATTTTCTGGCTTTACTCCATCCCTTTCTTAATAATTCCTAATGTTTCATATATTCTTTTGACCTCCCTGAGCATTGAACTGATGTTTCCAGAAATCTATCCACAATCGCTCCAAAATGTATTTCCTGAATGGCAATAGCTAATTTAGAGCCTGTTAGTATGTATGAATAGTTTGAGTTATTTTTATTCCATTTGCATTACTTTGCACTTATGAGCTTTAATTTTCATTTGTCATTTTATTATCCAGTTACTCAGTATTATGAGATTCTGCTACAGCTCTTTGCAGTCAGCTTCAGATTAGACTGTTCTGAATAATGTTACAAGCTGCAATCATCTCAATGTAGTTTTTATCCCCCTTTCTAGCTCTTTCCAGATCCGTATTTTCCATTCTCTGTCCCTGAAGTAGAATTCTCTAGAACATGGCCATCACCCCCTTCCCAGTCCTTTTCTAGGCTTCCTCTTTAGAATATCATGAAAAAAAAAGATACGCCTGAATCTCCCATTCAGTTAGCATCTCCTACAACAGGCTGTCTGTGTGGGATTCATTTCACCTAACTTTAGATGGTGACATCTATTTCCGAGCCAAGTTCTCTCTATAATCAAATAGAGAGGAAATAGGCAATGCTACAGTGGAAGTGATCCAACTCTAATGTAAATGTCTAAAATGCATCAGATGATTCATGTCCTAAAAGTGTTTATTCCTCCTCATTGACTCAAAGGGAGACTACAGTGAGTGGAGCAGATGCAGATTACCTACGTCAGAGGCAGAGGCATCATAAATTAGGTGAGAAGAATCCTGCTTTTCCCCCGCAGATCTCACTGGGCTGCAACCACATAAATTTCCTGGTGAACTAAAAATCCTCAAGACCTCAAACTTGGAGTGGGGAAGGACTGGGCTTAGCAGAATTCCACAGGATAACGTCTTTGCTATTTCCCACACAGGCAAAATGCAGCTTCCTTTGTGCCATATGCCATACGGCAAGTGGCCCAAGTGTAGCCAGCATCTGATCCAGCTGGATGCAGGCTTCTGAGAATGGAGTGGGCATAGCTGCACACACACAGGCAGTATTTCACATGCCCTGTCCCTCATTCTTGCATTACTCTAGCTCTAGAATACTGTAATGCCACCACAGTTACTATAAGAAAATTTTGACAGGACTGGTCCTCCCTTTGAAAGATTTATTTGCACTTGAAATATCTTCCCATTTCCTTGCATCGTTCCTGTAGCATCGTGTCTTCCACGGAAAGAACAAGCTTATAATGGATATATGTACTTCAGCTTCTCTTTCCTATCTTACTCACCATCCTTTCCATCCCAAATCACCCTTCACAGCAATCAAGAGTCATGCCTGGCAGAGGATCATTCCCTTAGAGCTTTTCGACTGTTCCTTCCACAAGTTAATGATAAAAGCTACATTTCTAAAAAAGCAATGTTCTCACAACAGTCCACTGAGGTAGCTAATATAATCTTGAGACACTCAGCAGTAAAGTTACCTCTGAGATCTGTTTTACAGCCAATAATATATAGTGAAAGTGCTGCACTCAGGACTTACAAAAAATCTTCTAAAAAATCTAATTCATTTTCCTTTATGCAATATTCACCAGGGCACAAATATCCAGGGAGCAGCTTGTTCTAAAGCTTCAAAATGTTACTGCAAATTAATGTGCACTGGTTAGTACCCTTAAGCAACTGAAAACGTCACGTATAAAAATACTTTTTCTTCTCTCAAGGAAATATTCAGAAAAAACAGCTTATAAAAAGTCTTAAAAAAAAAAAAAACAAAACATTTCTCTTATCTCCATTTAGTGTTCAATGCAATCTTCTGACCTAGCTTGGATCAAATAACATCCAAGATAAGAGTAATGAAGGAATAAGATATATAAAGTATACTGTATAGAGAGTATTACTGCTTACCTTGGGAGAAATGACGGTATATTGGAGACAGTAAAAACACAAGCTTTTATTCTGGACCTTTCTAAGGTCCAGGCTAACCATCTTCACTACAACTTTATGTGGAAGACCCATGTCCTCTCCAGAGAGAAACCACCTGGATGTGGTGTTTGGGTTGGAAGTCTTGGCCAGGAACTGGTAAGTAATGTCAGCCCAGAAATGGCAAAGGAGTGCAGCTATTCTCCCAAAAGAAAGCTTGAACTAAGAGAGAACACATCAAAGGATCTTTTAAGAATATTCAGTGATGAAAAGGAGAAAACATCATTAATCTAATTATCTAATTGTTAATCTAGCGCTTAACACAAACATCTTATACAATTTCCCACCTGAATAATGGGAGAGACTTAGTCATGTCCCTTATATACTTCCAGGAGCTCTGAGTGCTGAGAGACAGAAAGCACTGGAATTCAGTGTAAAGCCCTTCCAAATGCCTGGTAACTAAAACCGTAAGTAACTGTGACAGGAAGATGGAGGCTAACCTAATGCAATGAGATATATAAAGAAAAATCAGGTGATTACAATAATAAACTGTTACAGTTTGAAGCTGAGATCTGTCTGTGCCCAGTGGTACAATGTGGATGCCCCAGCTGAGTGCTCACCTCCAGCCCCTTTTGCAGTCAGTGGAGAAAAACCAGATATTTCTGGGGTATAATTCATCTCTTCTTAAATTAGGCCCTTAAATTAGGACACAGCTGTGGAAACCCCACCTCCAGAATGCTGTCTTCTGAGCAGGCTCCCATCCCTGGGTTCCTACTGCCCATTTTTACTAAGGAATTTTCTAGTTATTATTGAATGCAAATGATGTGTCTCAAGGGCCCTGTTATTTATCTACTCATTCAGAAAATCTCATTGAGCTGTATTCTTGTGTAACTGCTTAGGAACTGCGCGAATGTTAATGGAGTACTCTTGTCTGAAATTGATTCCTCCGCGATATGTAGATAAGTTGCTCATAGGGTGTCTTCTTCCCCTGCAATTATTTTTTATCTTAGGAAGTTAACTGACTTGTGGTTATAAACTTGAATTTTGGCATTGTGTTTGTTTTATATATCATATGTAGCATTGGCCTGATTTGAGGACCATGACAAGTATGTGTGTGTGTGTGTATATATATATGATAAATAATTTCTCTCGTTACATGGCAGTTTCAACAGTATTGGGCAGGTCGTGCGTGCCATAAGCCATAGGGGCTGGCCTGTGTGTCGCAAATGGCTTCGTGCCAACAGCACGGCGTGGCAACTGGTGGGGACACTCAGCTTTCAGGCAGTGCCGCAGCACAACTCCCTGCATTCCTGTCCTCTCCCATCACTCAGCACGTACACCGAGCTCGGAAACAGAAGTGTGAGACACCGGCCAGATTGCAGGCGGCAGTGAGATGCAGCGGGAAACCCGGGGCTGGATGCAGCTACAGTCCATGGAGAGTTGCTGCTCCGCTGTTGCTGCTGCTGCTGTACGTCTCACGATCCTGAATGTGCTCTGAATCACACTCAGATCAAGAGGCGCTAATTGGAGTGAGGCGGGTTTCTGCCTTTGGGGTCCACCTTGTAAATCTTGCCCAGTGCACTGAGTATTTCTCCTGAAAAGCATCACTTCTGTGTGGATGCGGTGTAAAGAAGGGAAGTAGGGAAGAGTTAATTCACATAAATTCGTGGCAAAAATCATATTCAGAATTTTTATAGTGTGAACATGACCCAAGCCAATACATATTTACAAGGACACAAGCACAGAGGTTGTAGATCCAGCCTTGGTTCCTAATTCTGTGTCCTCCCCCTTCATTTATGTAAATAACAAAAAATGAAAAAAAAAAAAATTTACAACTTTAACTTTTCTGTTTCAAGCAAGGTAACTGAAATCTAAATGAAAGTAAAGGCATCTAAAACAAATTTTAGGAAACCTTATTTAGAGCTTTTGGAGGTTTCACTGATACTGCAAAAGGGAATCTTTTTTTTCCTAATCACCCAGATGCTGCTTTTCACAGATTGTAATACATTTTACAGAAGTGGCTAAATGTTTTCTCCATTTCGCTCACCAGGAAATGCATTCATCTCATTTTTAGCACTTAATTCCTGAGCACTCGGAATTAGCTACATCAGATGAAATCTTGGAAAAGTTCCCTTTAACTACAGCAGGTCCAAGATTTCACCACAGGCTAGATTTTCAGAGCTGCTGCTGGCTCCTAGCTCTGAGAGAGATCAGTGAAAGCCTCAAGCACTCAGAGAAGCAGAAAATCTGGGTCTAGATACAGGAATCTCAGGCTGAGCAAAAGCAGAGGCATCTCGGTTCAGACTCTGCTTTTGAAAATTTGCCCACATGTACAGGAATTTATCACTTTCGATGTGTGTCTCCATGACCTACCCATTGGGCTACAGAGGCTAACCCATGGCATTTTTATCGTACCTGTAGCTAGGGTAAAAAGCCAAAAGTGGCTTTTTTATCAATACAGCTCTTCTTGTAATTCGAGTGCTTTGGGTTGCTCAATGCAGCTTCCCCTTGTGCAGACTAGACATAGAGGAAGGGAAAGGCTTGTGGCAGAGATCAATAACGCAGTTCAGACAAGGCATTACAGGGAGCAACTGTCTGCTTTGGTATCTCCCCCTACTTTACCAGTGGAGATAATGGGCTTTGACTTCTTGCCAGCTCTGCCATCCTACAGAGGAGGTCATTGCTAGTTCAGCTCTGAGTGCCTCTTGCTAATCCACCATTAACCACAGCGCTCTTAGGCAATTATTTCTGTCTGGCATTTCTGTCATGGAAAGCATATTCAAGTCATCTTACAATGCACAAACCAGTTTTCTCACCTGCCCCGCTTTTTCTGATCTCCCAAGACATAACTATTGCAGTTTTCCCCTAGGCATGGCACAAACAAATAGGAAGCTTTCTACCTGGCAGTGAATTCATACAAAAAACCCAAGGAGAGACAAGATCTGAAGCTCAGAAAATTGAGCAGGAGTGCAATATATGTAAAGTAACACCTTTCAAGGAGAGATGACTGATGTAAAGTTTAAAAAGCAGCTAAAATTGCTTCATGAAGAGAATTTGTATTTATTCTCAGTACGATGAATATTTTCATTTAACTTACTCCAAATACATGTTTTTGTTTTATTTTTATGCCTCTTGACTTACCTATGAAGCAGCAGTCTTCTGAGGCACCTACTTCCTGGCAAACAGAAATCAGAACCCATTGAATACTAGAGGAAAAAAAAAGGTATTGTCTCTTGAAAATGGTTTTCAGTGAGCTTGACAGCAAAATATTGTTGATAAAATTAACAACAGATGAAGAGAAAATTAAGAGGTGGGGTGAAGAACTGAGACAGAATTTTACAGGTTAGGCTTACAGACAGCAAATTAGGCAGGAAAAAGGAACATCAGGAAGGTTTCGTTATCTCACAGCATGTGCAGAATGAAAACACTCTTGCAGCAGTAATTTAAAGGCGATAGAGAGGAAGAGAATGAAGGCAAATCCCACAAGAACAGAAAAAGTAAATGAAGAACACCAGTCAGGTTTGGACAGCTAGGTCCAGATGCCCAAGCAGAGTGGAAGATAGCACATTATCAGTGACATGCTACTGCGATACCCTTATTTTCTCTCCCCTCTGCAGTACCTATCACCCCCATGTCTTGTGACTTCCTCCACTCTCTCACTGTAGTAACCCCTGAGTCTTCGCGACCTCTTGGTCCTTGCTGTGCCGTCTCGTCTGTTCCTGACAGCCCCGGAAGCCCTGTGAGCTGGAAATGCCTGTCCCAGGCAAACCTGCTGCCGCACCAGCAAGACCCACACGCATACCTGCAGCTGCAGCTCCCCCGTCACCCCGTTTCTTCCATGCTCTCTCTGCCCCGTGCTCAGAGCATCCTGTATAAGACGATGTGTTGTTCTGCTTGGTCACATTTTTCCTTGTTGATTCACAATTCTTTAAAGCCCTCGAGAAAATCGCCAGGGAAAAAAAAAAATAAAAAAGAAGCCTGCTTTTACAGTTTTCCTAAAAGTCGTTTTCCTCTCTGTGTCCCCTGCTATGCAAGGCCTTTGCTAAGTAACTACGTGTTCTTCTAAGATGACTTTCTGCTTCCTCAGAACATGTGTAACTTTGTCAAAGTTAGCGTGTGCTTCCTCCCAAAATCTCCTTGTTCTATTCTGGTTTGTTACCCGTCCTCCTTCGTGGCATTGCAATTCAAGTGAGTTATTTGGGGCAGGGACGCTGTGTTTTCGTTTCTATTGCAGAAAGCTTACAAAACTCTCTGCGACTATAAAATAATAATTGTCCCAGCATTTATTGTTGGGGCAACATTAGGAGACTCCAGAGAGGCTGGTCGCTTTAACTCCTGTAAGCCCTGCTTCTGAATGTTGTCATTCCTCAAAGCATTTCTTCAAAGGAGAGTTTTTGTGGCTGGATGCCAGAGAATTATGCAATGTCTTTAAAATGTGAGCCACAGAATGGATTAGTACTTTGTCTGTGAGCTGAAAATTCAGGCTATTTTCATGTAGTGGGATAAAGGTGGTTCAAAGAAATTGTGAAGTTGCCACAAACATTCTGTTACCATTTGCCTGTTATGAGCTAATGCTGAAATAACTGAGGCAATGCCATTGCTACCCCACCACTGTGTAGGCAAAGGATCATTGCAGGAGGCACGAAAGTGGGACACACGATGCTGTAATACTCCGAGCCTACTGCAGCCCACTTAAACTGAAGAAGTTGTGCAATTAGTTTAATCCAAAGTGATAATTGACCCAGCTCACAACTGTTCCTAGGATAAAAAGAGGAGGAAAGATGGTTTGGTGCTAGCTCTGTCTCAGCCACTTCAGACTTTCTGGGTATCTTCTTTATGTATTTAATTAAGTACATTTGAAGGACAAATCTAGAGGGTAATGAGCTTCTATAGCTCCCACTGAAATTAAAAGGAGCTGTACATGATCAGTTCCTGAGGTTTTGAAGGAAATATATTCATCCCATAAAAAATACATTAGATGACCATTAAAGTTCTGAAACATGACAATAAAAGCAAATACATTTATAATTAGGGCTGCCCCTCATTCATTAGACAGTGGCTGGCGTCTCCTTCACTACTTAATCAATACTTTGCTCTTATTTTGTACTTTCTTAATTTTTGCCTTCATGTTTGTGTTCAGAGTTCTTCTGGATGAAAAGTACTATAAATAAGTGTCCTTTTTATTATTTTATTATTAATATTTCATTAAAGTACTTTAGTTCCTTCTAAATTCATAAGTCTCTCCTTTTTTGTCTCTCTCCTGCCTCCCTTCAAAGTGGGGCAGGAGAGAGAGACCATCTGTCGTTCCACCACAATAAGCAAGCTGCTATTACTACTGACCACAGCCCACTGCCTACTCCTGAAAGCTTCTGTTTTCCTGGGTGTCCCACTGATTTGAAAGGAAATGCTTACGTGAGTGAGGAGCATTTGTCCTCACCCTAGCAAGTTTCTCTAGAATAAATAGAGGGATTTGAGCCAGAGATTTCATCCTGTCTATTTAGGAACTTGCAAATGCAAAACTATTTCATGTCAGAGAGAGAGAGTTTTATGATGGTGCCAGATGACAGGACAAAGCCTGGTGGTACATGACTGATTGCTTTGGGAGAAAAGGCTTTTATTTATATCAAATAGTAGATTATAAAAAATGTTGGCAGTTCACACCTAAATATACACTCCATTTCATGTGACTTGAATTCCAGTAAAATGTATCATATTGAGGGAATTAAAAGATGATGATTAGATTGATAGGGGCACACAAATTAGATAAATAGATTATTTCCATGGATGCAAAGATTCATCACCTTGCAGATGTAGAAGAAGTACATAAAATCAGTGTTGGTGATATGCGTATTTCTGTGTAAATAGTGGTAAATAATACTGGAACATAGTAGTGACACAACTAATGTCTCTCTGCAGACCTTGAGTACACGGGTAGGACAAACTTGTTTGAACAAGCATATGTTTTAACACAGTCATAAACATTGAGCGTGGAATCTGAGACACGCTCATAGGACAGAGAATGAGATCTTGGAAGGCACGGACACTATAAATACTATAGAGATCATGACATATTGTGAGCTAAATACGTGTTTCCTCGTATCAGCAAATAGGAACTTCCATTACTATAGCTGAGAGTGAATATAATCATTGTTAAAGATCAAGGAAATTTCAGACTTTTGTATCTGCACATCAAAGAGACATTGACAGATGGGATAGAGCTCAAATGAAAGATTCAAGATGCAGAAAATGTATTTTCTCGTCTCTCCCAGTGTAAGTTATATGTTCCAGTTTCCCTTGTTGTAAACAGATTAAGAAGTGTCAGCAAGGAGCTGGAGACTGAAGGAAATCATTGCTCTATAGGATTCCCTGATTTCCCATCACAGGCATTAAAGTACTGTGCTTCCTGTTGAAACAGTGATGCAGGAGCATAGCCAAGAGGGCAGATCATTCAGAAGCAGTTTCAGACTGCATGACTTTTTTGTCAGTTTTTAGTCAGTATTTTAGTCAGCTACCACAGTGCCAGCACTGAGCTGCACATGACTTCTCGCCTCCTTGAATAAAGAATGAGAAGGCATCAAAACTGCCGCAGTTGGGCAGCTCTCAGTAAAAGCATCATTGCATCCAGTGGAGAAAAAAGAGGACATGAGGGTGCTTTCACAACAGCATCCTTCCATCTTTCCTTCCTTCTCTGCATTGAAAAGTTTCCAACAGAGACAAAGAGTGGAAGATATAACAGTGGGGAGACTGTGGAGTCATACACCAAGGACAAAGGTGTTAGGGAAAGAAGGAGGAAGGAAGAACAGAGAAGTGACATCATGGATGCAAAAGGGAAGGAATAATAAGAAAGAAATTAAGGAGAGACAGGCTTAATTAAAAAAATATCGGGGAGACTACCTCATGTTGTAGAAGAGGTGCACTATTATAGTGTTATTAGCATAGGAAGAAGAGAAAATTTGCTTCAGCAGTTAGAATTGTGTGGCTTCGGTGGAGTTCATCATACTTTCTTGTCTTCTGCCCCTGTTAGTTGTAATAAGGGTCAGGAAACAATGAGGGTCTGAGGATCTTAGCAACGGAGCGGATGTTCTTGGCTACCCTCGTGCTTCCTCTCCTCTCTTGGTCTCAGTTTATTCTTGTATTTCCTCTGCAAGACTGGGACCTCGATGTCTCGTACAGCGTTACACAAGTCACCCATCTGGAAGCAGCCTGTTGTGCAGGCAAGGAAGAGATGCTGCTGCTTTGCAATTTAGATACATGTGAAAACAAAGAGCAACTCAGACACTGTGGCTGTGAAATATTGTCTGGTTTGCTATTTTCACACGTGCTTCACCCTCCATTCCCTCAGAGCAAGCTATGGAATATTTGTACTCTTATCTACTCTTACACCTTTACAGTCACTCTGAGTGACTGGAGTGGTTTTAGCCCTGTCTTTCATGGAGTTTGATCTTTTTGACTGATTTTTTTGCCTACTTTCTCCTTTCTCAGTAATGAAGTTCTATTTGCAATACATATCAACATGTTTATTGTGTTTATGTGCATAACAGTACAAGTAAGACATGGCTGAGAACACATTTTCTGCTCTTGTTTAATATGTCTTTTCTGTTTGTTTCTTCTGGCCCTCAAATTTGGTGCTACATAATCTTTTCCTTTAAGTGAGAGCTGTGGTAACTTAAGCCCCCTTACATCACACTTATGAGCAGGACATCTCATATTCCTTTATCTTCTGGCTTCCCAGCTTTCCTTCTGTCCTAAACCAAACCCTGCGTTGACATGGACGCAATCATTTATCCCCCCAGATGACTCCAAGTTCAAGATTGTTAAGGGAAGCAGGCAATTACCCAGCGACAATTACCCAGCAACAAATACAGTATCTCTTTTGTTGTCACCCCTTCTGCTTATTTCATGTACAAAGCACTTGAGGAACGACAAGGTGTCCGTAGTGGCTGCAAAGGAGGTTTTCTTCTGGAAGAAAGTGCTAGTGCTTTCCCACCTCCTGCAGTCAACAGCACCAAAGGAAAGTTAATAAGCAAAGGCAGAGGCGATGGTTGGAAGAGAGAAGCCAGTGCTGGGGGAGACAACTGAATTGATTCTCACTGCCTACATGGAGACGTTACCTACTCTCCTCGTCCAAGTACTTCAGGTTCAGCTTCCCAAATTATGAGTTATATATTCTTGGAAATAGCATTAGTGTCTCAGATTGCCTAGGGCTGTGCCATTACTTTGATCTGAATGTCTGCACGCTGAGATTGGCGTTTCTGGCTTTGAAATTAAGTCACAGTCTCGTCCTTGGCACAGAGCTTGGAGAAAGTTTTCCAAATGATGGCTACACAATGCAGCTGCCTGTCAGCGAGAAGGTACAATCCCAGGAGAAGTTCAAATCCTGGCAAGCTGAGGATTCAGCTGGCATTATTCTGGCTTTTTAGTGTGTTTCAGAAGTTGACTACTGTTGAAAAAGGACCCATCTCCTTGGCGTACCATTTTTGTGGTCACAAGATAGTAGTCAAGGTAAAACATAGATGCTATCAAGATTATAAAATACAAAAACATTCACAGGAAAGTTCAGTTTGGGTAACAGTGCATTAACGAATAACAAATAGCTCTCAAGGGATCAACTCAAAGAAAAATCTAAATATTTGGAATTTAGAATACTTTTTTTCACACTTGTCATTAGCGTAAGTCCCATCAAGACTGCTGAATTTATCCTGCACTTTGCTGCTAACTGATGAGATGATCAGGGTAACTCAGAGTTCTTTTTAGTTGTATTAGTAGACTATTAAAACCTAAATTTTAAGAGTCTGACAGCTGATTTCAAGACAATCCCTCTGGAGACTTCCTCTCACTTCAGGAATTCAGTTCTCTGTCAGATGTAGCTAAGGCAAAGCGTGGTGACCCTTTAGAGTCTGTTCATGCTCTGCCCTTTTTTCAAAAGCCTGTTTGAGATATTGTTTGATTGGACAAAATAACTCCAGTGTATTCTGGGAGACACGTCTTTTTTTTTTTGCTTCTTTACTAAAGAAGCGAAACTATGCAATATTCTACATTCTGTCACGTGCAAGGTCTGTGGATAATGCTGAGACAGGATCACTGAAAATGCTAATACCTTATGTCAGACACTTTGATCAATGGCTTTTCTCCATTGGTCAGAGGAAAATATTCATTTAAAACTTTTGAATGTGTTAGCAAGGTTAATGTGATTTCAGAACCAGGGATAATTTCTTTCCAGCTCTAGTTCTTCAACATTCAAATACCAAAAACAGGGAGTAAACTGAGTACAGGCAGTGGTGTTCTTATATGGAAATAAGTGCTCACAAAGAGCATTTCCAGAGTGGGTGATGATTCTTTGCTTCACTTTTATATGGGGTTGCTTAATTAGACAGTGGGTCTTCTGTCACTATGTGATTTCTGCCTCCGTTGCAGACTACAGTTTGAGGAAGGCGTGTGCCTCTACTCACATGCATTCAATCCAACCTGTTTTCTTTTTCAGTTCAGTAGTCTTCCTTCTTATGATAGTCTGGTTAATACTTCTCTTCCTCCTTTGCAAATATACATTTTACCTTGAGAGTCTCTGGGTTTGGCACCAAATATTAGTTGACAAATATTGCCCTACTGCTGAATTATTCAATATTCTTCGGTATCGATTGCTTCTTTATTCCTACTCCAGCAGACACAAAGTCAATTATTTTTGTACCAAACCTACATCATGATCAAGATTAGGAGGCAACCCTTACTTTTCTGTATTGACTGACAATTGCTTTCCCTAGACCTTAACAGTCTAATAGAGACAGAGGAAACCATACACTTATCAGTCAATGTAGGTAGTAACAGTAACTTTGATTCAGTTGCACTGAAAAGTGATATATGCTATTCTGTAGATTCAAAAATATTCATATATAAAATATTCATATTAAAAATCTGACTTTAGTTTTTCTTCAGATCACAGATGCAGCACAATCCCACTGTGTTTTTTCCAAATAGATTCAGTATCTGATCTTCATTAATACTAAAGCTCCTGGCAAGCTTCTGTCTGAAAAAAAGAAGCACCAGTGAGAAGAAAAACATACAGTATGTCAAAAAACTGCTGGATGCTCCAGCATGCCAGCAACCAGTCTATTTATCATTTTGAATCTAACTTGTTGACCCTTCTTCTTTCAGCCATCGCTCCTTTCAAGCCGTTCAAAATATGAAAGCAACAAAAGCAAGTCTCCTGAGATTGAACATCTGCCATGAAAGACAAAGCATAGTAAAGGAAATGGTACAGGAATACATGCATATATGATGTGATGGCTGCTGTCTTTGGTGAGATGGGCAGAGGTGAAGTGAAACGGGAGGAAGAGGAATTTAAAAGGCATCAGAAGCAGTGTACCTGGAATACAAATGCTTCGCTAGAGTATATGAGCTGTACAATAAGGAATCCATAACCCACAGGATCATGCAGATTTGTAAGCATACAATTTGTAAAACATACATCTCACATGTTCTCTCGAATGAGGAAATTATAACTGTAATCAGAGATTCACTATGACAGGTCTCTGATTTCTTGCATGTGTATATATTATCTTGACAGTCTACTACACTGAACAATTGAAGAGCTTACAAGAGCATGCTTACCCATAAATTAACCCCTAGACTAATGAACTCTCCCTTCACTTGATTGATGGTTTTCTGGGAAGTGGTAAGAATGGAACCAAAAAAAAGTAAAATGATGAGAAGCAAGCCACTGTGTCTTTGAGACAGAGACGTCTAGTGACAAACATGCTCCGAGCTTGAGAAACCCACGTAACAGGATAGTCAGAGAGCATCTTTCAAAACCTATTGCCAAATGTAGGCAATGATAGTGTGAGATGGCTGTTTCCAGAAAATGAAACATACTTCTCAAGTGGTTCATTTGAGCAGCAAAGCTGTAATGTGCCTTATGCGATGTTAGTAGTTTCTAAAGCAACGCATATTTAAATGCATGCCCTCCATGAATACTGAGCAAAGGGGGCTAGTAGCCAAGTGGGCTTCTAATATAATGGCATTTTCAATCAAAATGTCACTCTGCTCTTTCAGAGCAGCTATGTTTTTCTTTGATGACCGATAGTATCTATCTGCAAAGACTTGAGCTACGTCCGGGAATCTTCCCTAGTAATCCCCAGATTACTTACAACAAGCATTTTTATGGGTATTTCAGCAGAAATCTTTTTTCCTATTCCAATATGCAATTTCTGCCTGTCAGCTGTTTTTCTTTTTTTTTTCAGTTCTCATATAATAGCTATCCTCCCAAATACTGATGTCACAGTTTAACTACATGTTGAGAGCAAACAACATTATTTCTGCCTTTTTAAAGCTGTGAATTTGTCAGTGACCTTCTCTCTATGAAGGCTTGTCTTCAAGCCGGAAAGAATAAAGATACTGGAGCTACAGTAAGAGGACACTGGGGCTTAAATTTACAGCCCATGCAGTCACTCACACTCGGTCATCATTGCTGAGCAAAAAGCAGTGATTAAGTCCCTCAGGGAACTGGCTACCAGACTCCTGTGCAAAGTCACTGGCACCACTTAAGTGTCTACCGCACTCTACTTCATGTTATCAAACATTAAAGAAAATACTGAAAGAGAGAGAAATAACTGATACCCCAGTTAATGTCGGGAGCCAGACCACTTCCCACCACCAGCACTTCAGCAGAGCTTCTGCCTGGAGAGATTTCACTCCACACACAGCACAGAGCATTAGTTTACGCTTATCGTTTGAAGCTCCCTGTACCCCAAAGAAGACTGCAGCAGTATAAACCCTGTACTAATTGTTGTTAAAATGACCCCTCAGGAAGGCTGTCAGCCCCCTGCACTTGCCGCCTGAAAGGGCTGTGTAAGCAAACAGCCCCGGTGGGATGGAAAGCTTTACTCCAGGCAGCAGAGATGTAAGCACCCCGCGGGATGGCCGAGCCCCGACAACTCCCAGCAGCTGCCTCGGGGCTGGGGGATGGAGCACAAGGGTCTGGGCAGTGCAGGGAGAGGCCACGGGCTGGCCCCATGGAGAGTGGCCAGTGACCACCATCACAGTGGTGGTGATGGGTGGAGGAGCAGATGCCGACATCTGGGGAAGCCGAGGCTCAAGGCTGCTGGGGGTTGCCAGGGAAAGGGTGTGAGGGGATGCACAGGCATCAACAGCATCGCACTCCGGTTGTTTTTTGCTCTGTGCACTCAAATACCAATATTAACACTAGCAAAAAACATAATTAGGAGAATCTGTTTAACCTAGCTGTGATAGTTGGGGTTTTTTGTTCGTTCGGGTTTTTTTTCCAGCAAGATGATTTCACAACAAGAAAATTGAAACTCTAGAGTGAGAACTGCAAGAAATGTTACTGAAGCCAGATGAAGTATTTGAGTTCAGTTCAATTACCCAGATATCTATAACCTCTACTCTTTTTACCGCATGGATTAGGAGGTCCACAGAGAGTGTACAAGTTTCAATGAGTCACAATATAATTGGAATATTCAAGTGTTCAGTACATCTTCAGTTGGCGTAAGCATCTTGCATCTTCACCCTGTTCTCCTACAAAATGCAATATCCTGCATAAAAACCCAGGAAGCTTTAAAGTTTGATCTCCAGTTTGTTCAGATAATCCAGAAAATTACTCGGAAGTGTGGTAGAGTGCCCACCATACTGAAGTACTCATTGCATCTATGTTCACCGATGCCTATTATTTAAAGCATTTTCTGAAAAAGCTGTTGCCAGTTGCTAGTGCATGGCCAGCTTAAAGAACAGCAGTCTAAAACCAAAAATATCTGTCTGTACAGATTGTGCAGCTGTGGTAAAAGCTGCAGTAGGTTTGAAGTAGGTTTGGCAAATGGCAAACTGGAAAGGACATGCCACTAGGAAAAACTGGAGAGAGAAAAAAGTCTCATCCTCTTTTGCTTAGGATTAATTTTAAAATACTCTACTGCAGTGCAGCGCGTGGTAACTACTGTTAATAACAACAACAGTGGTTTAATAAAAAAACAAAACAAAAACTTCCAGAAAATAAATATTTTGCAATAAAACAAATGAGGATGGAAATAACCAAGTCAAAATCATATCTTGCTATAATATTTGCATCACGATGTCACTTTTTCAACATTACAGTGAAGGAATGAGGTTTCACCCAGGCCCAATCAAGTTCTTTTGGGGCTTCCTTCCCCCACCTCCAGCACTATAGCCAAAAGTGACACCCTATGATCCACCCACTTGGAGCTGGAAAACCAGAGCATCACACCCATTTACCAGATGTGTCATCTCCAACGTGTCCAAATGGACTTAACCCTCCTACGAGCAAGGCTTCTGGAGTCTGTGCTCAGTATGATGCTGCATTGACTACAGGGAAGCCTCTTCAGAACATACGATGTATTTGTCCCTGGCAACATAGTGCAGAGCAAGAAGATTGAAATAATAAAACCTCTGCACTTATTACGCTACTCAACTCCAGATTTTCCTCTAATTCTGACTAACTGGATGTTTAAAATTACATGTTAGGATTTACATCCCTCTCCATCAGAAGTTTGGGGGAGACAGACTGTGCCATTTTCAAGACAGGCTGAACATCAGATCTTTTATTCATGTCAGGATTTCTTTGTTCCTACCTGGATATCATCTGTGTTAAGAACCTGAGTTACTGCATGTGATGAAGTTAATTTGTGTGTATCAACACTGTAGATTACACAGCATATTTTACCAATATTCTTCATTAAACATCAAGCAGTTGAATTAGAGTTGTTGCCAGATTTCTAGATACCCAGTAAGAGCTCCGGGAAGAGTTAAATCTACAGTTCCACAATGATCACAAAGTCCTTGACATCTTAGAAGGTATCTAAAAGATCACACTTGTCAATTAATATCTATCTATAAAAGTAGTATTAGTAGACTATTATTGCAAGTAGAAATCTCCAGGTTTTTCATATTTATATATGATAATGTCCCAGGAAAAAAAAGAAAATAAAGCACACAGTGAAATTCTTACCCTAATGTTGTCATGCTTCAAGTAACAGATAATGTCATTATTTTGTGGCTCTCTTCTCTTTCTTGGCCCTCTCTGCTCATGTTGATACAGAAATGGATCCTTCCTCTAATGCTTTCTGTTTGTTTTGTGGATATTTGAGATATCTCTGGAGTTTTGTACAGTTTACTCAAAATTTCCTCTGCAATTTCACATTTTACATAGCAGATAGTATGATAAGTCCACGAGCAGAATCTACCCAGTAGATTTTGGATGTACAGTAGACTTTTCACCACAAAGCCCCAGTATTTCAAGAGTACTTGCAACACCTGCAGATCAGCTACTGACCTCAATTTAACAGTAGCATGTATTATCACTAAAATGTGTGCCTCAAAATGCACCAGGTCTACCACCTAAGCAAACCAATTAGTTCCAGGCATATATGTCCTTTTTAACTCTGACGTTTTCCACACATGATTTACAGAAAGATTTTCTGGTGGCAAAGGCCAAAAATGCACATTACTTCTAACTGCTAAATTATGCTGAATTCCTTGATGAGCTTTTGTTCACTCAGAAAGGGGACTCCTGCACTTTCAGCAGACTATATGAAGAATCAGTTATTTGGTTCCCTGTGATGATTAATTGTTTATCAGAATGCCTAAATCATGGATTTTTTTCTCTTTTTCTAGATAATTTTTTAAAGGTTGTCTGAAGATGTAATCCTGGTGTGTTGAGGGGGTTTCATTCTGACATAAGAGCAAAAGAGGAATTATCCCCTTTACTGCTGAGAGGATTCACCAAGTGGATGAATAAATGGAAAGAGGCAGGAAATGAAGGTGCTATCAAGTCAATACACATGTACCAAAGAATGAGTGGGCATTACTCACATAGGTATGAATAACACATTTTGATGTCTGTGCCATTTCGCATTAGCCCAGGATGTTTCACATGCACTCATGATTATGGAAATAGAAACAGATTGTGAGTCAGAGAAAAAGTTGAGTCAGAATGAATATGTGAAGTGAGTAGAAAGGAATGATCACAGCCATTAACTTTGCCTGTGAAAGGTGGTAAGGCAAGACCAGTCAAAGAACCAAAGCAAAAGGGGTACCCAAAGGGCAACTGGGTAAAATTGCGCAGATCTGTTGACAGCTAAAATGACAGGTATTTCTATTATCCATAGCAGTTACATCTGCACGTTGCAGAAGCTCAAATGACAGTTTATGTAAATCTTTCGGGTACTTTTTGTTGACATTATTTCCCTCTGCACTTGTGTTCATTGTCTAAGACATGTTTGTACTTTTACTAAACAAGGTAAAATATAAATGCTTACTTATGACAATGTAAGAAATCAATAGGAATGCTCTCACAGACTGTGTATATGAAGGAGACATAGATATTTGACTTCTTGGTATCTGATTTATTTCACAGAGCTTGAAAGAGCTAGAATGCTGCAGTTGTAAATGCAACAGGGGAAATGTGCCAGAGAAACTTTCTGTAGGAAAATGGGACCAAAGAAAATCAGATTTCCTTATAAGATATTCATAGTTTTCTGTTTTGGCTAGTTCACAGATAGCATGAGACTAGACTATATAGAGTATTTTAGTGTTGCAGCTCTGATTTACTGAAGGTTGTGTTAAGGAACAGAGAAATGTTAACAAGACGTCAGTTTTATCAGATCATACTTCATTTAGTGTCTTGGGTTTGGGTCAGTAATTCTGTTAACAAAGAGGTTTTCTTCCCAACATTAACTTAACACCCTGAAACAAAAATCTGATTGATCAAATAGTTTACAAGTCTTAAAGTCAGAGAAGATGCATCGTGCATACGTACTTCTGAGCTCCAGCATAGTAGGAAAAAGTCACCCTATAATGACCCTACAAGATTCACCCTACAATTTTTTGTGTTACGTATATGTAAGTCTGGAATACATTATGAAATTCAGAACAGTTCAGATGATTTGGTCAAAGATGCTGTCTTGCTGGAAAGACACAATTTGTAAAGACAGGCAACCTCTTTATTAGGTCAATTTACACCATTGAGAAAAAAAAAATGAAGCTTTCAGGCACACAAATTCCTGTTCGGGTCTGAAATATCAGAAGCATTTTGCAAAGCTAAACACAAATGGAGAGCAAGACTCTAAGTTTAACTTGACTATTGAACAATGACACCTGAGAAAGTTGCAAACAGCAAAGGAGTGATGGTAGGACATGATCATGGAGAGAGGTGGTGATTATCTATCATGGGTCAGAAATTAAAAGAAGCAACTCTAATATGATTAATATATTTAGCTCATCATGTGTATTATTACTTTACAACAGAAGGCATTGCTTTTCTTTCCAACATTTCCATCATTACAAAGAAGAAAATGCCATCAATCTAGAACTGAAAGCCTAGGTTCAGTGAGGTTTTGCTGGCCCAGGAAAGATGATGAACTGATTTTTTTTTTATTACTTTTTGAACCTGACCCTTTTTCAGCTTAGTAGTGATGTCAGTTCCACTGCCCATCTATGTGTTATTCCAGAGCTATAACATTCCATAGTTACGGAATAAGGTCTTGACCTTGCAGACGGTTATCTCTCTAAGCATAAGAGTAGCCCTACTGATCATAGAATCATAGAATGGTTTAGGTTGGAAGGAACCTTAAAGATCATCTAGTTCTAACGTCCCTGCCATGGACAGGCACACCTTCCACTAGAGCAGGTTGTTCAAATATCACTCTCTGGATGAACGATATGTTTAGCACGTGCATACAGTATTGCAAATTTTGAAGACTGTGTACAAATCTAGAGCTTTTTTTTTATTTTAGCAAGCTTGGGGAAGTTTAAGAGTTAATTTTAAATAAAAGCCCATTAGAAGCTAAAAGGCCAATTTTCTGCTTGATTGTCATCAAAAATTATCTTTCCACATCACAGCCATCCCTACCGCAATTGGCGCTAATTGAAAAGCTTGTTGACAACACCAACAGAAAAGCCATGGACAAGAACTCACTGTCTGATCTTAAAGCAGGTCCTTCAATTGATTTATTGAAGGTGAGGATGGCAGTGTCTGGACAAATCCAAACACTCTCCAGTCAAGATACAGCAGTTTCAGATTGGGAATCCTTCTGAGATTTCTACCACAGGAAACCCAGCAGCCACTCCAAGCCAGGGAGCCTGGCAGATGTCTGCTTCACAAGTGTTTTGGGTCTAGCTGCTCTGCACTACTGAACGTATACTGCTCTGTGCAGTAATCAGTCCCAGCTGGCTCCCGGAAGAGGCTCTCAAACAGCTCCCCAGCCAAAAACAATAACAATAATCAAACTATATTAAAATTTTTCCAAATGCCTCAGTTTATGGTGTTTGCCATAGCATATGAAGCTCCATATGTTGTTTTTTGTAACATCAACTTTGAATTCATCACTTCTTCCTGCACCAAGTCTCTTTTCTTCTGTGTTTTGGATTTTGTAGTATCAACCACATCTGAGATTTTCTCCGCCTGCTGCCTCACTTCTGAACAGTGCTGTGCAACACGAGCCTTTGCCCAACATAATCCAGGGCTTTAACCATCTTCTCCAAGATCCTTGTAAGTGTAGGATGACTATTATCAGTAAGTCTTACTCTGGACCAGTACATTCTTTTGAATGGTAATTTATAACATTTACACCTGTCAGTAGTTTCCTGTTATATTCTTTGCTCCCAATGCTGACTGAATTTCCCATTACAGACCTTTTTTACCATCTGGTGTAAACACAATTTGGAGTTCCCAACCCAATTGCGAGATTGGTTTATCAGCTGCAAATTAGTCATTCCTGGAATCAATAAAAACACCAAATGCACCAGGACCACCGTCATCAGAACCCATGCTACTTTTTTATCTTCCGATATCCTTTCTGGTCTGTTTCTCCATTCAGATTGCTTTCTCTTCTTTTATTTTCTTTTTTTTTTTTTCTGATCCAAAGTATTCTTCAGAGAGTATAAGCAACCAGAGTATTACATCACCCATTTGTTTTTCTTTTTCTAATAGCACAGCCACCTGTGATATGAGAATTAAGCTAATATCATATGACTTTTCTAAGAACACCTTAAAGGTAAAACTCATCCAAAAACTTGCTCTAAAAAAGTGTCTTCAGCCTGTTCATAAGTTGGTTTTTTTTTTTCCTATTCTCTCATGGTCTTAAAAAATCTAGTCATGAAATTATCTTTTCAAACTTGTGTGAGTTTTTGTCGTATTCTAAAATCCATGAGGGCAGATGCCATTTAACAGGAAATGAAGATTTTATTTTTCATCAAAAAAAGCAAAAATCTGAAAGTTGTTTGTGATTATCAAGCAGAATGCAAAGTCTAAAATGAAATTTAACTAAAGAACCTCCCAAAATTATTTAGAAGTGGGATGCTCCTTTGTCATCAGCATCCCTAGAGTCTTTGTGAGACTATCAGCTAATTCTGCATGTGGTATGTTGTAAATAAAGTATCACACAAATGCTTTTCTTCCTGTAGCAGAACCAAGTGATTAATGCAACTCTGCTGCGCTCTTCGCCCTTCACTTCAATGAGTCACGCAGGCTGGATAATGGTGGCCTTGCATCCTTTTCAGTTAGGGTTTATTTGAATACTTGTTAATTTTTCAGGGCCACTATAATCAGGATGTTACGTATTAAAGGAGGCGTGCAAGATTACAGCTTTTGACACTCTCCCATCTTAAAAATAAATTTAGCAATTATGATGAAATCATCTCCTGTTTTTCTGAGAAAAAGGGAAAAGCTCTATTTTTTTCAAAAAATAAAGAATAATTGGTCTCCGACTTACTCCATTAGGAGTTTTGGGACTGAGTAACCAACAGAAGGATTCCTCATTCAAATGCTAATCTTCTCTGTCCATGAGCCAAATTCCCTGGATCTCTGTCTGGGGCAAGAAGAAGCATGCACTGGCAAGCAGGCAACCACTATTGTGCCCTGAGTGCCAAGGCAGCTCCCTGAGTCTTTCCACACCAGTAATGAGGAGCTGATACATACAATAGCATGTGTCACCCTTCCCTTGCACCCTGCCTGTAGCCATGCACTTGCAAGGGCAACCTCTCTTCAGATTTAAGTGATCAGACTCCATGGAAACTTGGCTGGACTCAGTAGTGAGGGTGAGAGGGCTGATAAAGACATTTGAGACTTCCCAATCCTAGGAAAAAAAAAAAAAAAAAAGGAAACAGAAAACAAAAATACTCAGCTAGACCAGTCTTTATGCACTTCTACAAATCCTATCATCTGCTAAACTGTGGTGGTAGCCTGGGGCACAGCAGGGAGCCAATAGCATCTGTAACCCTCATCCCAACTCTTTGTTGAAATTGGGACCCTGGGAGCATCAAGCATCGTTCATTTCTTTCTTTTGTAATCTGTGTACTTAATTAATATCTGACATCCTTCTAGCACAGATCCTCAACCACAGATCCCTTATGACAAGCAGAATGTACTTTCTCCTGTTTTGTGTCAGTAACAAAAAAAAACAGGACCAAACAAAATCTTTCTGTGACTTTGGTTTCCATGGTCACCAAGGTTGGTACACATCTCATCAAATGCAGATGTCTACATCTGCACAGCCCTGGATGCATCTAGTGCACAATCTCTCTCACCCTGTTCAATGTGAATCAGAGTGTCTATTGCTTCAAAAGGTCCTTGATAAGATGTACTTGTCTGAACTGCAGCTATCTCATGTTTGAATCTCACGCAAACTGTCCTAACCTTACCTTACTCAAGGTTTCTACATGGCCTTCCATCCAAAAATTAGGCTGCTTAGTTGGCCAGATCAGTAACAGTCATAACATAGACATCAACTGGCAAACTTAAAAAGTTATCCAAATGCACTTCAAGCAGAGCACTGGTAGAAATTTGAAACAGTTTTTGTGATATAGGTATTTGGGATGATCAGATGCTGTAGGTCTTACATGTAAGGAAACTCTTTTTATAGAATGAGATAAGATTTTATTTCTTATGGTTTTTCTCCGTTGAGAAAGAAACACGTTTGCTTGTTCATGTTGGCTGAAATGTTAGTTTATACCACTGCAGAATACGTGCAGAATACCACTTGGATGGCTCCATGCCCAAGTGGTGACCAGTGATGAGTGGCATTCCTCAGGGATCACTTACTGGCACTGGTGCTGTTCAATATCTTTGTCCGCAACATGGACAGCAGGATTGAGTGCAACCTCAGCAAGTTTGCCAATGACACCAAGCTGTGTGGAGCTGTGGTCAACATGCTGGAGGGAAGGGATGCCATCCAGAGAGACCTGGACAGGCTTGAGAGGTGAGGTGGGCCCATGTGAAGCTCAGGAAGTTCACCAAAGTCAAGTGTGAGGTCCTGCATGTGGGTCGGGGCAATCCCAAGCACAAATACAGGTTGGGTGAAGAATGGATTGAGAGCAGCCCTGAGGAGAGGGACTTGGGGGTGTTAGTGGATGAGAAGCTCAACATGAGCTGGCAATGTGCATTCACAGCCCAGAAAGCCAACCACATCCTGGGCTGCATCAAAAGCAGCATGGTCAGCAGGTCAAGGGAGGTGATTCTGCCCCTCTACTCTGCTCTGGTGAGCCCCCGCATGGAGTACTGCATCCAGCTCTGGGGCCCCCAACATAAGAAGGACATAGACATGTTGGAGCAGGTCCAGAGGACGGCCATGAAGATGATCAGAGGGCTGGAGCACCTCTGCTATAAATAATGGCTGAGAGAGCTGGGGTTGTTCAGCCAGGAGAAAAGAAGGCTCCAGGGAGACCTTATAGCAGCCTTCCAGTACCTAACGGGGGCCTATAGCAAAGATGGGGAGGGACTCTTTATCAGGGAGTATAGTGATAGCATGAGGGGTGATGGTTTCAGACTGGAAGAGGGTAGATTTAGATTAGATATTGGGACGAAATTCATTCCTGTGAGGGTGGTGAGGCACTGGAACAGTCAGCCCAGGGACATTGTGGAGGCCCCATCCCTGGAAGTGTTCAAGGCCAGGCTGGATGGGGCTTTGACCAGCCTGGTCTAGCGGGAGGTGTCTTTGCCCATGGCAGGGGGGTTGGAACTAGATGATCATTAAGGTCCCTTCCAACTCTAACCATTCTGTGATTCTATGACTCTATGATTTCACAAGCGTGATCACAGACTCTTTATAGGGAGCTATGCTTTTCAGTTGAATGTGTTTACAGCATAGGAATAAATGAAAGTTAGATAAACAAAGCAATTACCTTTCTGCTTTGATCAAGAAAAAAAAAAATCCATCTACCATGACAGAAATAAGAATTTTGAGCCCATAAAAAGGGGATTTCTGTCATGGAAAACATAATCTTTTTTTCTTTTAAACTAAATTGAGCTCTAAAGCCAGCAGTTATCAAAAAAGATTCCCTTTTTTGAAAAATTACTTTGTATGACTCCAAATTTTCAGCTCAGTAAACACCATTTTTAACCTCTTTTTTGCAGAAAAACAAAGTTGACTTTGAAGTGATGATTTTTTTACAGCAAAAACTTTTTTTCTCAAAAAATAGCTCCAAACAGCAATCCACTGAAATCTATATCAATTTAAGGAATATCTTTCACCAGTATACTCTTCTTTCTGGAGACAGCTGTTCAACAAATGGTTTTGAACAGCTCTCATGGAATCTAGATGGGGAGTTATGAGGAAATATGTTTCGTTTTTATGTTACGATCGGGACAGCTTAATTGTTAGAAAGTTTTAGCTACAACATGTATGTCATCTCCATCAGGAGACAGAAGTTGAGGTATCCTACCCTCCCTGTTTTATGTGGTCACTAAAACAACATAAAAGTGGCCAAACTCAATTAGTGGAAACAGATCTTGTGCAATATGATAAAGCTTATGCACAGAGCTCTTCTTTCTTTCCCAAACGTACACTCTGATCTTTTAGAATATATAAATGTGCAGCTATTAGATGCAGTAGTAACCACTTGCAAGAGTAAATCTGCTTCTTTAATACTCATCTTCCTCTTTCGCGTCAATACGGAAGAGCAAGAGTGGAATGCACATCTCCTCAAGGAGAGGCATCTTTTTAAACAAAGTTCACCAAGACTTTTACAGGGCTATAATTAAAAGATATTTTAAAAGAATATTTATTTTGCACCTTCTGTTCATGATCTGTTAGTCCTGTACTGCACTCTGAGATCAAAATGCCATATAACCAGAAAGATTTACCATCGTCCTTTCCACCTCAGTGAAAGATGTCTGTCTCTTTCTTTTATTTCCCAGCCATTATCATTTCAGCAGAGTGCCTTTATGGGATAATCAAAAGAAAACATCCCATAAATTTCTGACATAGCTTCACACTTTTTTTCCCCCTCCATCTCAAACAAGGGCCAGATGCACACTCTGAGACTGAGTCATAGTGAGGGACTTTTTAGTTATTTAATTACAGTTTTTAATTAATGTGAGAAAGCTTAACTGATCCTAAATAGTGGTAGCAGTTGACAAATTACAAGAGCACTCCATGCCCACAGAAAAGCTAATGCTGTAAGGAAAGCACAGGCAATCAACACTAGTTTGTAATCGGTTAAATTTCAAAGAAATAGTTTTTCCAAGTGTCTTTGTGCATGTGGGATTACTATCGTCTTTGAAGTCTAAATCATTTTTAAGATCTAGCTAGGGGCAAATTAGATAAGAAGGTGGCTGTGCAATTAAATTAATACTTTGGAAAGCTCATATAGTTATAAGATCCAAATACTTCTCCTGATAAAATGCTGCCAACACTTTAAAAAGGTGCACCGACTTATTTTTTACCTATAAATTTTGTTGCTGACACATTTGCTAGGTGCATGATTCAGTGCTTAGCACATGATTCATCCAGGCTTCTGAACAGTTGTCCGAGAGGAAGGTTCCAGTGAAGACTGTAGCTCTGTGAATCGACTTCCAGAGGACTTGGCCATGCTTGCAGTATGGCTTGGAGAGCCTTGCTGAGCCGAGGCTCGGTGCTGTTTTCCAGCTCAGCCCACTGAAGCAGGGACCAAGAACATCTGCTTGAGGTGGTGCCAGACCCATCGAGTCCCACACATGATCGTAGGACTCACTTCTGTACTCCCCTTCCCACCCACCACCCAGGGCCTCTGAGCAGCTGCGCCTGGGGACCGGCACCACTCGGAGGCAGATGCTCCAGCAGCAGCCTCTCCCACAGCACATGGTTTCCCCGTGCCATCTTCGTCACAGTGTCTGGCACGCTCATCACATGCCTTCATCACTTGATTAAATGCCTGCCCCCATCACTGAGCCTGGTGCATGACTCCTGCAGAGACCTTGCTAACTTGAGAGGTCTGCTGTGATGGACTGTCAGATCCTCTCTCTGCACCTCCTTTTACCTTACGTGGGTTTGGACTGTCAATCCCTCTTGCTGACAAAGAAATCAATTCTCTCCACAGAGCCAAGTGGTTTTGTAAAATGCGTTATGAATCATATCAACCAGATGCCTTTACAAAGCTGCTTTTGTGACCAAGACATGATAAAAGAAAGGAAGTTGCACACTAAAGTATATCTTAATCTTTAAGTCTCTTCAAAAGTCAGCTAACTGACTTGAGCAATGGTAGGCACCTGAAAAAGGGGGATTATTTGAGCCCGTGTATATAAATCTCCATTTCAAGGAAAAATTTCAACAAAAGTGGTGTCATTTTTTTAAGGAAGAAAAAAAAAAAGTCTCATCTGTGCTTGCAAGGAGAAAGAGCCGAAGCTTTGTGCAGACTCTCCTTTCACACAACCTTCAGAACCTGAGCCCTATTTGTTTGAGCAGCGAGTGTTCAAAGTGATTCACTGTGATTCACTCCAAGACAAGTTAGGTACCTGTGTTCTTTTGAAAACCCCATTACATGGTAGTTTGCCTCTTCGGATGCCTGAATATTTTTAGAAGTGTGCTCTGGTTTGCCTGTCGTGTAAGCACAGTTCAGGTGAGGCATTATCACCATTTTCTAGACTTGGAAGTGGAGATGCACAGAAGTTGAATTGTTTACGCAAGGAAGGACACAGGAAGGGTCCCACTGGGTTAGAGCAAAGAGCCACTTAACCCAGGAGACTGTCCTGAATAGTGTCAGCAATGGAGACTTAGGACAAGGCTGTAAGTAACACGTCTGGAGTTGCATTCACACCTCCTAGCAACTGTTAGCGTAGGGGCTTTCTGAGACAGAGTTGCATCCAGCAGATCATGTTCAACAGCCATCAAGAGAGGAGTCAGCTACTGGCTGGGAATGGATCAGATCCAAATTTTTAGCCTCTGCCTTGTAGGCTGGATCCTTGTAAAGGATGTGTGAAGCCTGGAATCAAGTTCACTTTAAGAGTGAAGTCTCCTGAAGATGAAAGAATGAAACTATTTTCCCCTGAGAAGCTGGAGACAGAACTCAGCCTGGCCCCAGGAACACAAGTTTTTCACATGGACTGTCTCACAGAATTTAAATTTTCTATCTGGAACCTGGATCTACCGAGGTGAACAAAGAAGTGAAGTGTTACAAAACCCCGCAGAGCCAGCTGTGCAGTTAAGTTCGATATCTATGAGACAGAGCAATGTGAATCACTTATCACCATCATTACATTCAACACGCTCCATAAGAGGAATCACTGAGAGCTTTCAAGAGCACTTCAAGGTTTGCTTTGCTGCAGTATCTGTTGCAGATGACTGTATTTTCCCTTGTAATGTGCTGCTTTGGAAGGAATCCCAACAAGGTAAAAATTTCTGAAGCTATTATTGCATTTTAATAAATATTTTCCTTGTTGATTACAAATTTCGCTAGTACTTTATGCAAGCAGATCAAGGAAGGAGTCTCTGCAAGCAATGTCAACTAACAACTAATAACTGAAAGAATCAACAAGTTCACCTGCCAGGCATCACTCACTTATCAGGTTGGCTTTCAGTTACCTAAAACACCCACTAGTGATCAACAGCACTTTACTTGCCCACTAAAAAGAAAAAGCACATTCCTAAGAAATTAGCTGTATTACAACTGGTAGGATGTTTGTCAGGGAGGGAAGGGTAGGTTTTGCAGCTTGTTCCAAGAAAACTGATGCCTTTACTTAAAGAAAAAAGTCAGAAAAACAGAGTGAGAAACAGAGGACAAGTGGGAATGACACTGCAGCAGCACGGCTGCTTGGAAGCTGGACAAGGTTACAGAAGCGTCTCCGGTTTAGCAAGTCAATGCTGCAAAGTGCTAAGTGTCTCCACTCTTACTGGAGTTAATGGGCACCCAAAATCCAGGGCAGGGGGAGAAATATTTCTAAACTAAAAACTCTTTTACTCAGCTCTTTCTTTTTGCTGAAGCAAAAAATCACTGAGTTCAAAATAAGTGAAAAGCTGATCCAACAGTTTATGCAAGTGAGTTTCTTGCCAAAAGGAGTGCTGGAACAAATTAATAACTTAAGAAAAAATGGGAATACAGTGGTAACATGTAAAATGATTTAACAACATGTCTGAGCCAATTAGAATAGGATTTTTTTTTTTACTAGAGAACTGAAACTTGTATTTATATTTCAAAATAAAAAGCAAAACCTAAATGTCATCTTGGCAATTATTAAGCAGTTACATTTCTTTCAAAAGAAACCAAGCAAAATTAAAGGTTACATTTATATAGCACAATGCAGCACCATGTAAAGATGCCCAGACTAGCCCTAAACACAGATGTTGGAAAAGAGTATTGCCAAACAAGCAAGGAGAACGCCGATGCAAATATAACCTGCTACTGCTTAGGAAGGGTAGTGAACCAAGGCAGGGTCATGCTGTGATGAAGAGGTCCCTTCTGGAATGAGAATTAGCTTGTAGGGAACTGGTGTGAAAATTTCTGGATGGCACTGCCCTCTGCTAGGTAATCCCAAAGGAAGCTGCGTTTGCCTAGACGTTTTCTCTAAACCTCTTTCTGGTTTTTGAGTCATCTTCTAAACATGATTGGTTTTCTCTCTCTGCCATTATAGTCCTCTGTATACTTTATTCAACATTGAAGGGTGACAAGCTCATAAAATGCAACTGATGCAAAGCTAAAAAACTTCAGGCATTTCAAGAACAAGCAAATAGAAAAAGCATTGAGTGAATGTATTTATGCTCTTGTGACAATCTGCAGTGCTCACAAACTGTACATCTGCAGTCCCTGTGGGAGTACTGGCCAGGAAGCCAACTCCATTTTGGCTATGCAGACCTTCACCTTGCCAGACGTCCTTTCATCTCCATCTTCAGTGTAAAATCCCAAGGACTGCTAG
The DNA here is from genome assembly GCA_013398295.1 of Chionis minor. Lineage (NCBI taxonomy): Eukaryota > Metazoa > Chordata > Aves > Charadriiformes > Chionidae > Chionis > Chionis minor. The sequence goes on from VZSF01008745.1 coordinate 688,606, forward strand.
CACAAACCAAAAAATAGAGACTCACTAAGTGAACTGGCTCCTTCATAAAAACATAAACATGTCGAACAACACAACAGAAGGGGATTGATTTGACAGATTACTTTGCAGCTCTCCTTGGCAATGAAGCTACCTGGCCAGGGTCTCCAGCCCTTGGGGAGCCTGAGCAGGGCATTGCATGCCAGATACACTGCATTGAGATCTGCTGGAAGACGCTTGGGAGCAAAAGAAGAGTTTGACAGAGAAAAGGCTATTGAAACTAAGCTGCTTTAGACAAAGGACAGTACGAGGATTCAAAACAAGTGGATAAGACAAGGGAGAACAAAAAGATAAATTTGACATGCATGTGCATACTTTTTTAATACCATTTTTGCAATATTTCTGTGAAAGACAGACATCATTTTTCAATACAGTCTATAACTGGTCTTTGCACAGAGCTTTGCTCTTTTTCACTCTTTCTCCAGTTAGGTGTCTGTTAGCTTTGCACTGAGGTACTGATGAGCAAAACCACTGGCTTCTGTAATCTCACCTCTTTCTCCAGTATGCCTCCACTTGCCTCAGCCCCAAAAACTAAGATCCCAGGATACTTTGTGAGGAGGCTGAAGGAGGAGGAGGAGGAAAGATCATGGTAAAACTCAAGTCTAATTCTCCTGATGAGACCAACATATTTCCCCTCCTTCTGGTCTTGAGGTCCTCTGAAAGCCACCATGCAGATGTAGAAAACCACACCAACAAGCTCTCTGTGCAATAGCCCTGCCTCCTTTTCCCAGGCATACCACAGGCAAACAGCTAACCTGTAGCCACAAATTTTTGCTAGCATCCAACTTCAAGATATTTGAAAAACTGAGAAAAATTATTTAGATAGATTGGATTTCCACAATAAAGAAATAACAAATCCTTCATCTAGATTTAAAGCACTCACCTTATTCACTCTGACCAAAAGCCATCTTGTTTGCTGTCTCCAAAGCATAAGGATGTATTTCCTTTCGGAACTGTTGTAGAAATACTGCTTAGGCATATTTCCAGCTTCTTCCTTTTCTCACTTTTCACAGTTAACCTCATTCATACCTGGCAATACTAGTTTCCCCTTTGGAGGTAGCACTTAGTGTAATTGCTGGAAAAAATAAAAACAGTGCTGAAAAGAATGGCCTGAGGAACCAACAACATTGAAAGTCACAGAGAGGACAGAAAGGTAGGCAGGTCATGCTTTTAGGAAGAAAGTCAAAAAACAGTGGGTTTTCATGAATTGTGGAAAATAGATACATATCTACCAGATGAGGGCATGTTGTATGGTAGGGAGTAACCACTAATAATGTTCCAGATGTGTTTGTCCCCCAAGTCATATTCCCTTTTGTGCACTTTCCTTCTGTTTGTAGCAGTGTGCAGACTGCTACAGGCTACTTGAATGTTTTCTTGCATCTTCGTATTTCCACAAGATCATTTCAGTGGAGGCATTTCCACTCTTAGCAAAAGCAAACTGTTCCGGTTTGTATCAGGCAAACCAGATGGAGAAACCAAATCATTAATTTATGACTTAGAAGATAAATTTTTATGGCAGGACTTTGTACACCCTACAATTATTTTTTAATTTAATTTTTCATGACATTTATGAGCAGATAGGAAAATAAAATTAGAAACAGGAGATTCCTCACAGCAGCAGCGTGCTCTCCTCAATCCTCAGGCTGCAATTACAAATCCTCTTCTGCCAGTAGTGGCCCCAGGTAAAGCTGTTCCTGCTCCCCCATACTCTCATCACCCTGATGCTGGTGGGTGTGAGGGATCAGGGACGTCTGGTGGGGAAGGAGGGGCAGGGATGGGCATTTTGGCATTTGGAAACAGCAACACCTTTACTCAGCTGAGCAGCAGCAGAGCCGTGTGCCTGGCCACAGCCTTGGACAACAGGGATCAGCCTAGTCCAGAAATCCCACCTCTTCTTTGGTTCATGATGGTCTTCAGCAGCAGGCGACCTTTCCTTCGACATGCTCCTCTGCCAGCCCCAATGGAGGAGAGGGACTAGTTTTATTAGCCTGATGAAAATATGCCTGACTGTTTCATAGAATCATAGAATGGTTAGAGTTGGAAGGGACCTTAATGATCACCTAGTTCCAACCCCCCTGCCATGGGCAAAGACACCTCCCGCTAGACCAGGCTGGTCAAAGCCCCATCCAGCCTGGCCTTGAACACTTCCAGGGATGGGGCCTCCACAGCTTCCCTGGGCAACCTGTTCCAGTGTCTCACCACCCTCACAGGAATGAATTTCGTCCCAATATCTAATCTAAATCTACCCTCTTCCAGTCTGAAACCATCACCCCTCATGCTATCATTACACTCCCTGATAAAGAGTCCCTCCCCATCTTTGCTATAGGCCCCCGTTAGGTACTGGAAGGCCACTTACAGCATTTGGGAATGCTTGCAAAGAGAGCCAGGATTTTCACCCTCCTGTGCACTGGCCATGTTCAGTGCTTCGCAAGGATACACCTGCAGTGTCCTGCACATGAGTGTCGCACCCTCTTGCTGGCAGGGTCCTGGGGCTGAGCATTTGGGATGATGGCCAAGCGCCATGGGCTGCGGGAGGGGTCCCACAGGAGTAGAGTCTGCTTCTCTTTCTTACACTTGCAAGATCTCCCAATGGCTGGGGGAGGAGAGTCCTGATCAGAAATATGGCTTGTCATGCTTTAACAAGGCAGAGTCTCTCCGTCTTCACTGTTGAATAATTCCCATAGCAAAAGAAAGCATGTGCTCTCTCTCTCTGCCCCCACAACTCCTCTAATAGCTTCACAGAGCAAATGATTTGTGTATCTCCAAGTGCTTTGGATAGCCCCTTCCGGCTTTTTTACGGACCTTTGTGCACCACAGTTATTAATCACCCGATCCATTGATAATGCCGACACAGAGACAAGGTTATGAAAGTACTCCACGCTTTGGAAACTGGATCTGATTATTGGCTTTGTTTGTAAAACCGCTCAGATTGTGGGAACAGTGACAGGCTCTAAAAGGGCAATTTAATTTTTTTAAGTCAGATGAAGTGGCTGCTGCTTTTAGTTAATTGCCAACTCTGTTTTTCAGTACTAAACAGAAAACAAATTCTATTCTATTTCCCATAATGAGCCAGTTCCAATTAGGGTAATTACCATGGGATAATTGTAGACTACCTATGGTTAATTAGGGCTCCACTGTGTGTTTACAACACTCCAGGGGTGTAAATATTTTATGATAACCACAGCTTCATACATCATTACCACTTAATTTAATATATTACATCATTGTTATTGAGAGATTGAGACAGAAAAGAGACAAAACCTTGAAACACAATGGCAAAAGCTGCAACAGGCTCTTTCCCCAGTAGTCAAACACCCCACCTGATAATGTCATTACACTGAAAGTTTCCCTTTTTTAGGTCATCTTTTGTTCACCCAGCAGGAAGAACAAGTACACCATCATCAGCACTTGGGCTTTGAACTTCTCTGAGCTTGATGGTGAGAAGAGGAAAGGAAGCTGGGAGATGGTGCTGAGCCGAATTCTCCTCACGCAGCCCCATCTCTCTGGGGCCCAGTGCTGGTGGGACAGTGGGCACCCGCGTCCTCACTCTGCTAAAAAGCGTTTCATGAAACACAAATAATCTTGTCAGCATGAAACAGAGATGATAGATATCTGCAAGTTTTACTTGGTATGAAATGTTGGCTGGTCTCCTTGGAAATGTGAGTGTTTTTCATTTAGTCATTATTTCATCGAAAATGTGACGTCATGAGCAGGAAGAGAGAGCAAAAGCGAGTATTCCCCTTCTGGAGAAATGCACAGGAAATTCCATCTACAATCAGAACTGAGATTTGGAATAGAAGACCTGCAGAAACCCCTCCATTTGCTAATTGGCTCCTGAAAAAGGTGTCCTATGAGCAGAAATTAACATTTGATAGAACAAAGAATGTTCCCCAAAGCATGTCTGTGGAGTATGAGCAAGTGATTTAGTTTGTCAGTTGCGTATTGTAACTGTTGATCTCTTAAAGCCTTTCCCTAAACATACAGAAGCTCAGAATCCCCATCCCAGACAACTGGGAAATTTTAAAAAATCAGTTCATTTCTCTTCACTATACAAAAAAATACCCATGTCTAACATGGTTTTGGTGGGAGCATTCATTGGAGTTTCCAGCTTTATCAGTACTTCATGACAGAATAATCTCATTCATCTATAAAGAAAAAGTTTAGTCAAAATCTTAGTATATAACCTTTCTCACAAAACAAGCCCTAACCTCAGCCTTTGAGTTAGTAACTCTCATTGCCGGTCTCCTTCAAGATAACCTCCCATTCAAGAGACAACCCCTGATTTTTTCCTCCACTTAAATTCTTCTATTCTCTGAATAATACTATAACTAATTTGGAATCATCTTGCTCAAATACCTCTGCTGTTCTTCAGAGGGGAAACTAGGTTTTCAGCACAACTGGTGAAAGCTTCTTTGTGTGCCATGCCAATACTAACGGGCATTTTTCCTGCCGATCATCTTCCATTGACTTCCAGCCAGGACAATAAATCAGACACATATTATTATTAAATCCCTGAGTATAACTCAGCAGTTAGATGAAATTATGAGAATTATAGACCCATGAGAACAGTAATGTTTTATTCACACTGTGCATCTAACCGCTGTACTGTACAAACTGGGGAACTAAATGTGCTCTATCATCTGCCCCATTTTCTGTGGAAGCAGGAAAAGGCTGGGAGCGCTGTAAGCAATTTGTCTCTCCTCTGGAGATGGCTGCAGTACACTTCTTGACCCTTAAGTCTGGCAGTGATTCCAGGTCCCCTGTTTAGACATAGCCCCTGGGTCTGTCCCTAACATGGATCACTGTTGGTGACAAAAGCACAAGTCTGTGTGTGTTCCCTGATGTGTTGCTACTCTCTTATCTCTGGTGAAGGATTATTTCAGAGTTATTTCACTGTACCTAAATATGTAGAATTATAAATCATATATGTGGAATTATAAGTCATGCTTGCAGTTTTGGTGATTGTGAAGAAATCTTCAAAAGCTTGGAACCTTTTAAAGTGGTACCACACCAGCTGCCTGCATCTGCAGGCACCCTGAAGCAGCACTATTGCCAGCTTTGTGGTGCCCAGTTCATCTTAGGAACATCAAATGATGACAATTTATATGAAAACTTTTTTGTTGCCTTCTAGTTATTGATTTTAAGAACCTTTGAGCTGATTTGGGGTTTTGCTTGTTTTCGAAAACCTCCCATATCAAACATTTTACAATTTTTCTAGATCGTTGCCAATAACTACAGCCCACCTTTGGCAGCTTCGTCAACTGAGTTAGGACTGTTTTCAAGAGCATTTAGGAGACACTACAGATTGAAAATGCGGGACAGCATTAAAAAATCTTAAATCGTGTATTGTATTTTTAAATTACTGTATGCAGTCGGTATTCAAACCACAATACAGTATTCACTGTGCAAGTTGTAGTATTCCTCTGGTTTGTATTTTAATTTAAAAAAAAAAAAAAAAAGGGGTTTCAAAAATGCAGTTAATGTTGCTGCCAGCTTTCCGTTGCACTTAATGCAGAGATCTTGCAAGTAATTACAATCTCATTTGCTTCCAGGACTTGACTGAAGGCCAGCTGAGATGTTGACATTCTTGACTACTTGCATACTGGGAAGAGGCAAGGGCAAAGAAATTGCAGTCATTTAAGAAGCTTTGCCAAAGGTGGACAGGAGAGGAGTTAACTGGGGTTAAACAACTGTCCTTCATGGAAAGAACATATTGCAGGAGAGGCGTGCTGCAGGAAGACAGAGGTCAGGCACTGGGAATCACGGCTGGGGCATCTCAGAAACCAGGTAGTAAGTGAGACGGAGTCCCGGAAAGCAGATCCCTGCAATTGCCCCTCGCCTTCCCTGAGGATCACCAAGGCCCGGCACGTTATCAGGAACATGCTGGTCCTCCGTGAAGTCCAGCAGCTCAGGAAACAACCGGCCTGTTTCTGGCTGTTTCCTTGCAGGTTCACACCTTGCACAAAATGTGGATGTAAACTTCAGCTTCTGAAGGTATTTTATTAGGTTGGCGTTTCTTGGCTGCAAACTGTAGCAACTGAGTGAAATGTGTTTTCTTTTCAATGCCAAAGAAAATGAACAGCTGCGTTAAACACTTCCAGCTCCATCTTGAATAAGATAAACTAAAGTTACCTGACAGTCATTTTTTTTTTTCATTTCCACTCCTCATTAAAACTTCAGCATTAGTTGTTTGCCAAAAGTAAAACCTTATTTAAATATGCAAGTGTAAGTGATTTATTTCAAAGCTAAAACTAACAATTCTTACAAGAAAGCTGGAAGCTCATAAAGATAAAACCCACCTGACCTAATCACATTTCCCTTTGTTGAACTCATCCTACTTTTTAATGGCTTAAATCACCTCTGAAGGAGAAAAATAATCAATCCACACACATCTTTGGAGCCAAGCAGAATTATTTTTAGATCACACTTTGTGGCTAAAGCTGTAACATATTGTTCTGCTCCAAGAAAGCCCTCCATAAACATGGCATCGCATAGGTCTGCTTCAGCAAATTTATCGGCTGTTCATTTCTGTAAGAGCAGGAATAACCACAATGAATTAAACTTTGGAAGAATATACTTCCTTTAAAAATTATTTCATGGCTATAGCAAAGATAAAAGCCAGTAAACAGTTTAGAAATTGGTTATATTCTCAGGAGGATAACTGTTGTGCACAGCCACTCCTCTTAAAAATCAGGAGAGGGTAGGTAATGGAATAACTGCCATATGGAGATACTTTTGAAGGACTTTAAAAAATGCTGCAACAAAATTCTCAGGAAGGAAATCTTGATACATAGTGAAGAAATGCCACATGAGAGTTTTGGCAAACAGTCAGCTGTCATTACAAAGAAGCTATCGGATCTTACACCTTGGCAAATCCCTCTGTAAAAGTGGGTCACAGGTGAACAGATCAAACTTATTTGGGATTTATAGAGGAGGAAGGGAGACAAGGAGAGAAAAAATATGAGCCTGATCCTGGTTTATTTCATCTCTATGCTCAGAGCAATACTAGAATATAAATGCAGGGGGCAATATGGCTTTAAGGTAGCTTCCACTTCTATTTAAAGGCGACTTGGAAAATTATAGAAAATGACAGAGGCAGATAAGACAGAAATTCAGCAAAATGCAAGCCCCACACTCTGTGCTGTCCTGGTCCGTGTAAGCCAAGCAGGTGGTTGTACCAATCCATCCGCACCATGCGCTAACTTTCACTTTTTCCTCAAAACCACCCTGGTCAGGCTGTGGATCTTTTGGATGTGCCCAGGAGCAGCCAGCTCTTCAGAATAAGTTTCCATTTCATGTCTGATTCTCTTTAGCACCATTTTCAGCCGCCTTTGACAGTGATGCTCTGGAGGCTTTAAAACACCGCCGATCTTTTCTCCTAAGGGAAGCCACGTCCATAAAATGTAATCCTTTCACCTCCAGAAAAAGCTGTGAGAGAACAGTATTGAGCATAGCAGGGCAAGGCAATTATAGATAAAGCTGAAAATATGGCCTGTAGTGGACTTTATATACAAGCTGTGCTGATCCATTTAAATGCAAATGGGAGATAGTTCATGAATTACATAATCTCTATACCTCCTACTGCTTGCGTGGCTTAACTTGCCAAGTACCCAGAGTTGTTGAGCTATTGTTTTCAGGAGAAAGGGTGTGGATGAATTTTATACTCCATCATGCCGAGTGAAACATTCCTTTTTTTCTCGCCCCTTCAAGTCATAATGTGCTCTGGCTATGTCATCAGATGGAGCGAATACTTTTTGTCTTCCAAGGATCTTCCTATTTATGTGTCTTTCTAAACTTTGCAAATGCTCTATTGCATTTCAGAGCAGATGCCAGCATGGACCTTAAGAAGCATCACTTCATCATTTCTCAATTACACAAACCATATTTCTGAAATTGCTTGGTTAACTTTATTACATCCATTATTTTTTTAAAAGGATTTTTAATTATATCCCCTGCTGTCTTAGGTATCCAGCCTTTTAATAGGAAGCAAATTTATAAAATTAATTTCACAACATTACAGCAGCAGTGGTATTTCTCAAAATACCAAAAAGAATGGGATGTTTTTGTCTATACAGTAACACAGCTTCAACAGAGAAATGTGAGACATCAACATGTCAAACTGTGACCACAGTAGGCATTGCAATCATTCTTTTATTTTAAGAGAGAGAAAAACTTAAATAGCTCTTTAAAAAATCAGTTGAGTTCCTTGGTATTTTGATGACTGCTCTATACAGTCCAAAGACAGAAGAAAGATTTGCCATGTGAACACTAGAGAAACTCAAATCAAGAAGTATATTCATATAGTCTAAACACCCAGCAGAGAAGAAAGGTTTTTCTAAGGCAAAGGCTCAAGAAGATGCAATTTCCATGAAATATGATCACATTAAGGAGCTGCAGTAGAGCCACAGACCTTATAAAATGACAAAGCAAAATAAATTAAATGCCTCTTCTATCATATAGATGATTGACAGTGCAACAGTAAATAATCCATTTTAAAAGTTAAAGGTGAAGTGATTTCAAATCTGTTACAACTGTAGGCCTGTAGCAAAATGGGAGTTTTCTTGATTATTTGCTGCTGATGTACTTTTCTTGAACTAAAGATCCCATTTTGCTAGTCATGATGGAACATGTCACTGTGAACTCAAACCTGCAGAGAAAAGACCTAAGTAACAACCAGGTAGATCATAAAGAGTACGCACTGTCCATTGCACTTGTACAAGCGATTGTACAGGAGCGATTTGTACTTGAACCTTGCCAAAGAGGTATACTATGAGAAAGAATGATTATAGTTTAGTGTAACTACAGGTCATATGGATCTGTTTATGAAGCCACTAAACTCTAACCCTGAAAGTCGGGAATATTGTGTAGCTACAGATGCTAGACTGCGTCATGACAAACGTGTGAACTATTTTCACTCTGTTACGCATGATGCAGTCAGGAACCAAAGCATCATACCCTGAGCTGTGGTCCAAGATGATGGAGTCATGTAAACCCATCTGATAAAAACATGGCACTCGGCACTTAGCCAGACACATTGCACCTTCAGAGGAAAATCTTTCCAGACGTTTAAGAGTCTTGGGCCTAGAATATGACAACTGGATCTTTTCACTACATATACCATGTATATTTCCACTTCTATATCATGTCAGCTTCATGGTCTTGTGCCATTTTCCTTTCTTTGAGAAATTTTGTCCTGAAGTTCCTTTTGTATATCATCAAGATGAGCTTTCCATTACACAACAACCTGTACCTCAGTCAATGACTTGAATATTTGTATTGCTGCTAGCAATGCAGTGTTGGAAACCATCATCTATATGTGTCATGATTTGGGAAATCTGCCTATGTTCAGATGAAATTATACCATTGTTAGCTTTAAAACTGAAGTATTGTGGAAAATTGCTGGATGAATTTATACTTTTTTTGTGGTCTGTAAATGTTAGTGGGTTTTTTTAGGGGTGGAAGCATCCTATGACAAGGGTTTAAGTGAAGCCAGCAAATCCAATTTTCTCATTCCAGACAAAAAGAGAATGTAGTCCAGAACTGAGGAAGCAAATCAGTACCCAAAGAAAAAAGCCAAGCATTGGAAAGGGAGGTTAACAAAGCTGCATTGAAATCTTGTACACTGTATGTGTTCTGCAGCATTGGGGACTGTCTATTCTAAAGAATTTATTAGCATATTGAGGACCTTATTGAATTTACAGCTTCTAATGTAATCAGACAGTATTTTCTTTGTAACACTGATTACTTTTTACTGTCTATGCACAGGTATGCATCTGTCTATTTTTATAGACCATTCAGTACTATATATGACCGGCTTATTCATATAATTTTCAATACCTTGCCCATAAAAAACAAATATTAAAAGTAAAAGGGAAATCCTGTTTTCTATTAAAGTTAATGAATACTGTGCTATTGTTTCCAGCACAGAACACCTACGTAAACTCTGTTTGATTGCTTGGCAGAGTCACACAATAGTATCAGTATCTTTGCCCATAGTCTTAAAGGGGGAGAGAGACCTTCTTCTAGTCACTTTTAAATTTGAACTCTATACAATGCCATTATGAAAGTTTTAGGTGTTTTCCAAGTAGCTGGGGTATTTTAGAAAGGAAAGAAATCAGTGAAGAAGGCAACTAAGATATATTTGACAATCTTGTTTTATTGCATTTCGTCTTTGATAATCCAGTGATATATATATCTACTGTCATTACTGTAAAAAGATTTCAACACTATCAGTTTGCTACAAATCCCCTGTTGGAGTGATGTTTTTATTGCCAACACACCCAGGTGATGGATCAGCTGACAGCTAACAGCCGACAAATTTGGGTTTCATCAAATATGGGAATTGAAGGCAAATCATGAGATTAGCTCTAAATGATTCTTCTGGTGTTCCTATATATCTCGGTATTTGTCAAGTATATATCTGTGCTGCTGAGGACGAGTCACTTAAATCAAGATCATCTTCCACTGTTTTTTCCATATCCCTGCAAGGACAAGTGGAGACGTCTGCTCCAACATGAAATATCTAAGAAATACTCCCTGATCTCAGTGGTGGGGGGCATGAGATTGACAGAAAGGAGCGAGCTCAATTGTCTGAGCTCTAGTATAATTACTGACTGGGGGGAGTCGGTAATGAACTGGGCAGTCTTGCTGAAGGTAATCTGGTGTGGACTTCAATTATGATCTGTTTCACCTTCTCTGTAGCTCCCAACTCCTCCCTTGCAAAGCATCAAGCTAAACTAGAAGACACAACTAGATTAGATGCAACTTGATCTTATCTATAGCTGTACAGTTGAAATTGCTGTAGCAACAGCACAGCTTAGGATGTCCCACTGAGCCCTGTCCTCAAAAACAGAAACAAAATTTAAGACTAACTCCCAGCACTAAAAGGTGTCAATAATAGAAGTCCCCAATGTGTATTAGCAAAAGAGATAAAATGTCTGAATGCAAAACCTGAAAGTGGCAAAACAGACAAAAAAATACGCTCCATGTTATTCTCCGGGTAGGCAACAGCAACTGTACAGATCTTATCAAACTGGCCTGTAAAATGGCATTGAATTTTAGGTACCTTGTTGCACAGATTAGCAGAATTAATATGATGAAAGACAGACACATAGACAGACTGACAGTCAAACAGAGGAAAAATAAGCAATAAAAATAAACTTGTGGAGAGCATGGAGAGGAAAGGATCTACAGTCCAGAGAGGGAGTAGCACAAATGATAAATAGTACATAGAAGTACGCTTAAAATGCAAGTAATAGAAAATAATATTCAGATTTAAAATAAGTCTAGCTTCTAACAGTCAGTTCTGCCCCTCTTATAAATCATTGTCCATAAAGAGTGCCAAATACATTTTTCAGAACTTATTAAACAAGACATATTTTGGTGACCCTGAAAAAATGTTTGCAGTAGTTTCATTAATGTGCAGGTAAAATGATGACCCAACAGGATCAGTCATTGCTAATTCATCCAATTCTGCTAAATATCCCTGAAGCAGTATATAACATCCCTTACATTTTATACAAGTCTGACATCATGTGATAAATATTACTGGAAACAAAATGAATGGATCAATTAGCCATCCATATCTCCTTATTATCTGTGTGCATTTTCAGCTTTTTATACCAACATGAAAGCCATAAAAATGACAAGGCTTATTATATAGATATTTATGGGTAGATGGACCATCAAGAGAAAGAACTGCTACCTGCCATCTGGGATAATATGGCTTACATTTAGCAAAACCTACAGTTTACACTTTTCAATATTCGTACAAATACTATTCACATAGCACGCAGCATCAACAGTATGGATTGGTTTTTATAACTGTAATAGCTTTATAAATAAAGTATACATTTTTATGTATCTTATCTGTGTAAGTATGTATATATGTGTATATATACACCTGTACAAATTTTATTTGATTTCTTCCCAAGAAAAGAACTATTTATGCTGTCCAAGGCAGAACATGCCATGTCGGACTATTTATGTGCTTAAGTAAAATTTATTTCTCAATAGTTAAATAAATAAATTATCCTCTAATCTGACTGAATCATCATTTAAACAACACTTCACTGTGGACAGTTGATTTGTTCTCTTTTCTTTATTGCTGTGAATTTAATTTATTAGGGATTGGAGGGTGGGGGGAAAGCAGTAGAGGCAGAGTTAGGGAACAGTAATTGTGTGTTGATCCCAACTGAGCTGCAGTAATTCTGGGTTCCTCCGTCACACTAAGCTGCTGACGTCTGAAAACCTGCAAGCAAAAGGTATCTGTATACTACAATTTGAGTGAATTTCATAAAAATTAATAGAAGATACAAACAAGGAAAATCAGCGTTAAAATGAAGAGGGAAAGGGGCTTAGTAGGCAACTCTCTTTCGGAGAGACCTCAGTACAATCCTCAGTGGTTACTGACTCAATCTATAGCAAAAAAAGTAGTTTCTTGGCCAGGAAGAATAGTCCTTTTGCCATCTTCCTTGCATTTACAGAATCAAAACACGGCCCAAGTATTCAGCCAAGCAGCTTCCGTTTGGTCCATTATGTCTCCCAATTCAATCAAGAATCTGCTTATGATTAGCATAATTTCTCAGTTAGACTCTCCTATATACATTCTTGCCATGCACAAAGCATTGGGGAGAACAGCTGAAAAGCCAAGAGGAAAACTGACTAAAGAAGTCCCCAAATTAATATTAATAAAATGTAAATCTGTAGCAGCATCTACCTCCTCAAGCTGTTTCTCATTTTGTGTTAGAAGTGTACCTGAGCAGTCCCAAGGGCTTAAATAGGTGGAGTTGCCTTCCCTGGCTTCCCTGACAGCTGATTATTTTGCAGTCATTGCAACAGCTGATTTTCTTAAAATTGGTGGGTTGCGTTAAAAAACAGATGGATATTTTATGCCTCCCGTTTGCTTTCACTACAGTGCAACTCTCCGTATAATTTTCCAAACTGGAAATGATCATTGATCATGGCCGGGGGAAGGGAGGAGCTGGGAGGGTCTCAGAAGGGCCAAAACAACAAGCAGTTTAAAAAGTTAATACACAGGAATGACCATGAAATATCAGTTGCATGATTCCCATCTCTCAGAGGAACCCTGATAAGGAAAACTGCTTATAAAGCACTTTGAAATCTTCCAGTGGTAGCTCAAACTGTTATTACTATTATAATTTCCCTCCCTCCTGCAAGTTGGATGGCTTAGTCCCTGGAAGTCAAAATGACTCACCAAATGGGTATGTGTTTGTGCCTGATCACAGACATGGAGAAACCTCAGAAGTTCCCTGGCTTTAGCGAGGAAACTGAGGAAGAAGTTGGTGTGCCGATGCTGCTGTGCTCCCAGCACCCCTCCCAGACCTCTGGAGCAAAGCACGGAGGCTTAAAAACTGCTCCAGCAAAGCTTCCGTGGCTTTATCCCAACCGCTGTGTGCCCCTGAGGGCTGAAGCAAAGTGCCCAGAGGAGAGGAAACCCAGAGCAGGGCCTCTCCCAGGACGGGACCTCCAGCACTCGAGCCAGGCTGAGCCGCTCAGATCCAAACAGTCTCATTTTGGACGCCAGCTTTGGACTGAGCCTAGAGAGCCACTAGAGGATGGCTCAGCCAGCTTGTGATTAACAGACATTAGGAATAGGCTCAAATAATCCTTCCCATGGATTTCCCAAGCCTCACGCTGTCATTTTGCCTGTGTAACCCGCACCCTGCTCTGCTGCGCGTGCGCTGCCGTCCCCGTGCCAGCTTGGGCGCAATCCTCGTTCAAAGGCAGCATTGCTCCCGCTGGGAAAAGCCAGCTAGGATGTGCTAGCTAAAGGCCAGGTATGCTCTGGTGGCCTGAAGGAATTAAATGACTAGGAGATGTTCTGGGAGACGATGAGGGACCCTGTGCTGGGAGGTAATTGACGTCTGACGTCTGTACCCAGGCGGGCAAACAAATGAGACTTTCTTTGGTATTTGCAAGTGTAACCCTTGGCAGCCGTTTGACAGAGCTGGCCAATACCCTGTGTGAATGCATTAATAAAACATGCCCTGGTATTGCTAGCAACCATGTCAGCAAGTTATTGTTCTTTAAATGCTGCAGTAACATTCATGCGTGAGGAACACAACAGTGAACGGAGGTTTCACCCTTGGCCAAACTTATCCTTGCTCTGACTTCCCTGATAAAAGAGGACATACAGCAGGCGTTAATTGCACCTGGTATGTCCAAGGGCTTTGGACATGAACACAATTGCTTTCTTTGACGGGGGGGGGGAGGAGGAATGTGACTTACGTAAGAACAAGAAAACGACATACACTCTTGCAAACTAATAAGTACATTGTGTGCTGAGACAAAGGCTGCAGGAAGAGGAGGCACGGGCATAGCTGGGATCTTCAAACAGTGTCCTTGGCCATGTTTCTAATACGTCCTTGGCCATGCTTTTACACGCCTGTGTAAGCTAAACACATCTGAAGAAATCTGCAGCTGCAAGAATGAGTGAAGCACAACAGCGGCCGGAGGAGGAGAGCGCAGCCCCGACAGGGGTGTCCCGAGGGCACCCTGTGGGGTACGCTGAAGGAGCCTGCGTCCTGGATCACTCTGTGGACCACCCGGGTGGGTGGATCACACGGGAGTTTGAGGTCACCTTCAGCAGTGCCTAGGGTGTACTCACAGGTGAGCTCTGCTCCCATCCCCATAAGCAGATAGAGATTGTGAGGGAGAGGAAGCATTACAACTCCTCTGCGGGGGGGAGGAAGGGAGGCTGCACGGTCCCGTGGGTGGAAATGGGCTTTTGTGCAGGAGTCTCACATCTTCTCCATAGACTTATAAAAGTGACCATCATCTGCAGTTTTTTCACGTGAGAGCATTAATCTTGATGACAGAATAAGCAGAGGACACCTTACTTGGCATTTTTCGAAGTTAAGAATGACATGCCAAGAATATGTGCATGAATAATTATTTGAGAAAGAATACAGGAAGCTTTGCCAATTCTACACATCAGGAAGCACTTTAATCCACATGACCAAAAAACATTGCATTCATCAGTGCTTTCATGATAACAGGCTTTCCTATGCTTGAACAGCTAAAATACATTGTTAAATCTACAAAAGGATCGGTGGCAGTTGTTCTGCAGCGTTATTTCCCACACTTTGACAGATCATTTCTCACAAAGGTGCTTGAGCTGATCCAGGCATTTATACAAACATGTGAGATGATAGTAATTCAATATTGCAAAGTGAATTCTGCCTGCCATGATTACCTATATAATTTGAAAATTAAATGGGTTTGAGGATGAGGAATGTAACTCACACTGCATTATGGTTCTTCATACACAAAGCTGATGTAAATCTTCATCAACTTTCCTTTAAGCACCAAAAGACCGTAACTGCCGCACAGAAGCAGTGCCTGTCTTTTTCTTCACTTGACCATCAAGCTATTGAAAGAAAATTCACCGGAAATTAAAATATTAAAGCTAAAAAATGTTGAAAGGAGAGAAGGATATGAAAAAAATCCTTGCAGAGGCCTCTCAAAAGCAAATGATTTACCCACATTTAGTGTCTTGTGTGAGGTAGTATGCTTTGGATGAAGTTTGCAATGTAATTTACTTCTAGGTCACATCTGTACCAACCAAAAGGGCTAATCAAAAGTCTTTCTGATCTAAAAAGCAACGTGTTTGGGACACCAGTGTTCTCATGAAGAAAACTGTTCCCAAAGCAGTCTGTCCTGAGAGAAGACTCGTGAAGAGGACTACCTAACAGAAACATCTCCCCAGGTTTGGTCAGTCTCGGGCATTGAAAGCAGAGAAGCAGGTAGCAATGCGGTGGCCATGACAGCTGCCCTGTTTCTGCCAAGGCAAGGAAATGGTGACAGCAGAGGGGTTCATACATGGTGCCACTGGCCATGCAGTGCCTCTGCTCCCCAGATGGGATGTGCACAGTGCTGTTTCCTTTTTGATTACCAGAGGCAGAGAGTCCTCATGGAGGGTCCGTATGTCACTGTGGGGACCCCAGTGACTTTAAAGTACATTTCTGCTAAATGCCATCACCACCATTGCCAATCTGGTGACACCTGCAGAAGAGGCCTGGGAGACCTTCCCTGGTGAAGAGACCTGTGGTGGGTCTGACGAGACCTGAAACAAGCAGTTGTCCATTTGTCACTCTTCTGAAACTTCCTTACCAGGGGAATTAAGGGAAAACAGCTTTAAAATTTCCATCACAGACCATCAGAAGATAGCACAGGCATTTCTACACTGTTACGGGAAGGGTAAATATAAGCAAGTTACTTTGTTCCTCTTTCAGCCTTTGCCATCATAACGAAACTACAAAAAATACCTGTCCTACTGAGCAGCTTCTTAAGTAGGGTGATTTACTGTTATTGCATAAGGTACCTGGAGATAGTAATTAGAGCCCAAATGCTGCTATACAACTTATATGTCTTCTTCAAAGCCATAATTAACCAAATTAAACAAATGGTGCTTTGGGGGGAAGAGGGGAGGCTTTTCATGAGACTGCCATGACTTTGCAGTGAGCGTGGTGGTCCCCAGCGCCATCCCCAGCCGCAGTTTATTGGCTTCACTGTCAGATGCCATGGCGGGAAGTTGGGGGGGGGGGCGCAGAGAGGAAGGACTGCCAACAGTGAATGATGGGAAGTTCAACTCCTGTCACTTTCCAAATTTCCCAAGTTCCCAAGTCTTGAACCGGCATGGGGGATCTTGGCTGGGGCTAGAAAGGCGCACAGAAGTAGGGAAGCAGAATGGGAAGTGGGAGGCAGAGCAGGAGGGCATCAGGAATCAGGGCAATTAAGTGACCCGTCCCCCCGGGCTGCTGGCAGGGGGACAGCTCTGCCAGGGGCACGGGGCTGGGGAGGGCTTCCCCCAGGCTCGGGGAGGGGGGTCACAATGGCCCCGGGTACAGGGTCCCCCTGCCCACCCTGCGCCTGGGAGGCTTCGCTGGGGATTTGCAAGAAAGCCACTTTTCTGCTGGGTTTGTCCTGCTGAGGAGGAAGAGAGTGTGTGTGGTCTCCTGGCTTATGGAAGGCTCAGCATTTTATTGCTCCTTAGCTTTGGCGTAACCGAGTTGCAGCAGTTTGTCTGCCGGCCGGGCCAAGCGTGCCTCAACTTGCATAAAAGGAAATTAACACTGAGGGGTTTGAGCTAAGACCATTTCTACACTAGGGTAAAACTGAAACGTTTTGACACATTTAGCTAATTTGTACAGTGATCTAAACAGTGGGAAATAACTCCCTCCTGTTAAACCACGAGCAGCTAATATCCACTCCAACTACAATTTTTTCCTCCGTAGAAGGGACTGAATCCTCTCTCCTTAAAATTTTGCCACTGGCACCAAGAGGCCAGGAGTCCCTGAGGATTTCAGCACACGTTCATTCATACTGATGGAACATCATCTTTCCCCAGTGGGGACAGGCCCTCAACTAGGCTGAAGCATTAATGAACGGTAAGTCTGGAGGGAACACAAAGAGCTTTGCTTTGATAAACCACTGCAGCTGGACTGCTTGAGCTGTGCTGAGCATTAATCAGCTTTATTTAATTTATTTCTTTACTTTAGGAAGGGCTAATGAAGTTCACCTATGGTAAAAACTATAGCAGTGGGCTATCTTCACTAAGCAAAGCCATTAAGCATTCAGATGGGTTTAAAGGTATGAAACTATAACATCACTGACAGAATATAACCCAAAGGGCAGGATGTGTTTTCATCTTTAAGGTATTGATTGGGGCTGTTACTGTTCTTAGAAAAACAGTCAGATGCCAGTAAAAAGCCAAACCGCATTACAGTTTTACAAATAAATAACCAAAATGATCCTAAAACCCCAATTTTCTTATTTACCAATAAAACATCAATAGTTAAAAGTAATAATAAGCTAATTATTTTGCAACAGCACCACACACAAATTTAAACCTACCCGTTTCAGGGAACCACATTTGAAGAGTGAAGGAAAGGTCATGCAATTATAAACAATCTGTTCCTGTGGAAATTTATACTAGCTGGAAAAGAAACTACAATCATACCTCACTACATGGGATGAGGAAAGACTCTCTGTTCAGCTGCCCCATGAAGGATGGATAAGCCTGTGATTTCCATAAACCTTTGAGGTCCATCTTAAGTACAGTACTAGCATGAGTGTAAGTTTTCTGTGAAGCATGTCTACGCCTATCCTGTGGCTCCTGAGGGTTTCAGCTGCAAGTTAGAAGCTCACGTTTGCCAGAGCTTTTCTGCGAAAGGGGATGTTTAACCCACAGAGGGAGAGCGAAGACTTAGAGCCCGGATCCTGTGGCCAGCTCTTGGACAGGTGAGCTCCTGCACACAGAGGGGCCAATCTCCTGACAAGTAGCTTAATTGCACCATTACAGATACAGAGCTGGAGTATTCTGAGGGATCCAGCAGCTTCGTCAAACAATTACCATCTGCTAACTAATCAGTCAGGTCTTTCAGCCAGACAAGTGTCACACAAATGCTTAGCAGTGGGGTTTGTAGTAAGGTCCCCACAGCATTCAGGCTATGATTTACTACTAGAAAAAAATATTGAATGCTTAGAGGAAAGTAATTATTTCTACTAACCAACAGATGCCACCGTGGTGGGTTAGGGTTTTCCTAAAGCTGCAAAGTGTCTTTCTAACACCCATTCCTTGGTGTTTTGAAATTCCTTCCCAGCCGATCAGTGCTAGTGTTTTGACATCTGGCTCCAGTAACCACACCTCTGGGTGCCCATGCATGCTGGCTGATTTGGCTTTATTGCCTCCAGAAAGAGAGTGCAAACCAGACCTAATGGCTTTACTGTGGGTTCACCTCTTTGCAGGTAACAATAGAAGGATCTTTTCTGGAAGTGACGAAGGTTGATGTCTTCATTGCAAAACTGGAGACGAGGCCCCTGGAGGCAGAGAGGAGCAACAAAGCCTGGTTCTAGCCTGGCCCAGTCTGCTTGCCAACAGATTGCTTCAAGGTTATTTTTGTGTCTTTCATCTACAATCCCTAAGTCTGGCCTTAGTCAGTAAAAGTGCAGCATCAACTGCTCCAGCAGCACCCCAAGAGCTGAATGCTGGCCTCTCCTAGCTTTATCAATGCAGCTCTTTCAGTTTTGCTTCCTCAGTGCCGATGAGGTATTCAGGCTTTACCTGGAAATGGTTGCCTTTATCACTCAAGGTTGCTTTTGATATTGATCTTCGAGCTACTAGCTCCTTCTACCACTTCCCTAATTCAGATGGGAAATTACTCATGCATATCATGATCACCTCCAAGAGACCTGTAGAGATACAGGTGAAGTATTCATGACTTATCTTGGGTTGAGGGGTTATGTCAACTATTCAAACCACTTCCTTGTTATTACAACATCCATAAGTCTTATCCTGTAAGCTACTAAATACATTTTGGTTGTACATACTCTTACTAACTACGTGTCATTAAACAATCTTTACCATTACTTTGGCTTTTCACAGAGATTACACATGATACATAGATATTATGGACATTGTAAAAGGGCTTTTACTCGAGGAGCTTCCACTCCACCCCACCAAGGCACAGGACGCTATGGTGCCATGCTGACTGCTTCACAGATGAGGAGATGATACCTGTGAGATCCACAAGTCTGACGTCTGCAAACACTGATTTTCTGCTTTGATAACTGCTCTGCAATTGCTGAGACTAGTGTTGCTTGAATGAATTCATAACAGAAAGGAATTATTTCTTCTCCTGTGTTTAAAAGTTACAGGAAAACTTAGCTCATAACAGATTTGCAGCACAATCAAGTGCTAATCATAAATAGAGGCCTGAGAACGCAAGCTTAATTATTGTACAGTGCTGTTTCTCCAAGATTATGAAGTGCAAAAAGCAGTCAAGCTGCTTAGCATCAATTCTAAGCTGAACTACTCTAGCAAACACTGCTTCATGATCCTGAATCTGCTGACTTATTTATACTGTTCACTGTGTGATTTCCTATGTCCTTTTTAAGCAAGTTGAGAAAACTGACACACACACACACAGCTGGAACTAAAGAGAGTTCTATATTTTCCATTTAAAATGTGAGGATACTGAGAGGGAAAAAAAGAGTTTAAGTTTGCGAGACATTTTATTGTCAGATTACTTTCAAAACCTTATCTGCGAAACCTTGGGTTCCTGAAGTGAAACTGTTGAGGACTGCTGGGAAGTCACAAGGGACGGGGAAGGCATCCTAGAACCAGAGGAACGAAGAGGGCTGTGCTGCTCGACTGTACTGCTGCACCCCATACTAACCTGAATGCCAGCACTGGGACCCTTCAGTCCCACTTGTCCAGAAGGTATAGCTTGTGTCAAGTCACTTCTTTTGGCATTTTAGGTCATCTCTGTGATGGCTGGAGTCCAAGACCAGCTTCAGGGCAGGTGCAGCCAGCAGGCAAGTGCCAGGGCACCAAAACCACCAGCACCCCACTGCCAGTCCCACTCTGGGCTCTGCCCCTCCACAGACCGTAGGCACAACTTATGCATACTTATACCTGTTACGCCTTTAATACTAACAGCAATGGCACTATGCATGAGCCTGGGGGTGCGAGAGGTGCAGGGAGCGTCAGTCTCAGTAAGCCATAGGCTAGGACACCCGCTCCCAGGCACCTTGCTTTATAGTTGTCACTTCTTCACTGGTCCTCTTCTTCACTGGTCTTCACTTCTGTCCTGGTTTGAGCGACACAGGACTAATTTCTTTCCTAATGCTTGGGAAAGCTGTATTTGTGTAAGACTCTAGTGTCTGAATTTGTGAAGATATTTACTTTATAGCCAGTATGGTGTGTGGGTTTCAAGGTCACAGTGCAGGGATGAGGAAGAGCGAGACTCGGGCACTTGACCAAGCTGGCCAACAGGATTATTTCATACCACGAATATCACATTTAATATAAATTAGAAAGTTTCCTGCGAAGTGGTGGGTTCCCCCTTGCTTGCACTCCCCCCTTGCTCACTCTTCCCCTTGATGGCTCTCCCTTGATGACGGTGATCCAGAGGACTTCTTGCCCCAGTGCCTGCTCCCTGAGGCCTTCCCGTCCCCCCAAAGCTGTAGCACTCACAGTGTCTGACATTTGCCGTGCACGGCTTCCTACTGATATAGTTGGCTGAGTACGATCCTTGTATATTATATATGGGTATCGGGATCAATATGGGTTCCTTTGTGTTAGTGATGTTAATTATCTAGTTCTAGCCTATTAAATCTGTTTATCTTTCAACCCCTGGGTTTTCTTGTTTTCTTCCCGATTCCCCTTCCTGGACTGGGAGGGGTCATTGGGTGAGAGAATAATCGTCTAAGAGACAATAAATTGTTATGGGTTTTCTCAAACCATAACAACTTCTAGTATCTCTATTAATAATTAATTCTGTTTAACATTTGCAGCTGGATGTGGGTGGTTCATAAAATCTATTGGTGACCATATATTCTGTTACTTACATCATTCTCATATCCTTGTTCTATGTATGTGACTATAGCGTGTCCACGGAGGTTAATACTTTCAAAAAGCTGTGGAGCTCCTAGGAGCTATGACAAGGGGAGCTGCATTGATTTGATGCATATTCAGGAGGTGAAGGTGTAAGAGGAAGTATTTGGCTCCTGGAGACCCCAGCTTTTCAGCTACTGCAAGATGTGATCTTCCCACCTGCCAGGCCCAGCTGGCAGGCAGAGCAGTCAGGGCACTTGCGTGACATAGTCATAAGCCAGAGCTTTTAGGCAGAAGCACAGTACTTTCAACAGCGTAGCTGCAAAAAAAGATAACCCCCCCACAAGAAAAAGGAACAAACACAATTTATTTGGTTGCAGCGTCACCCGCTAGCATCTATGCAGTGCTATCGCATAAAACCGTTTCCAGTTTTAGAACTTACCAAGTAACTTTCGCAGCGTAAAATTTTCAGCACTCCAGAAAGACCCTGGGTTGTGCCATCTTCCTTTTAATCATCTTCAGAAGCTTGCTGAGTCACCAAGATGGCAATCTGAAGGGAAACTGCCATTTCTCTGAGCCACTGCAGGCAATGTGAGTGTGTGAATGTGACTTTTTGAGGGCTCTTGGAAGGAAAAAAAACAAGGATAATGTTCCAGATATTAAAAAAAAAAAAAACCACCACCAAAAACAGGGAGCTTCTCTAAAGGTCTTCAAGCACACGCAAAGAAAGAAAGGACTTCTAAAACCCAGATCAAGCAAATGCTGGTGTTATGGTGAAAAAGCAAAATAAATAGAGATAAAATCTGGAAGCCACAAGAAGAAAGATAAAAAGCTGCTTGCACACATGAAAAAAGAGAAAAAAAAAAAAAAAGCAAGCACTTCAGATCAACAGCATAATCAAAACTGTTTGAAGACCGTGAGATTTGCTGCCTACTGGCACTGGCCCTTTTGTGAATCAAAAATTGCAAAAGTTGATAATTATTTTAAAAATAAGCTGCAAACTTTTTTTTTCCCCCCCTTCACTTTCCTGCAGGGTCACTTGGTTGTTTTTTCAACATGACACTGCAACAGGTAAGCTGAAAAATTCCCTTACACAGTGCTGCTTTTGATATGTGTTAGTTACTATGAAACTATTCTCCTATCAGCTCAATAATTGTGTGTGCAGGTTACAAAATGAAACTCATTCATGAAATGTCCCTGTCGCTCACTGATCCAGAGTTTCTCAAAGACGTTACCCATGAAAACAAAAAGAATGTAGGTCTGTGCCAAGCTATTGTTTATTTCCTAGCAACTATGTGCCAAAAAAAAAGGTAAACATTGTCAACGTGAAGCACTTCTTAGAAAGTCATCATAAAGGGACAGTGAAAGCAGCACCAGTGTTAACATAGCCAAAGTCTCCTAAGGAAAAATCTTCTACTTCATGGTATCCCTGTACTGATGATAAGTGTAGTCATTCAGAACTGTACTACAGCCATCTAGTCAAGTATCTGATGGTGAACAACAGCAAACATATAGGCAAGGTTATAAAAGCAGGACAAGCATATGAAGACGCTCTCCCAGAACACTCTCCCAGCCTCTCAGCTTCTGGCAAAGTGCTAGACAATCATTTCCCAAGCCAGAGGTCCACCTCAGCATTAAACAGGCTTTGGTGTTT
Organism: Chionis minor; assembly: GCA_013398295.1. NCBI lineage: Eukaryota > Metazoa > Chordata > Aves > Charadriiformes > Chionidae > Chionis > Chionis minor. The sequence continues at coordinate 711,657 of VZSF01008745.1, forward strand.
TGTTGTGCTGGTTTTTGTTTTGTTTTTTTATTTTCACGAATTTATCTAATCACTTTTTGAATCAGTGTAAATTTTTAGTACCTAGAATATCCCCAGGCCTGGCCCCTACAGCTGAGCTGCTGCCTGGTGATTTTCTTGGATGCTCCCTCTTATTTTAGAAGAGCAAAATGATCCTTCCTTATTGATCTCCATCTCATATGTGATTTTATAGCTCTCTTTTGTATCTCCTCTGAGTCAATTTTTTTCATAGCTAGAGTCTTTGTATGTTTGATTTTTTTTTATTGAGCCTACTTCATACATATGATTGCCTTTGTCACTCTACTATGCTCCCTTTTTAGTCCTATCTTTTATATATATATATAGTGATATGAGGGCTAAAAATGTCCGCAGCATTCAAGATATTGTAGCCTAATATCAGTTCACAGGTTGTTCTCCTTTCCTTCCCTAGTAATTTGCTTTATATTCCCTGCCATTCAGCACTGTGCCGATGTTCCTACAGAACTTGCTATTATGATTTCAGAATCTTTGTACTAGTTGATAATAGCTTTTTCAGAGACTGTAACTGCATATATTAAATTAGGATTTCTCTTTTGAACTCTTTTTATATTTTCATACATTCTCTTCCCCCACCCCACCCCATTACTCAGTATCACAAGATGTTAGAGCAACGCTTTGCACTTTGTTAGCTTTTGCTTTTTCCACCAGGAAAAGTTCAGAACAGTCACTGAACTTTGTCACTTCATTTGCCACCTCTTTTCCATTCATTTCTGAATGTGATGAAGAACAGATCTTCTCAGATAAGTTCCTATGGGACCACAGTGGTAAGCTCCCTCTGGTGAGAAAAGTAGCTACTTATTCCTTTAACTGGTTGCATATCCAAGTCAGCACTGTCCATTGCATCCCAGTCTTAATTTCTTTAAGACCCTTTGGTCAATGACCTTGTCAAATGCCTTTCAGGAATCCAAGGAGACCAAATCAGCTGTATCTCTTGTACCAACATGCTTGTTCATTCCTTCAGAGAACTCTCATAGATTTACGAGGAATGAATTCCGTTTACAAAACCATGAAGAATCTTGCCCAACATATAATATTTGCCTACATATCCAATAATTCTGCTATTTTATTAATGTCCAACACCAGTCTGTAATCTTCTAAAACCCCTGCAACTCATTTCAATAACAGGCATCATCATTTGCAAATTTCCATTCCTCTAGTATCCAGGTTATTGGCTGTAGGTGGGAGATAAGTGGTTGTACACTACAACTAGTAGTTCAGCAATTTCACATTTGCATCTGTACAATACAACTAGTAGTTCAGCAATTTCATATTTGCATCTCTTTAGAGCTCTCGGGTGAAAAATGTGGTCCTGCTGGTAACTCTCTCTTAACTCTCCATGCAGTGGCCACTTGGGGCAATCTGTCTTTTTATGGGTTTGCCATTGCCAAGGCCCAGTCCTCCAAAACTGCTTAAGGTTCAGGACATTCTGAAGTCATTCTTTGTTCCTATGAAAGCAACTGAAATGAGAGCTGTGAAAAGGCCAGGAGAGGAAAAAACCATAACAACCTGTCTCTGGAAGACCAGGTCAGAATGCTCCTTTCAAAGGCTGGACATTTAAAACCTCCTTATTTAACTTCCCATGGCGTTCCTTGAAAAGCTCTGTGGATCAGCAGAAAACAAAAGCAACAGCCTGTGTTCACAACAGCCTCTTTTCTCGTTCATTTGTGTTTCTTTTTCTGTCTACACTCTCCTGGTTCAAAAGGAACGAACAAACAAAAGATCATGGTGCATAGGCATGTTTTTTTTAAGTAGGATGAGCCTTCATGAAATAAAAGTTTCTGTAACAAAGGCTTTTAGACACTGGGGCTTTTTATACATTGCTCACATATAATTTAGTAATGAGTAGTTACCAATGTAGTTAGGCAGTTGTGGACCCAATTATCCAATTACTGCAACTGACTGCACAAACAGAGTAATTGTACAGCGAATGTGCTCATGTACTTTGCATTCGTGCCTTTGTAAGCCTGGTGTTATCCTTCCAGTGCTATGCCAGAGTGGGGACAGTTCACCCTGTTTATTATTACCTCTCTCCTTGGGGAAGTTTTAGCGCATATTTTGGGGAGAAAATCCTCTAGATTTTTGCAAAAGGCAGCTAACAGTAGAACTATCATGAGATATCTGGCAAGCAGGAACGTTAATTCTCTCAAATTCAGATGACGTTGAAGTTAAATTTGCTGGCTTCTCTGAGCTTCCTATTCTCAAAGTTCTCTTTTGTGATAAGATGATTCTATTCCTTGTAGATGCTGAAAAGTCATAGCAACCTCATCATCCACAAATTTGCATGCAAGTGAAATAAATCCACAGTGAAAACTGAATTTTCTCCTTTGTCTTAATGGAATATTAGAGTTTAGTGCATGCCACAAAACACAAACCCAGATCTAACTCGCAACAAATTTCAGCATTCTTCATGTTATTCCTCTCGACACTTGGGTTCGGCTTGAGAAGAGAGAGGTGCATCTGTCAAGTCTGTGCCCATGCAACAGCAGTATAAAGAATAAGGCAAATTTTTCTTCGAGACTCAAGTTCATGTACAAAGCTAAATAATAAGAGTAGATTGCATGGGCAGCTGCAAATAAATCAGATCAAAATTTCATGTCGAGCCAGAGGGGGGTACATATTCTTCCACAAACTGAAGCAATGTGTTTCCCTTCATGCTTACATTTCTGACTGTGAATTGTTGTGTAGGAAGTATAATGGCTTGGGACAATTACTGACTAAAATGGCACTGAAGGAAAGGAGTTATTCTTTGTGGGATGCAGCAAAGGTAAAATCACAGATTGTTCTAAATTGCTTGTATAGAATGTACCTTATAAGCATAAAATATTTCAGAGTATTTTTGCCTTGATACAGTAGTATTCTTACAGTGTTAATCTTTTTCCTGTTAATCCCCTGGATTCCCACAGTGCATAGCTCTCTTCCATTTGTCCCTTATCCTAAAAAGTAGTTGATCAAACTCCAGGACCATGTTTATCTTGCTGGAGGCAATTAGCTAGGACCAGCTGTCAAAGCCACAGCCAGTTCTTAGCACACGTGCGTGTAGCTTGTCAGTGTGTACAAGTAACAGCATATGCCTTCCAGAAGATAATAATAGTGATCTTAAACTGGAATTGGGGTTTGTTTGGTAGAATAACACATGGAGAACCAGATTACACCATAACCAAATACTACGATATTTCAATAAATGAGTCAACTTCAGGCCTATTTTTGGTTTTCTAGACTGTTAGCACAGCAGCTGCTTTTAATGTAAGTTCCAGTGTATCTATACCCTCCAAGTACTTAGAGGTTTGAATATTCCTTTTGAATTTTGTCCCATCTCTATTTTTAAAAGCTCGTCTATCAGATAAGTGCAGCTGAAAGACCAAGAAACCTCTAGGCTTTGAATGGATGGATTAGATTAAAGTGTTGGGCATAAGAAGTGAAGATTTTACTCAATTATACAACTTCCCCTGCACATCAGTGTTGTCAACACTTTGTCATATTTAGAATCTGTTTAGCTGTAATATTATTAGAAACACTAGTTAAGTGTTTCTTATGAAAGAAAAACAAAATAATGTTACCAATTTGTGAGCCAGAAATGTCTACCTCCTACTGAATGAGAACTGTCAAATAATAAAGAGCTCTTAGAAATCTATAAAAAGACTCCTGTAGCTAAGCCTGTTCTACATCAAACCTCTGTAATTCCCAACAAATTTGAAATGTAAAATCGATAGGGAACAAATGAAGATTAAGCTCACAGCAATTGTTAAGTACAGGTCAGAGATGGGAATATTTCATTCCAGGAGTGGTTAACCAGGATCGAGAAACTCTGTATTTGGGTCAAGATACATTCCTAAGGATTAGCTTTATTCCCTCGCACTCCCAAATGCGCTGCTTTCCCCTGCGAGGCTGCGATGGCCCCAGAAAGGAACCGCGAAGGCCAGAGGCTCTTCTACGCAAGTGCCTTTCGGAAGAGAAAGTGTTGTCAGGCCTGACAAGGCTGAAATAGCTTATTGGGAAACCGAGACAACCATCTGCTGGAAGGGAAGTTCAGACCCAATGCGGTGATCTCTTCTGAAACTGGGAAGTGGAAAAAGAGCAGCAGCAAACTGCCGAAGCGTGAGCCACTGGTAACGGCGCCGCCTTGCAATAAACGGGGAGCTTATTAAAAGCAGGCGAGTTAATGTCTTGGAATGAAGCAAGACAAGGAAGGCTTTCCCTTTGCTGAAGCATAGGTGTCTCCGGCTGGATTTGGATGTGTGGATGTGGTCTCTCCCTGTGCATCATTTTGACTGCTAACTTTGCCGTTTAAGCCAATGCACAACTCCTGAGCAGCAGCAGAGTTCGGATTTTTTTACTTGCTTTTGAATTGCTGAGTTCTAGACTTCGGAGGTGAGAGCCTCTTTATTAAAGTGAGCCCCTTCCTTTAGAGAGGGGAGATGGAGCTGGAAGCTCACAAGAGGGGTAACTTTGAAACTCACTATCTCCACAATAAATCTTCAAAACTGTTGCAGGAAGAGAGGGAAGGTCATAGCAACCCCTGTCCTTTTTGGATAGCACTCTGTGAAGTGCCAGTCAGAGAAGAATACAGGCAAAAAAAGAAATGAGAGATGGTAAAGGAAACTGTTGAGCAGATTTTGAAAATTATCCAAGTAATGTCTTAAATAAAAGTAATCCTCAACTAATGAATGCAGAGGCTGCAAGTAGATGGGCCTTTGGGGTGAAGAATTCTTCTTACTAATCAGAAACTCCATACAAGCAATCTAAAAGCAGAATAATGGTATTAGTCACTCCTCATTCTCTGAGATTAACTCATTTCAAAACACTGATTACAGCTCTTAAGTACAGCCCAAAACTGGAATTTAGAAATCAGATGAGAAAGTGGGGTTTTAGCAGTTCAGTTTCAGATCCTAGCCATTCTCTTTCTACATAAGCAAGAGCAGCTTTTATAAGGTTGTGAAGCTCCACTGTATATAGTTATTCATCCTATATAGCAAATTTCCCTATAAATCATATTATGCTTCAGCCATTTTCACAGCTTGCTGCCCAGGACTGAAAGTCATGCAGTGTATGGCAGCCTAACGAACAGCCCTGACTACTGCAGACCTCTGTGAAATGTCTCTCTGTCTGGCTTTTAAATCTCATCAGGCACCTGCATAGAGAGGTCAGGCTGAAAACACCATTTTGAGTGTGGGCCTCTCTTGCCTCCTCTGCTGTGTTTGGCCTCCCAGGTGACACAGAACCCATGGAAGGAGACAAGGACAGTTCTTGCATCAAGCACAGAATGCATGGGAACAACATGGCCTGACCAGCCACTTTCATGTGTCACTCTTGGACACCTCTGGATATTGTCCAGGGCACACCACCGGTTTTCAGCTCTTAATACCTGAGGTCAGTGATAAATTAGGTTGTGAGAAGATGCTGAGCCCCTGACAAAAACACCTGGAGAGAATAACACAGGCGATCCATTTTGGGAACGAGACAGGAGGAAGAAAGAAGCAAGAGCAAAGAAGGTTGTCAGACAGTAGACACCCTTTTCTCAGAGGATGCCTAGTCTGATTTTATATTTTTTTTAAATTGTAGCCTGCAAATTTAAGCACAATAATCTGGAAGTAGCAAACTTCCATGGATCCTTATTTAACAAGCCTGCATGTTCTCTGGCTCCTCAAGAAAGTTGCAGAGTTGGTTCCTGCCTGGTTTTCACCTCCAAACATCTGGAGGTTGCACATCACAGGTGCCTGGAGCCATTTGCAGGCTCCTAGGAAGACGAGCTTGTCTCAGAAAAGCTTCTCCCCTTCTCTCTTTGCCTTTTTTCCCTTGTGCCTGAATATGCACAGTGAACCGTGGCATCCCTAGGCACAACTCAGAGAAGGGACATGTTTGTCCAGCAGAATTCACATAACTTTAAATATACACTTAAGCTCTTGCCCAAATGAAAGCTTTAATGGCTGCATAGCTCGTACCCTGCCAAATGAAGTCCATAAGGACCGATAACGCCAGTGCTCAATGATTATGAAACTGTGGTCAGACTAACAAAGCAAGTGCTCATCCTGTGCTGAATCTGAAGGAAGCAGGTTGAAAGTTTGTTAACATGGATGATGTTGCTAGAAGAGATCCTAGTATGATTTTAGGCTTAAAAAATTAGGATACCAAAACTCTGTAATAACTACATTTCATTATAGGCATTCAGAATGTTCAGATGCTAACCCAGGTAAAAGGGAATTGATCTCAGTATATACATTGACACTGTATCACCTGTATGTTCATTAAAAGCACATACATTTAAAGAATATGTAAATCGTGAAGCACAGCAAAACAGAAAATAGTAATGCTGAGGTTATGCATTCAGTCTTAAATGAGTCCCTTTCACTGTTGCTGAACTGGTAATATAACATTTCTCTCTATTTCTTCCAGTGTATCAAGAAATTTATTTTATATCCTCACCTAGCCCCAAAGCCAGTTATTTTTCCTTTAATTGTTCCTCAAAGCAGTTATTACTGTGTCAATAGATGTCCAAATATTAATATCAAACAGAAATTTAAAAAAGGGAACAAGCATTACTGCTTCTTTTATAAAGTCTCCTTTTTCCTCTTTTTAAATTATAACTTCACTATTCACCTCCTAAATTAAATGTGTTTCTTTGAAATATACGTAGCTGAATTAGGGTCCACTTCGGTTCCTGTTCAAACCAATTAGCAGAATTCCCAATGACACAAATGAAAGGGAAAATGAGACTCAGTGGTATCACTCACTCCCAGCCTTGGCTTCCTTTTTTCTCTTCCTTCTTATAATCATTATATGTTTAGCTTGGTTTCTGAATGAGATGGGGCTTATCTGACCACATTGTCTGTCTGCCCACATTCGCTTTTGAATTCTCTGGCAGAGAAGAGACAGCCAAACCAGTTGCCCCTCTAGGAGACAGGTGACAGTGTGAAATGGGTAGTTAAACTCCCTGTTTTGCCAGTCTGCACTCCCTCTTGCCAAGGCAGTACTCGGGAAGCGTGGGTAGGAAGGTTGGTAGCCAGGTATTAAAGAACACAGAGAAAGATGAGCCAGGACCGTGGAAACTGAGATTCACAAGTGACAACTCACAAACTGAATGATCCGTAATTTTTTTTTTGGTGGGGGGGAGTGGGTGTCATTTTGATCATGACTTGCAGTCCTTGTGCATGTCTAAGTTCTGAAGAGAAATCCAACTGAGTCATTTGGCTGAGCTAAAACAAAGCAGAAACTTTTGGGACTCAGCCCACTGGCCAAGAGCTCACTTCCTCACAGCATTTACTCCCCAGGTGTCAAATGAGTATTTCACCAGGGACAGCTGTGAAAGCTTGTATCAAGTCCAGCTTCTAAAAGTACCGTTTCACCTGGTGTTGGATTTCTCTTCGCTCTGTGACAAATTCAGCAGAACTTTCATTTTTGTTTCAGAAGTAGGATACACTAAACCCCAGATCTTAAAAATGAAGGCTGCTGTATGTAATGTCTTATAAACATAAAAGTAGGACAAGAAATATGAAAATCAAATCCCATGGCCCAATTAGTTGTGGGAATTTCTTTCATTATAATAGCCAGTGCAGCTAATGTAGCCCAGCTACAGCTGAAATTGTTTACGTGCATGTTCCATTTTCTTCTTCACAGCTCCCTTGCTATTTAAAAAAGCTTAATTTAAAAATGTTTTCCCCATACACTGATCCCACAATCACATTGGCCAACTCCTCCAGCATCTTCAGGTAAATCCTGCCCACCCTCATGTCTTTGAGTACATCCAACTTCTTTCAAGTCTCTAACTTGTTTGTCCCCTGCCACTGAGGGAGAGCTGCCCCTCTTCATCCCAAATCACACCAGTACCAGAGCAGCCTTTGATTGTGAAGACTGAGGCACAAAAAGTCATTGAATACTCAGCCTTTTTTGCTCCATTGTAACTAGGGTTTCTTCTCCACCTGTCGACCAGCCTGTGCTTTTCCTGACCTTACTTTGAAATTAGCATTCCCACAGAGTTTGTCTGGTTCCCATCAGTGCACCTCGGCAGTCTCAGCTCCAGCTGGGCTTTGGCCTTCCTGATTTTGATAGCAGCTACTTAACACTGCTTTATACTGCCTGTCCTTGTTTCTACCTCTTCTCTACTCCCTTCTTGTGTGCTAGTTCAATGAGAAGCTCCCCGCCTAGCTGTGCAGGCCTTCTTCTGAAATTCCCAGTCTTCCCACATGACAAGACGGTTCGTTGCTGAGCTCTCAATAAGTTGCCTTTAGAAACCAACCAGGTCTCCTGGGCACCCTTCCCCTTCGTGGCAATTCCCCATGGGATCACGCCAGGCAATCCCTGAACAAGCTTCTGTTTGCTCCCCTGAAGCCTAGGGTCCTCTCCACACCTTCCAGCCTTCCTCTGGACCCCAACGTCCAGCATCTTGTGGCTGCTGCAGCCAGGGCTGCCCTGTGTGACCAGAGCTGCCACCAGCTCTTCCCTGCTTGCGCACAGTAGGTTGAGTCAGTCACTGACCCTCTTCATCTCATCTGGCATTTATTTCCACGAGGACCCGTCATCACCCATGCAGACCAGGAGCATCCTGGGTTTCCTGCCAGATCCTGTATGGCCTTCCCAGCAGGCGTCTGGGTGGTTGAACTCCCACCCCAAGGGTGACAGCCTGCAAGCAGGAGCCTTCTGCTAGTCGGGAGCTTGTGCCAGTTCCCGAGGAGCAAGCCCCTTTCTGCCGTGGGTAAGCATTGCCTGTCTGTACTGCCAGGTATTGCCAGCCGCCACCGCTGTTAAACTTTGTAAGACTTTCCATAATAGCTTGCCATCGAAGAGGCTAGCTAGTTGTCTATTTTTAGATCAGTGACAGCCTTTCTATCAACTACAGTGAGCCTTAATACAATGAAAATGACACCTCTTAAAAAAATCCTGGCCTCTGAACTCCTTTCTGAAAATAACAGGAACATCAACCCAAATTACTCCTTATCAATTGCTGATGTAATTGGAAGTCAGTTTACAGCTGCCTTCAGGCAATACAGCTTTTCAGTTTGTTTTCATTTTTAATTCTTTTCTGGCATGAGACCCACATGTCTTACCCTACTCTAGTCAAAGACTTCTTTTTTTTAATTTTGATACAGCATCTGAGTCTTGGGCTTAAAAAAAAAGAAAAAAAGTAAGTATTGTTCAGAAGGGGTTTTTTTAGAGTTAAATAAGAAAATGACCATGTCTGTACTATGACACTTCCATTAAGCTTAGCTACACTTTGTTCAATCTGTGATTACGAAACCACTGTTTAGTAAATGCTAAGACCCGTTTGAATGCATTGTGGGAGCAGGGAAGAGTTTTCAGCACAGTGGTAATGGAGTCTTATGTCCCTGACAACAATAGCATGTCTGAGAAATCTCACTCTGGAATAAAAATGGTATAATTACAGGGTAAAAAGATATATTGGCTTGGCACTGGCAGCAGTTTGTCAGGCTGGGTGGCTAAACCAGTACAGTCTGCATCAGTGAGACATGGCCTTAATACTACGTTGCGCTGCATTAATGTTTTTATAGCATCTGGAATCTTCCGTGCTGAAATTCAGACCCAAAAATGTGGAACTTGATGAAAAAGCGGTTGCCTTTGAGACTCTTCTCATATGAAAGGCTTAAGGACTCCTTTTTTCCACAGGAAAAAAAAAGACATCTCTGTACTAATCCTGCAGAGTTGCTGAGTGTGGTACACACGTTTTAAGTAGCTTTAGTCTGTGAGTTTAAAAAGTAAAGGTGGAGAATGTTGGTTTTAATGTTAACATCTATATGCTTCCCTTTCTATACAATTCTTTTTGACCCTTGAGTATCACAGTCTACAGATTTTCACTACCAGAAATGCTAATTTTAGCATCACAGATTCTAAAATGAGATCCCTCTTCCTGGGGATGAATAATACACTGAAGTGAAGATGGTATAGAAAAGCCATTAGTTCTCATAATTAACTATCGTAGAAATTTAGAAACGGACAACTTTGGCCCAGCTAGTCCAAGATATCCTAATCCAGTCATGGGGATCTGCCACAAGTAAGTTTTTATTTCAGAGCTCAGAAGTTGTGTGGTGCTTTGCTGTCTGGTTGCAGTAGAGTGAAGTCTGTATTCCTTGAGTATTTTGAGTTTTAAGGACCATGTAGAAATGAAAAGACTTTTTCGCTAATTTTTTCACTAATGTCTTACTCCTTCGCTTTCAAGGCTCTAGGTGAGTGGTGTTTGCCATGCCACCTCTGTAATGTAATCTCTGTTTACAAAGCATTATTTTTTATTCCTTACCTTACCCTAGCTGCCTTTATCTAATAAGGTTTGAACATTGCCTAAATACCTGAATGCTGCCAGCAGGAACTTGATTCTGGTATCTACAGGGGCATATTATCTTCTAAATAATTACCCACCCTCTCAGAGCAAGCCACTAGTATTTCAATTTTAGTTTAGCTTTAGTTTCATCTGTTATTGGCCCTGGTGATGTCTGCCCAAGTAGAAAGGTTAGAGACTGACCCAGGAGCGATGAACTAGATGGAATTTCCCAGTGTATCAAGTTCTACCTATCTGCTAGTACAGGCAAACAACCCGCATCTTCCTCTTTATAAACCAGACAAGTTCTGTTTAAAACTACATAGATTCTGTCCTCTCTTATTTCCATTGTTTTAAAACAACCAAAACTTTGTTGCTCTGAGGGTTGCAAACCATCCTAGCCTTCAATCTACATTTATTCATGGCCAATTTATTCCTGTGCCAGTGTTGTTCTTTCGCATAAGTGGCTCCCTCCCTTACAGGTGTTTTAGCTGTTTTGCATTCAGGGAGAGTAACCATGACCTCTTTCAGTCTTTGCTTTTCTAAGCTGAGCAAGCTCTCTTCTCTAAAACACTTTTCATCACCGTCACCGCTTCTCTGCACCTGTTCCCGTCTGAATTCCCACTCCCTCAGTCACTGATGCTCAGAAGGGCATACAATACTCCAGAGAAGGTTTTGGCAGTCACACACACCTGCATGAATGTCTCATTTTTTCTCAAATTGCCTCCATTGACACAGCTAAGCACTGCGCTTCAAGGAAGCTTCTCATTAGTGGTTCACAGACAGATTCCAACCAGTTAATACATCCCAAAGCACTTTATCCCCTCCATCACTCCCACTTGGCACTCCCACAACACCTTCCCCAGGGTATTTCATCAGGGAATGGTATCATTCATACAGTTTTAGACACCTAAAGGATGGCCAGGCTCATCAATGTTAAAGTAGCTGTCTAAGGCAATTCAGGCAGATAAATTCCACTCTACGATCCATCCCATCTCTCTCCAAGAAATCCCTAGTACTAACTTGATGTCTAAAACCAAAGGTCACACAGAGTCTGGGACACACGCGGGCCATATTCCCATGGAATTATCCAGCCCTTGCCTATGACCTTGGGGGTGTTTCTCTGTCCCATGTTAGCTCTTTAAGTCACATTTCTGTCCACTGTCTCCCCAGTTCTCTCTGAGCTTACACCATCCCTGGCCAACCCAAACAAGTGAAAACCAAAGCTCCCACACTGTCAATTAGGCTCACTCACTCCATGTAACCACAGACCCCATCAGCCTTGAGTTACCCAACACTGAAGAGATACGAGAGACGTTTTCACAGAAACCATTTAGACTAGGTTACTCTAGATGTTAAGTTGTGATAGAAAAGGATGAACTGGAAGACAGCAATGGGGTTTGGAAGGGATGTTAGGAAGAAGCACTACACTTTCCTGATCCTGGAACAAATAGACGAACAGACCTAGACCTGAGACAGCTTTAAAGTTTGGTGAACTGCTTAGGGGAATCCCTCAGAGCACAGACTATGGGACAGCTTGGGCCATGGCTGCAAGAGGGGTAAGGGGAGCTGCTGAGGAAAATACTTTCTCTGAGATATCAAAGAAACAATAGATACTCACTACTGTGGCTTTTTTCACTCAGAAACTTTAAAGAGGAAAAGGTTTATGGGCATATCTCGACAATCTGAGCACAGGCCTTTACTTCCACAATCATTTCTCAGATGGTTCCCGAGTATAGGCATGGAAAGGCCAAGCAGTGCTAGAGCAATGGTGGGGAAACGGTCTTTGACTACGCCTCTCTGCTCTTTCTCATTGTTTGAAATGGGCAAAGCTAGGACAGACGTGGGAAAAGCCTACCCTATCTGTGGAAAAGCTGTTGTCACCATTTAAAAGAAAATCATGGTCAGAAGTTAATTGACTCTTTTCCTGCACAAAAAATCCCAGGCTTAGGAGCCCAGCTGTCATGTCTGATTTGACAAGGCAGGTGAACAAGATAGGTCTAGGTGTGTCCATCCATTCCAGGACCAGGAAGGCAGATACTATGACTTTCTCTGAGCCTGCTTATCTGAGCAACTTCCTGGCTGTTGTAGTTTGCCCAGCTAGCCCTCCTCCGAGCTTTGCTCTCAGGCCCACTTCCAGCATTTGCCCTGACCACAACCCTCCTGCTCTTATCGCTGCAGGTATTGTAGCACTTTGAAGCACTGGGAGTAACTTTTTTAGTTTGCTTGGTTTGGGGGTTGTTTGGTGGTTTTTTTAATAGTTCAGCCCAAGGAGTGAAGGTCCACCATCACACCACTGCCTGCCCACTACTGTCAGCCAGCACACAGGGGCTTCCCATGCAATACTCCAAAAGGTGCATCATATTTAGGTGCAGCCACCTCTCTGCTTCTTCCCGTGAGGGTCAGCTCTCACATGGCTTGGTCGGATCCCTCTTGCACCCCTCAGCTTTGAGGCCGCAGTGAAGCCTGTCCAGACACCCAAGGCTGTCTCTAAGATGTGGTGGGCTGGAGGGAAGATAAGCATCTCCTGCCATGCCACCAGATGCCTGGCTGAGAATGGAAAGGAGGGGTGCTCTCACTTTCTGGGCAAGAAGCATTCAAAATCAGGGGCAGAGCTGTGTGACATCAAGCTGAAGGATTCCCACCGGCTCCTTAAAATGACTGTCTAATCTTATGCAAGGGAAGAGACTTCTGTCAGCTACATTCTCTTTTCCTTATATCTGCATTCCCCTAGTGACAGGGAATTTAGGTTGGCGAGAAGGGTCTCTGTGTGTGTGTGTGTGTGTGTGAGTAGCCACCTGAGACACAAGTCCTGCAAGTGGCACCCCAGGGGGTTGCCCATGAGAAACACAACCACTTGTTGTCCCACTTAAGAAAGTACTGCCTGAGTGCAGGAAGCCTCCTCTAGATACAACGCTAAGTTTGATTTCAAGTGACTAATATTTTTCCTCGCATTTTCAAGTTCACCTTCAGACAGCGACCCAATATACAACCATACATAAGCTATATGTGTATCCATCTTTCTACTGTTTGCAGGTTTTAAAGACCATGGAAAGTTAACAGCGCATATCTCAATATAACAAAATTTTCAATGATAAATGCCACATCCTAATTTACAATGTTCAGACAGAAAGGTTTAGTTGCATTACCATCAAAATGTGCCACAGACATGCTAGAAGAACCAACATTTCTCAGCCTTAATAAACCCTGTCTCTCCATCCCAGAGAAAGTTTTTTGAAAGTGTGTTGTCTCAATGCCTCTGAAAAAAGGGCATTACATACATTTTACCAAACAATACAAACTCGTAAAGTTAGGATAGCTCTGTATTTTTTATTCTGTCATAGTCCATGCATCCACCTGGCACTTATTACATCATAAGTGCTATAATAAGCATGTCAATGCACGCATCTATTTAATTTTGGCAAGTCCTTGATTGCAGCCTTTTGTACAGAGGCAGTTCCTGGTGCTTAAGAATTGCAGTTAGGAATTGTGACAGTAAATCTAACTGATTTTGAATTGGGAACAATAGCTGTAATGAAGATTTGCATTTTTAAAGGCATGCAATTAACACCAGTGTTAGCTTCTTCCTCCAGCTAAAAAGTCACGCTGAACTACCTTTTGCTGAACTTGGGTTGGGTTTTGTATTTCTTTTGCTTTGCTGACAAGTATAAAGCATGCAGATCAGCTGCTGCCCAGGTACTATTTTGAATATTGCTCAGACACAGGAGAGGGAAGCAGCAGGAAAAATCAGCAGATGTGGCAGGAACCAATGAATGAAATCAATACATAGCTTATTTCAGTGCCTGATATGAGACATTATCATGAGAAAACTTGGGCTTTATCCTATTTGGAAGGCAAAATTACTCAATGCATAAGGCAAGAAGAATTGTCCTTCCATAGTTTCTTCATTTCTGTTGTATTTTTTATGTATATTTAGCTAATGCACACAGTATCAAACATAGAAATGGCTTAGGTGTCCTTTATGCTCCTCCAGCCTTTAGATGTAGAAATTCAGTGAGTCTGAACACATCCCTATGAAGGCATGACACTCAATCCTGCTACTACCATTTTTTTAAACATCACCAAATACAAAATAGAACAATATTATGGTAGACAAAATACTAACACTTGCAGTTTTGAACAACTCACAAACCATTTATCCATCAAGAAGGCCGAGTTCCTAATCCTTGTAATGCTGTTTACTTACGATTTCTATCATTTTTTTATTTTTGATACATTGTTTCTTTAGCTGAAATCTCCTTCAGTTTGTTTACCAAGCCAGTAGAAACAGCGAAGAATGATTTAATTGAGCTTCCTCTGGGTCCTGAGGTTTCTATTTAAAGTTTATTTGGTTCTTTGTCAGACAAAACTTCCATGAGCTTTCAAGAGTCCTTGCCTTTCAAAAGCCACAAGTATAAGCTGGTTTACAGGATGCAGAGCATCCTATGTGAAGAGTTCACCAAACTGTAAGCAGAGTTAAAAAGCAAGGCTAAGGATGAACCTTTTAGATGCCACTGTGGGATGGAAGATGAAGTCCCGCCTAGTCTGATTTATGACACAGAGCCCTTTAAGCATGGAAGTTTTGGTTCTCTAAGTTAAAATCCTTTACCAATCCATAAGCAAAAAGAACTATTCATCAATCTTCATTAACCATTACAGGCTGAAAAAGAAATGCTCAGGTGTTTTCACAGAAACTGTGTGTATTGGTGTAGTCCATTTAAGCCAGAGATATAAATATCTAAGATAGTACTGCAAAATTTTCTCATCCTGCATTCATCCTATCCTGAATCTAGCAGGATTCCTAAAGCAGGATTAAATTAGGCTACCATAGTCTGCAGCATTAGGATAACAGTCTTCTCCACAGCATGTTAAAAATGCCCACAGAGCCAGCACCTGAGTACAGAGATAATGTCTTTTAAATGCAAGGTGTTATACCAGAAAGTTGTTTTGACAGCTCCTAAGCTGAAGGATGCGATGCAGCAATCCTCTACGTCTGGAAGAACTTTGCCATTTTAAAATAAAAGTTAAAAAGTTAGATTAAGTTTTGTTCCTGTAGGTATTTATTTGAATTATGCCTATGGTTTTGATGGGAAAAGAATTGTATTTATTGCTTTAATATACTAGTATATTACCTTCCCATGTACCTTGTACTTAAATGAAATGTTGCCATTAGCTTTCACAGTTTGCTTATACAAAGATATTTTCTACAAATGAAATTAATCCCTAGGGGAGGAGTTATAAAAGAGTATTAATAATGTTGCTGTGACATCAATTTTTAGAATTCCTTGCTTTTTCCCTGCAGAAATACACAGTTCTATCATAAAAATGCACATGCGTGATTAAAAGTGTGACAAATAAAAACATGATTCATTGAGTCAATGAGAATTTAGAAATATGCCAGCATGTTTTTATCCTGCATCCTAACAAAAGGATAGAAAAACAAGGAGTAGCTCCCAACCTAAATTCTAGAAAGAGGAACTAAAACCAAACAAGCTAAAGGCAGAAGATAAGATTAGATCTGATATTAAATAACTTCTAAGGATTACAGAAAAACAAATTGAAACTACAGCAACACTACTTAAACATCCTGAGCAAAACCACAGAACTGAAACAATCTGTATTTTTTTCTTATTATTATTTCTTGTGTGTGTTCTTCCTTGCTCTAAATATTTAGAGCCATTCATTGCATTCAAATATGCCTTATCTTTTGATTATGGACCCAGCTTCACTTTGCTTAGGCGAGTCAGCGGCAGTCAAAGGTTTAAATCCCCAGAAGATGCAAAGTGGTTAAAAAATCTAGAGCCCCTCTCATCTTCTGCCAGTAGAGGATCTGGCCCCTGGGTACTTAAATACAGAAGGAGAGCCAAAAAAAG
The DNA here is from genome assembly GCA_013398295.1 of Chionis minor. Lineage (NCBI taxonomy): Eukaryota > Metazoa > Chordata > Aves > Charadriiformes > Chionidae > Chionis > Chionis minor. The sequence continues at coordinate 727,848 of VZSF01008745.1, forward strand.
TATGCTGTCAGGAAAAGTCTCCATTTGCAGCTACTTTGCCAGTCCAAACTTAACTGCAACTTTTTTTCTTTTTTTTTTTTTCCCCAAAATGTGCATAAAATACCGAAAGTAGACATCAAAAGTATTCTTTGTGGGCAAGAGAAATTCTGCCCAACCTCACAGGTACACAGAAAACAAAGGATAATGAAATGGACAAAAGAGGGTCCATTTGCACACTGGTTTTCCACAAGATTTCTTCGCTTCAGCTTGCAGAGACATTAGGGGGCAGGCCAAGAAAGAAAAATAAAAGCAGCTGAACAGGGGATCTGCAGCCAAACCATCGCTTGCTGACACCACTGGTCCTGCGTCAGCTGCTGAGGCTGAGGTTAAGGTAACAACTCAACCATCCCAGACAATCGACCACTAGACCACCACTGTGGCCTACTAGGAAAGCAGAAAATTATTCAGTAGGGCAGCTCTGCAAAAATCTTACATATTCCTGCTTTAGACAAGATCTTCTCTACGATAACAAAGAGCAGAGGTATTTCAGACTCCTTATTTCCTTTTTCCTTTGTGAACAGGAGTACCTGTACCAGCTATAAAGCGGTTAGACATTTAAAGCCCCAAACTCATGGCCAAATAGACGAAATAGACATCAACTACTTTATTTCAGACCTAACAAGTGAATCAGCAGTCAAATCCTATTTCCCCTGCTGAAGTCAGAAAACAAATTAAGCTGACAGTGTGCCTCTAATGGTGATGACATCACTCAGAGTGGAGTTATTTTCAGTCTCCACAGCACTGGTAAAGGAGGAGCATAGAAGAGAGAAAGGGAAGCTAACTTTTTCTCATGCCTACTCCTAATATATTTGCTTTGCACCCACTCACTCAAATGAGGTATTATTTGCAATTGTCATTCCATGCTTAAAAGCACATACGCATTTTTCAGAGGCTTGTAACCAAATAAAATTTTTTCTTTTCTTTCTTTAGGGAGCGCCAATAGGTTTTACAGCAATTTTAGCCACGTACTAAGCGGGAACGAGACCTCCAAATACTTCAGAATTGCACCTAAATAAAACAGGGAAGGGTTTAAACCATTTGTGAAAATGTTCAATAGTGACCTTACATGGAGTCTGTCAGTCTTTAGATGCCCAACCTATGAGTCCCAGAGGACAATATAGAACGTGGCTCTGCATCTGCAAAAATATCACTCTCTCAAGTGTACCCCTTACTCTTAAAGTGGAGGTGGAAAAGCTGCTGCTTTTCGACAGTACAAAAGCTGTGCTTTGAAGAGTTTTCTAACTTGGAAAAGATACACTTTCTGGGACAGCAACTGAGAAACACTATTAAGGTGGATACAAGAAGACTCGAGGGGATTTGGGGAAGAGTAGGGCTTTCTACACGAGAAGCCTGAAGCACAAAGTGACATAAAAAATGCATGAAGCTGAGAAGCGGCAGGAAAGAAGATGCAGAATGATACGGAACCATGAACAAGGTAAAGAATAAAATGAGAGAAGTGAAATAGCCAGAACAGAGTTCTGCTGAGCCACGAAGCTGAACCTGAGTAAGAAGCAGAAAGAAGTGAAGGCGCAGAAACGTCAAGCGAGATGGGAGCAGTCTGGTTTCGTTGGTGAGTGATGAGACACAAGGTGATGAGAATGTTGCAGCAACGGGACTGCAACTCCTGGCAGCAGCAACAGAGAGGAAATGCTGAATTGCAAATACGCAGCTCCTGAAGGCACATGATTTAATGTGAAGCTCATGACTTGACAAGGAGGATTAGAGAGGCTTCTTGTACGGCAAGTGGGAAGTTACCAAGAGAAAGGGCTTAGGCGTGAAAAGGGGAAGCAAAGTTTTGGATGCACTGCACGCAATGCGGAGGTAGGTAAAAGTAAAAATGGCTGGGCAGGAAAGAGTTGATGTGGTGAGGAAATAGATCTACATGAGGTGGGTGAGCACCTCAGATCTGCTCGATGTATTGCAGGGAGAGCAGGCGACCTTCTTTTTTAGCCAAGTGCCAGCTTGGAGCTGCGTACAAATGACAAAGAATACCTTGAAAGAATCACAAGAACGAAGTTGAGACAACCACATCTGTCTTCAGAAGATAAAACGGAGAAGAAGAAATGTATAGAGGATTAAGACGACCAACAAAAAGCAGTCAGAGCTGGCTGGAAGGAAATTAGTGACAGATTTCCTGCTTGTCTCCAAGGAAAAATAAACGCAGTGTGGAATGTAACCCTTTAAACAAGAGCATTGATGTGCCACTAATGTAAAAGGGGTTTCTGTGGACTAAAGTGGACAAATTTTGTCATATAGACGAGTGGGGCTTTAAGGAGCTCACAAAGGTTCTCTTTGTCCTGAGAAACTATTAAACAAAAAAAAAAAAATCTGAAGCAATGAAATAAATAATTTAAGAATCCTTGCAGCAGACCAATTCAGCACTCTCTGGAGATGGCCATCTTATTGCAATTTACACTCTCTCTTAACCAACACCATTAGTAGTGGTTCTAGAAAGCACAAAGGAATGAGACACTGAAATACTGCAGGAACACTGTCAACACTGATCAAAGCCCTCATCGTAGCTTTTGTTCAACTACGGCAAGCAGCTCATTTGTGCGCAGCAGAGGAGCATTCATTCTGGTGAAGCAGGCAAAATAACGTCATTCCTTCCTGAAAATTGTGATTTTTAAAATAGCTTCTTTGAAGTCAGACAAAGTTTCAGTTTTGCTGAAAGTGAATCAGTAGAGGAGGAATATAATCCTGACAACTCGTTTAATCCTTTCTACTGTCTGTGGTGATGTAACACCAAAGACTCTATTAACCTGTAGGCCCATTCATGAGCTAAAAACTTGCTTCTTGCTGGAAACATTTAGCTGAAGCCATTGGAAATTTTATCTGGTTGTAATGGATTTAATGAGACACTGAACAGTTGGTTGTTTCGTTAATCTTGTATCAAGTGACTGTAAAAAAGAAAATATTGGCAGATTTCTACAATTGCTTAGAGAGTCTCTATGGCTTATCACTGTCAACACATCGGCCTTTCTGTTTTCCTGCAATTCACTAAATATTGACACAAAAATTCTTATATAGGATTAACTGGGTATTCATTTCCAAGACACAACTGCTCCTTACACGCTCTTTAGAACTGTTTTGCCTTTTCCTCTTCCCTGTTTAAAGAGCCATCTCCTATCATCAGCCTCCCCTTTCCGTATTCTCCTACACCTCACCTTACCTTCCTTTTCACTTACTGGAGAACGACCAACAAGCCAAAAATCTTCCACAACCTCCCCTCCTCCACCTACAGGATCTTGCCCAATCTAGCAGTAGGTCAACTCCACACCACTCCTTAGCTTAAGAGCACCGTAGCCCACAACCTTCTACAGCTCAGACAGCACAGACCTTCCAGTTTCTGACTCACCTGTCACATACACACCTTTTTGCAACACCAAAGCTCCAAATAAGGGACCCTATCTTAACACACGCTGTGTTAACACACTGAATAGCACTGCTTGGTTCTCTACAGGGGAAAGGCAAGGCACAAATACGAGATGCTGGTGGAAGAACAAGCGAACACATGGATCTTTCAAACCAGCAGAGGTAGCAAACAGTATTTTTAGGTCTGATCGCTTCAACAGCAGGTATCTCAGAAAAGATCAGTGGACTGCTGGGAATGAGGATCAGGTGTTGTCAAGCAGGATAAAGGACAGCTGTTAGCTCAGTCAGGAGAATTCTGTTGAGTGTAATTAAGGGTCAGGAAAGAGAAAGTAAAGCTTTCTAGATTTAAAAGGGATTCTTGGCTAAGAGACACTCAATAATCTATAAAAGGAAGTGAAGAGTAAGATTGTTACGAGTAGATGATTTGGTGGGTAGCTTTTAAAGAGACCAAGGGATGGGGGAGGACATTAAAACTATTTAATTGGGAGAGTATAAAATTAGTAAGTTGAGGTAGTAAGGTTAGATCACCAAAAAACTGGGCTTTGCTTGTCAGTAGACTCTTTAAATCAGACCTAATTTGATAAAAATAATAGAGAAAGGCATGTGACCCTTAAAATCCTAGGTCTGGGGGAGAAGACAAGTAGGGTACATATAATGCTGTGGCCGGCTCTAGGTGTTATATAGCAGTGACTTGTGAAGCTGACAAGTTTGTTATCGCTATACTGTCTTGTATAATAATTTAATATCCCACCTCTATCACCTTCGTATCTTTTTTTTTTTCCTTTTTTTTGTGAACAGCTAGCTTGTGTCATATTTAACCCAGGAGAACCCCAACTCTCGGAGACAGATCCTTGTTCATACTCTACTGTTTCCTTTTTGTCTTAAAATACCACAATCTGAAATTCTGATCTGCTTCTCAATGTTCCACCGTTACGGGGTGACAACTTGTATTCAGTATTTGATAGCAGGTTTTCATGTAAGATTTCAAAGCTCAGCAAAAGGTTTCTCGTACTCTCCGGTGAACAGGATAAGCTTTGTCATTCAGAAGATAAATCTGAGCTATCTGTATGTACAGAAACACTAAAATGAGAACATATGTTCGAGACAGGTATGCTGTAATGAGACCGTATTTTATTGAATTCCAGATTTCCACTCAGGATGTAGAAACCACAGGCACAATATTTCCTGCTAGTATAAGTGACCACAGATAAAACTCAGAGCAGTAATACTATCAAGCCTGATCCATTATGCTTTACTCTTTCAGCGTAATTTTAGGTAAACATACATGCAGCCAGAAAAGCTAGAGTTTTAAGCAGTGAGTCAGACACCATATCTCTAATACACATAGGATTTAGAAGTATTCTTATTGTCATTATTGTGCCTTCTACTACACTTGCAGGATCAGAACTTCAAAGAAGAGCCTGCCAGAGGAAATTGTAGGAAATGTTTGCATTCCTGTATGATTTCATCATCCCGGGGCCTGCAATGGTGAAAGCACCCCTCAGCAGATGTTGTTTGAAAGGTCAGGTTAAGTCCTAATACATGATAGACATTCATTTCAGTTCTTCCCTTTTTAATTATGGATTATAACTCTCTCTAACCCTGGTTCGTATAGCCAGTCCTTCTGGTGTCTCCGCTATGACAACTCACACCAGCTGGAAACCTCTTGCAGCACTTTGTCTCTCTCCCCCTGGCCTTTGTCAGCTTTCCAAACATCGATGAAGCCATCCTTTCAATATCCCACTGAGGTTAAGGAGATGTTCTTTATATTTGCAACTAAAGCACGGAGCAACGAGTTCTAATTAGCACTAAGGCTTCCTTAGCCTATTTTGGCAGGATGTATTTACACTCCTCCAATCAAGGCCTCTTCACATTTTTGAAAACATCATTAAAAAACTCTAAATCTCCTTAGTTGAATCTCATCTATATTGAGTGACTTACTAAATTACACAATTGTCCTTTGTGATCCGCTAGGAATTGAATCCAGGTGTCTTGAGAATAGGAGACTTTCTGCATCTACTAGCTATACAAATAAATTGTATTGATTTTTTTTTTAACTCCTTGGAGGTTTTTCCCATGTAAACTTGGACAGTAACTTCTGTGTATTTTCTTGTGCATTAAATTCAAATTATACACCTCAGTACTATGGTTGAAACTGCATTTCACACTTCTGGAATGCATTTACTTTTTCATAGTCTATTCATTTTAATCCAGAAGATACTGTATTATAATTCACACCTAATACACTACTACACCTTCTAGATGAGTGTTGGATTGTGGGTTTTCTTGCCATAAATAGTTTGCTTTGGTTTTTTCCCCCCTTTTATTTGTATTTTAAAAATGCAAGACCACACTCTTAAATTATTATTTTGATAGTAATATTAGCAAACCAATCCTGTTTCCTACTTATTAACTTATTTTTTGGATATGACTATGGTGATTTACTAACTGCCACAAATTCTGCTTTAACTACAAAGAGTAAGGAGGTTCTACTTCAAAGCTAGGCAAAGTATTAGATACCACTGACCATAAGCAAGCTTCCTCAATTTCTGCTACTCACACATCATGATAACTTCTGTGGGGAAAGACAGGTACGTCCCATTAACCTGATGTCTCCCTTTCGATAGGGTGACATTTTAGTGAGATTTCTTAGAAGTAAGATCAAAAAACAGTGCAGCTCGTCAAGCCTGCCTAATTCATATGAGAGGTTAACAAGATTTTATACAGCACTGTCATTTCAGTGCCATACGCTACCCTTTTCCTAACAAATGTGATCAAATATTCCTGTGTGATGCATGCAGAACATCTGTGTGGATGCAAGTGGATTGCAGCCACATACCCAAAGGTGAAATCAACCCCCACAACCGACTGGGGCGACAGACAGTTATTAGTGGTGACTACAGTCAAGCAGTGATGGCTGTGCCTAGAGGCAAAAAGAGTAAAAGGAAAGGTCTGCTGCCACAGGTGAAAGCATCATCTTGCTTTGGCCCAAGACAAAAGGAATGAAAAATAGGAGCTGCCGTCTTGAGGCAAAATATGTTCAGCATCTTACCTCTCACGGGGAAGACGATCCAACTCTGAGCTTAGCAGGATCTGAAAGTCAGAATCCCCCGCATCTCCCAGAGATTAACTGATATGTTTCTCTTCCCCATGGAGACCATTTCCAGATGATTTTCTTGCCCTGAAGTCTGTTTCTGCATCGTAGCTCCTATTAAAATCCTGATGCAGTTTTCTCCTTTATAAAATTTAAATATGTGTTGTGATAACACTCAAACCCCTGAACAATGAAGCGGCATACTTCTGCCTACTCTCTGTACTTCAGTGCCTGAGAAAAGGTCGGATTTCTATTGTTTGTAGCCCTCTCGTATGCTAGTGTGTAAGATCTTTGCCCTTGTTTTTTCTGGATTTGTAGGACACATATAGGGAAGGACAAAAGATGACCAACATAAAAAATTTAGAGACGCTAACTGAAATGTGACACCCACTCTCCTTCTAAAAAGCTTTTAATTCGAAGAAGTGATTTGGAATAGGTATCTATAGCAGGAAAGGACTAGACAACTACAAAAGGAAAAGAGGAGATCATGGAATTTTTTAGAGGAAGGAAGTCTTATCATATAAAGAGGTGCTTAAACTATGTTAAATGCAAGCTTGGGTTTAGGCGTTTTTTCCTGTTGTGGCTGCCACCTTTCAATGGCTCAGGTTCTTCTGTGTAATAGCACATCTCAGGTGTATGTACCTGACTGTGTAGTCGGTGCAGGCACAAATGCATGAGCTTTGATAACGTAAAGCAAATTATCCCTGTGAGGAAACAGAAACTGACGTTTTCAGAAGAATGAAAGAAAAGTTTTTTCATCATGGATTTTTACATGAACTCAAGGATTTTTTTAAAAGTCTGGATTTGTGTGTCAAATGCATAATGTACGACCACTGTGAATATGAGTTTTCTATTCAACATTCTAGCAACAATTTTGAGACTGAAGTGACCTGTTGCTGATCAGACTACAAAAAAATCATTCCTTGCTAATAACGTTATGCTATTAAGTGTAAAGACTGCCAAGCACTACAGAATTCAGTTCTCTGTTTTCTATTACCTTGTTCTAAACTTCATACAAATAAACTGGCCAGAGTTTTGCAAGTTGCCCCCGTTTTTGAAGGAAGCAGTCCCAACCTCTCTTCAGCCTTTAACTCAAACTTTGATAGGGTTGGTTGGTGGGGTTTTTTTGAGAACAACAGAAGGTAAAAAGGGTAGGTTTAGTCTTGACGTATTCTGTTCTCCAGTCTAATTCACCACGTGGCAGCACAAGCAATTGCACCACTTCAAAAGAGAGGCTGATGCAAGGGGCAGACCAAACTGCAGTGAGCAAGGGGAGGGCACAGCTGCTTCTCCTGGCAGTGGTGATGGCTTCAAATGATCATTCAACTTTGACCTTTTACTCCAGATACGGACATCTCTGTAGTACCAATGAAGTCTGATTCACTATGAGCAACTGCCTTTCCACTCCTTTGTACCTCTTTGTAGAACAGTATTTATGCTTACATGAATACAAACCGGGATCAAAAATGCTACCAAGCAGAAACAGAAGTAGCCTGTGTTCATCACAGTAGTGTGTGAATGCACACACACACATTTTTAATTACTAGCACTCTTGCCATTCCTCCCACCCCAAAAAAAACTCCGAATATTTAAAGAATGTTAACTTTTATCAAGGATGGAACCAACCATGTGCCCTGCCAAAATCCAGAAATGCTTCCAGACAGTGAGGGCTGTTGTTGTGGCCTTCTCACAGTTGTGAAAAATTTGGCTTTGACAGCAAGATGCCTGACACCAGTACCCATCTTCAGTTGCTGGTCTAACGTTTCAAGGATTCTTCTGCATCAGCCAAGCCTTCTGACATTGCAAAAGGATGAGTGTTTATTACAGTGCTTAACATTTTAAGAGGACCGTGTAAGACTGCATACATTTGTGGATCTCAGTATATGTTTAAGTCAGCTGTTCGTGTACTAGCTAACAGCTAAGAATAAAAAGTAAAATCAGGGCTGTTTTCAGAACCTCTAGGGGTTTTTTTGACAGCTTTATCTTCATGTCTCTTGGCCTGCAGAAGTACGACTTTCCCGCTTCAAGGCAACTCTTACTCACACAGTCCAACCACGACTTAAATGGTACTGCTATAAAAACAAATTCCTGCATCTTAATTCCTTTCCCTCTTTGCCTAATGATATTCTGCACAACACGACGTCTTCCTCCCCGTCCTCGCTCACCTCCCAACTTCTCTTCTCCCACTCTCCTCTTTAGGCAAACAAGCTTTTTGTCTCTCCCATGTCCCGTCGTCCCCCCCCCGCCCCCGGCTCACCTGCCCGAGCAGCGGCAGCCCCAGGCCCCGGCCGAGCTTTCCAACGCGTCTCTACCCGACCCCCCCGCTGGGGCAGGCCTCACCGAACCCGACCTTACACTCCCGACCGCTGCCCTGGGCAAAACCGACCGAGGCCGGATAGTACGGAGGGGCCTCGCCGCCGGGAGCCCCCGCACCCCACCGCCCGCCCGCCGGGGGCAGCAGCATGGCCGCGCCCGCGACTGACCCGGTCCTGCCAGGGTCTCCCGCAGCGCCGCGCTCCCGCCTCTGGCCCGTGGCNACGGACGGACGGGCGGTCGGACGGACGGCGGCAGCAGCGGGCAGCAGTCGCCGCAGGAGCCGCCGCCGCTAGAGCCAGCCGGGGTGTCCCGCGGAGGTGGGCTCGTTGCCTGCCTCGCCGCCCCCGCCTCGCCGCCGTCGGGGTGCGGGAAAGCGGAGCGCGGAGGCTGCGGGAGCCGGGCGGGGAAGATGCCCCTGGCGCAGCTGGCGGACCCTTGGCAGAAGATGGCTGTGGAGAGCACGGCCGAAAGCAGCACCGAGGTACGGGGCGGCCGGGG
>VZSF01008745.1:737259-817439 GCA_013398295.1 Chionis minor
GGACGGGCAGAGTTTCTCGGGGCGGGCAGCGCCGCGACTGCGGGCGGGCGGCCGGGAGGGGAGCGGGGGGCAGCGGCCCGGCGCTGGTAGGGGGGAGAACGGGGCGCTGTGGGGCGCCGAGTCCCCAGTCCGCCGGGGCCGGGGGCGGGGGCGGAGCGTTGGCGCCTGCCGCTCGGCCGGACCCTGCGCGCCGCTTCTTCCGCGGGGCACTGACTCACGGCCGGGACCGGCCGGGACTCCCCCGCGCCGGGGCTCGGGGCGGGTTTCACGGGACCGGGCTGCTCCCGGCTCGCTCCCTCCCCTTCCGCCCTCTTCCCCGGGAGGGAGTAACCTGCTGCGGCGGCGGCCGACTCGGGCGCTTTTGTTCCAGCGCGGTGTCTGGTTACTGTCACGGCGAGTTTCCCTTCCCGGGGCGGCCTCGCCGCCTCCGCAAGCGCGGCCCCGGGGAGGAAGTGGGGGGGCTGGGGCCTGCCCTCACCTTGCCCGGTGCCCTCGCCTTGCCGCTGCTCCCCCTGCGGCGGCCGAGGGCCGTCCCCGCCCGGCTGCCGCTGCCCCCTTATCTAAGCAGGATGGGGTTGTCTCCGCAGTTTCGCAAGCGTTTGGGAAGCCGCAGGGACGCTTCGCATGGGTGAAGCTTTGTGCTCGGCGGCGTCGATGGGAACATCCCCGAGGTGCCGCGCACTGTGGTTTCCCGCTGTTGGTAGCGGGGAGTCGGTGTGGCGCTCCCGTCCTTGGTAGGCAGGACGCGTGTCAGCTTTCCTAGGCTGAGATAATGAGGGCAGCTGGAAATTAGATTCACCGAGGCCGTAGATGCCTTCAGTTATTTTCATTTTTTCCTACGCTGTACTACTCCGTCGGTTTGGATCTATGTAAACACTACACCTACGCAGTGAGTTGTGCTTGCGCTGTGATTCCCTCGTAGCCCACGATGCCTGTGCTAGTTTGCGACCAGGCTCCCCTCTGAAAAGAAATAGCTTCCTCTGACAGTGCAGCTTCTACCTGAATCTGCTCCAGCTGATACGCAGCCAGGCTGCTTCAAGTGGTGATGATCTCGAGCGGTATGGACTCGGGCCAGCTCACAACAATTAGTCACAAGGTTAGGACTTAGTCCTTAGCGAGTGGCTCAAAGAGAGAGAGAGAGACCAATGCAAAGTTTCTGCAGTATCACAAGTATTTGTCCTTTTGATGTTTGTCTTGTCTTCCTTCTGCTGAAAGGGACGGCGTCTCTTAGGGGTCAGAAGAATCTGCAGTTCTGATCTGACAGGCAGACCTGTCTTTTAAATTCTTGCCAGTTGCTGTAGTTACTTTTAAATTCTTGCCAGTTATTCACTGACTTCTGAAGTGGTGATCTTAGATGATTTATGTTTTTTTTAAATGAGGAGTAACTACAATAGTAGTGCGATGCTTGGGGGTGGGGGAGAAGCTGGTATGGGAGATATTTCTGCAAGACTTAGACTAATGATTTAAATAGAAGATCTTAACTGTTATTTTAGTCTTCCGCGCTCACTTCACGTAGTCTATGTAACTTCAAATATGGTATATATGCTGGAAAGGTAGCAAAATAGATTACAGTATTTGAAATGTGTGTATGTGTGTGATTTTGTTACTTGTTTTAGTGTATTTCAAATACGACTTGTTGTTAAACTGCTGTCATGAACTTCTTGAAACAAGTGTGTTTTACCTCTTCCTAAAAACAATAGTTAAACACTTATATTGACATGAGTCTACAGCAGTTGATATCACCAAAAGATTTTCTAGGACCATTAACAAAACATGCAACAGTGATGAATTGACAGGTTTGCCCTAGTCTAGAATAAACACTCAGTTCTTGAAAAGACCAGACTGCACCTGTAAAAGCTTCTCAGATGACCTGAAAAAGGTAGACTTAGAAAGGTTGCTTACCTGAATTGAGTCTTCAAGAAAAGATGTTTTAGTGAAAATAGGTAAGTTTGTCAAATACATAAACAAACGACCTAAATGCATAACTTAAATTTTCAATTTGCATGAGTTGTGTTTATCTGTAGCATAGCAATATCTTAATTACAGGCCTTATCCTGCAAGAGTATCCCTGGGCAAAAACATTTTATATATCCACCTGGAAACTCATTGTGATTTCAGTCATACTTTGATACTAATAGTGTCTTTAGCTGTAATATTGAGTGAGGTAAAGAGTTCCCGCTAACATCTCAGATTTGCTGGTGCAGTTCTTGTAACACTGTGTTAACAGCACGGAATTACAAATTATTGAGCTTGAAAACTCAGTTCAGACACTTTCCTTGTCTTAACGACTCTGTGAGTTTTTATATTGGGGTGGTTTTTTTATTTGTTTCTCAGTGCAGTCCTGTGTTTGGTTTTCTGCTGGTACCACTGAGGAGATGATTTGCAGTGATGTGTGAGCAAATTTAGCAGGAGGAATCAAATACCTTTAACTAGCATTACTTTGGAAGACAGTGTAGTTAACCGTCAACAGCTGTTTTAACAGGGCAGCAGATCTGTAGAACATGGTCCTTTGTAAGAAATAATGCAAACAATTTTTTTTTAGATAAAATGTGTATTGATAGTTTTCAGAGGTTAGTTGCAGGACTATTGTTTCTATAGGTACAAATGGTCAGTGATCCACATTGCACCTCTGACAGCTTTTTCAACATGTAAAGTTGTTAGACAAATTATATTAAAAATAGTGTATATAGTATCATGTGTGTGTTTTGTTTTATTTTTAAAGTGTCCTGTTTTAAATCACAACATCTTTAAAGGCTGTGAAATGATGCTCTCTTATTGACTCAAGGTCTACTCAAAATGTATAACGAGCATAGGTTTGTTTTTCGTGGTAAGAATGCGCCTGTTATTTCAAGTCATCTGCTTTCAAGCAAATTAAGTATTGATGATTTGAGTTTGTATTTGAATGCCTGAATAACTACCCTGATCCTTTGATCTGTACACACAACTATGCATATTAATGTCGACTGGAAGAGGATGAATACAATTACGGCAGCCAAATTTTGGACACCAGTATGTTGAAAAAGCTGGCCATCGTAAGGAGATGCCATTTGCTAGACTTTCTGGGAAGCATTTGTGCCATCTATCTTTAGAAGTTTTAATTTAGGTGCTCTCAGTTGGCTGTGGAGAAAGTTCAGTTTTTTCGGCTGCTCTTCACAGGGAATTTATGATCACGTATTTAGGTATCTAAATAGATGGTATGACTCCCCTTTCGCAGAATTCCTTCTTTTATCTTCTGTATCCAGAATTATTTGAACCTTGCATGAGACAAGGGGTGCTAGCATTTAACGGTGATGCTGATACTTCAAAGAATCTGGTATAATGTAATTTCTGCTTTGCAATTCCATTCTGATGTCAATGTGACATTCTCTGTGTCAATGTATACTTCTGGCATGGAATCTGAAATTTATCAGATGTCTTGCCACCTGAAGCCATTAGCTGTGGTTGTGACTGTCTCTTTACATTCTGTACTAGTCTGTGTAATCAGTGTTGTACTTGTGTTCCCCAGGAACAAAGGCTATATTTACGCTCATTTCTTGTATCGCCAGCACAGGTAAACAGTTCCAAGCCAATGTGGAATCACCTAAACGGGCTGGTCTCTGTGGATTTTGAAGACTACCCGTCATCTCTCCTTTATAGAGGCAGCATTCTCTGCAGCACTCTGCTCTTGCTTCTAGTACATACCCGCTGTCAATACAGTGCATTATGGTGTCTGGGGTTTTTGCACATTCGCGGAGTGACGTTTTCTTAAGCTTAAAAGTGGCAATTGGCAATTTAATTCTCATCTAAATAAGTAGTATTCCACAAACTACTGTGATAGAGAGATAGCAGATGTTATATATATGTAAATACCGGCTTGAGAAACATATCATCTGCATGAAAGATGTTTATGTGTGGGGTTTTTTTCTTCAGCTTTTTCAGATCCTCAGTGGTACAATTTTACCTGTGCTGGTTTTTAGTTACTGCGTTCATGCTATGTGACATAGCGCTGATGTCCTCCTGTCAGCTGGGTAGGGTAGGAGGGGGCAGGTGCTTTACTCTGCTGAATTCAGTACCTTCGTGCAGTATTGGGTGCGCTCCGCAACTCTTGATTTCCTCGTAGAAGGTGTCGAGTTTGACGTTTTGAATCATTCTGTTAGTTCTTTTTATGACACTGGCAGTTCTTAGCTTGTAATTGTTTTGTTTGTTATATAGTGTACATAATACTTCTCACCACAGCTGGGACAACTTAACACAAAGTAGATGTAAGCAGACTGACATGTTTAAAGGCATGGTTGTTGTCTTTGAATTTTGCGATGTCACACTGTCTGTAGTTGTTTGTCATTTGAAATGCTCAACTTAGATTCACAATAGACTAAGGTAGGTGTTTAATTATTTCTCCACATCAAAAATATTAGCTTTGTGAGTAGATTGATCTTGGCAGTTGGCAGATCTATCAACTTTAAGAACTCATACCAGCTACTAGTTTTGGGGTTATGTTTTTTGTGGGGTTTGGGTTTTGTGTTTGTTTTTTGAAATATAATTCATAGCACTATTCCAATAATGAAAATTTTAAGCAGTTTTTCAGGCAAGAGTAAAACATCGCAATTGTTTTTTCAGTCTTGGTGAATTCCAAGAGGGGAATACTTTAATCAGTAAAACTGGAGAAGTTACGAGTCTCTGCGGGGAATTTTACTGCAAGTATGGTGCTACATGCTTGCATACATGATGCTGTGCTACTTATTCTCTCCTTATTCTCCGAAATAAGATTAAATGCCTCATCCATTGGAAGTAGAGAGGGGGGAGAAAATTCTGTGTAACAGATGGGAAAATGAGGCTCAACAGCTTAGTGACTCCATCTAGCATAATTCATGGAGTCTGTTCTAGAGGTAGGAGATGAACTCTGATTTCCAGGGACCTACTCCAGCGGCTCAACCACAAAGTTACTGCTACCTCATTCGTAGCAGTAACAGTTACCATATGTTGACTTTGATACAAGGAACCCCTGGTGGTATGCCTAATGCTCCACTTACCTCTTTTTGGAGGAAATGTGCTGCGTTTTTATTATTATTAATTTATTTGAGTGAAGCAATTCAGTTGTGTAAAAGGTAGCATGTGTCTTCTAAATACATTATTATTGTCTAGGTCTGTTTTCTGACACCATTTCTAAGGTTCCATTACATTAAATTTTTTAACTAGCTGTTTAACATTTAATTTCAATTAGTTCATGCTTAAGTACATACAGCAGATGTGAAGAAATGGTTTGTTGTGATTTTAAATGTCCAGCAAAACATGGCTTTGAAAAATAAAATCTTCTTTGTCCTGCGGGCTCAAAAGGTGATGGTTTCAGGAAGTAAGCAGACCATGATGAATATCATGACTATTATTCCTTACATAACATGATTGCCAAAATTATGTACTGTAGAACTTAGACTTGCATGTTAAACAAAGTTTTTTTCACTTTACAGGGAGTCTTTCTCCTCCTGTCTTCTAGAAGTTGACATTTGTTGTATAGCCACCTTGTAAATCCTGAATTTTAGGAAAAAGTGAAGTTGCTCCACAGCCTGGTGTCTCTTCTTATAGAATTTATTAAAATAGTGAAAGGACAAAATGAGCATAAGTGAGTAACGTTTTGGCTTCCATATTAAATTTGAACCTTTGTCATTTACCATGGAAAAAGATTCTAAGAAACCTGTGTCTGCTTTGTAAGGAATTGCTGTACCTGTTGGCTGCCCCCTGACTCATGGGGACCTGGCATGTGCTCCCATGCGTGTGTCCCAGTCCCCTTTGGGAAGAGCCCAGGCAGGCGCAGGGCATTTCAGTGGGCCTGTCAGTGAAGGTGAAGCATACCTGCCTTCTCCTGCAAATACAGTCCTAGTAATAATATCTGTAAATGATCAGGTGCTAGAGTCACTCTTAGGATAATGTGTGTGAGCAGAGAAGGAATTTCGTTTATTTTCATATGTGCAACAATGCTTGGATACATCGAACTAAGTGATTTCTACATGTATATTTCTTCCTCTTTGGAGCAGATGAACAGAGAATAGGTAGCGCAGGGTTTGTTCTGTTTTGTTTGTTTTTCTACCAAGGCTGCTGAATTGGTGTGTCAAGTGTAATAATTTACCACCCATACAGATAGGGAACTAAATTAAAATTTCACTTCCCTGTATTTTTTTTTTCCCTGTACAAATGAACATACATGATTTGGAGCTTGTTTTAGCTATGGAAAGTGGTTGGCCTGGGCAAAGATTTTATAATACTGTCTGTCTGGCATCTTGGATAATGCCATGGCACTTGTCTGACTTCAAGCTGAGTTAATTCAGAGAATTCAACTCACTGAGAGATGCAAACCTTTTTTTTTGTTTGTTTGTTTCCTCTTCTGACCTGACTTGGCAGAGGGCTGGACAAATGCCAGTGCCAAGGAAAGCATTGCAGTGGAGGAAAGGGGACTGTTTGTATTGTTAAACTATACTCTTGAGTCATATTAGATAAGAAGAAGGTGGTAGTGTAAAGTAGATAGGGTTTACGTAGTTAAATCACGTAGTTAAAGTTGCCCAATTATCTTAACTTAAGGAAGTTTGGCTTTATACCTAAATGATCTGCATGTTAATGGCTTATATCTGAGGTTAATTGTCTACAGAGAAGCAAGTTTCAATGTCCTGCTGTTCCTTTTAATATTTGGCAAAGGAAGAAGTCAGTCATGTTAGTCAATAAAGTTTAGAATAAATTATGTGGAATTAATGGAACTCAAAGTAACAAGTTTTATATAAAAAATACTTGCAGGAATTTCATTTCATAAAATAAAGACTCATCTCTAATTTTTTGATTTTTTTTTTTAAATTAAGGAGTTTTTAAAACTTGCATGTACTACGTTTAGCATAGTGTGTGCAAAATGTATTGAATGTGTGCTATGAGAGAACAGCTAAAGAGGTCTAAGATGATAGCTCACTTCTGCTACTTACATATAATAAGTTTTAATCAGGTCACGATTTAGGTAAGTGCTTTAGATCTGTGTGGTTTCACAGCTCGGGAGTTAGGGCACAAGTCATCAATTCAGATCCTATTAAAGCCTTATATTTTAGTTAAGCACTGGAATAGATTGTGAAAACTCCATTACTGAAGATTTAAGAAGGGCTTAGACATAAATGTCTTGTGAGCGACGTTGTAGGAATAGCTGATCATGCCTTGGTGCACTGAGATAGATTGGATGACCTCTCAAGGTCCCCTCAGTCTATTTTCAACTATTTTTCTGCGGACCTAAAAATTTTTTCTCAGGGTAGCTCATTGCTGCTTAGAATAGCAAGTTTGAGCGTGTGCAGTTCGAAAGGCTCTTGCTGAATGTAGTTCCACACGCGCCTTGTGTTGCTAACAGCAGATTTGTTATGAGTGTTTCAGTGGGAATACTGTAGTCTGTGCTGTTTTGAAACAAGCCAGAAGCATTGTTACAGCCTTACTCAATTCAAGGATCGTACAGTTCCTGAGCTTTATCTGTCAGTTGAGAGTCCCTTGAAAGCACCAGAGTGTAAGGGCTTAAATCTATATATGGCCAGTGTTTTAATGACTAAATAATAAAAAATACCAAAATATTTTGTGTGTTTTGAAATATTTATTTTCGGTGTCCTAAACTTCATGTCAGAAGGTTTAAAGGTGGGAGGAAAAAAAGTTTTTTATTAAGTCCTATAACTGTGTTTAAAAGTTGTTGGGTAAGTCTGGAAGTTTTGGTAGCCAAAAACTAGGAATTACCTAGGAGAACTTCAGACTTACCCGGGTAATTTATTTAAATTATAATTCCAAAGCATAGTTAAATCATCGCCTGTGTTACTCATTGGCATATTAAAACTTCTGGATGATTTTTAAATGGTGTGATTCAGATATCTTATCTTGTCTGCATATTCATGTACTCAAAACATCATCCTGCACTGATACACAGTTTATAATTCTTGATTTGTCCAATTGTTACATCAAAGAATATAACACTTTTTAAAATTGTATCTTAATTGAGGGGGGTATAGTTCTGCTAAAAGACACCTATACCATGAAAAAGTCAATAGTTATATAGTATACTGAACTCTATTAATAGTATAAAGGCTGGTTACTAACTTACATGCTCAAGCCCGATATTAATAATTAGGAAATCTTGAGGTTAATGGAGGAAGAATTATACCAAAAGCTATAACTGGTATCAATTTCATAAGGGGTTATAAAATAACTGACATACACGGTTGGGTAAAAAATTTAAAATATTTGGCAGAGAGGCTACTTAAACATCCCAAAATAGCCTAGCAATAATCTAAATGCAAAGCAGAGATGTTTTGGGGGTGGAAGAAGGTATTTGGTGGTGTCTAATATTGAAGAAGCTTTGGGGATCCATCAGAAAAAAATTCTATTAACTGTAGGAAAGTTCAGCAAGGTAAGTCTAAATTATCAGAATTTTGTTTGCAAACAAAATGTGAGAATAGAGAGACTAAACTAAATCTAAAAAGCTAAAATGCATACAGTCTAATATTATTGATGAAACAAGACCAGGTTGGATGGGACTTTGAGCAACCAGGTCTAATGGGAGGTGTCCCTGCCCATGGCAGGGGGTTGGAAATAGATTATCTTTACGGTCCCTTCCAACCCAAACAATTCTATGATTCTGTGAAACTAGTGGGGAAAAATAGGAAGAAAGGAGTACTACAGAAAACATAATGATTTGTCCACTTAATATTTCAATTACTGTGGTTTAGATATCCGTTTTAAAAAAAGACAGTTGTGTGATGGGAATGATGAATACCTGACATTACTATTAAAATAAGATATTCTGCAACTTGAACTTCTGATAAGTTCAAATTGCTCTTATGGATGCTATGTGGTGTATTTTACATACAAGATTCCCTGTGTGCTAATCGGAAGGATAGATGGGAATAGCATTAGGTTTATTGTGCTGATGTCCAGGATAGTACAGTCTTGCCGGACTTCTGAGATTAATTGGATCTCTTGCAGCAAATGTTGGAACCATAATTTAAAAAAAAAATAATTTGCAATTGACGTTAAGACTGTAGACCAATATACAGTTGTAGTGTGTAGAGTGCAGGCTATTCCCTGCTTCACAAAAAATGGTTAATTGATTGTGGGTGGGATGTGGGCTACATTTCTTGATGTACTCCTTTCTTACAAAGGATTTAGTATGATTATATTTTCTCAATACCAATATCCTTACATACACCACTGCTTGTTTCCAGTGCAGTTATTTATGGGCATGCATTACTGGTCAAGAAGTGAAATAATCTGATTTTTTTTTTAAAAAAAAAAAAGTCGTCTTTCAACTTTCTTTTTGGCAGGAAAATCAAGTATTTGATTACATTTTAAGAGTTTGATGGATTTAAACCTGTAATTTTTGATTGCTAGAAATGTTAATGGTTGATTTCCTGTTTTGTAGTTTATTGACTTTTGTGTCCAAGGTTCTGTCTGTTCATATGGGGGACATTCATGTACCAGCTGCTTGATGCAGATTCCCTGGTACTTGTCAGCATTATGCTTAGTTAGGGAACCTGTAGGATCTCTTTTGTGTTCCTGTCCATGTACCTTCAGGAAAACTGCTGGAACCCAACTGTGTTTAAGTATTCATTTCTACCAATTTAGTGAAATGTGACAACAGGTTTAAAAGCTTTTGGGAGCGAAATTTGTAGCGAACTTAACATGACTGCTTCCACAGGAAAACAGAATAGGAAATAGAATTTGAGTGGATTGGAAGAGCATTTGTAGGTTACTTTTATAAGGAATGTGCACCCTTCTTTCATGGCATAAATTGATTGCTGATGTGTTTAGGTGTAAGTAGGACACTTTCTGTTATTTTTCTTATAGTTCTCTTGTACTGTCGTCTGAAATGTATTCTACGTTTGGAGCCAGAGTGCTGGAAATAACCAGATCTTTGATCCATTCTGCTTGTTTAGTGTCCCATTACAGGAGGAGTGCAGCTGAAGAATAATCGAGGTCTAGAGTCTTTTCAATTAGAGCAATCTGTACAGGTTAAAGATATATTCAGCCTTCTCTTATTCTGTATTCACCAGACTATTATATCTAGTCCCAATCTGTTATGTCACGGAGATGTGCCCGTGATATAGATGTACTAGAGCGAGTCTACGCCCAGCAAAATGGAACCTTTTTCATTCGCTCACCTCTAAAGCATGCTGCTGACCTCCTCACTCCACAGTGGTTTAAATATTGCCACTTCTGATAGGAATCTTTTGGCTTTACATTTTGATTTGTAAGGAAGGTGGTACAATTTGTAGACTTTCTGAATACATAGATGCTTTCCATTTGTTAGTATCATATACCAGCAAATCATGTCATATATATACATATTCTTCTTTACCTTACATGGCTCAGACGCTTCTGAGAAAAACTGGTTCTACCATCCAGTGATTCCTTTAGCATAATCATTGCTTGGGTAGACCTATTTAAAAAGATCCTGCTAATCCAGTGATCTGGCTCAGACATGACCGCATAGCGCACATGCTGATTTGTTGAGTTTGTTCCTACCTCCAATACGTGTGTTGAATGCAGTGCTTGAATTCACCTGAAAAGTTACTGAAAGCAATTCAGGATCAAATAGGAAAACCAAATTGTACAAAACAGCTCATTTGTGTTTCAAAAGTTTGCTGTGGGGTGTTTTTTTTTTTTCTGGTAGAGTGATAAACTCTTAAAAAGTCATTGAGGTTGAAGATTAGAGCCTTTTTAAAAACAGAGGTTGATCTTGCCTTTTGCCTTCAAAGAGGGGTTTCTGGTGGTGTGTTCCACCTTCAACTGCATTTCAGTTGTCTTAAACTAGTAAGTATGAAATCTTAAAGCTTACTGTGTAGTAAAATCTTACTTAACCTGCAGTTAATGTACATTATTATTCAGTGGAATGATTGTTGTAGCAGGAATCATTATTTCTGAAAATCTGCATGTGGAGTCAGTTTAGAGCACATGGCTTTGATACACAAATTGCCCTATTTTAGGCCCCAGAGTTTAGCCATAGTTAGTTGTTAGGACATTATAGACTACTCCTTTCCAGCTGAAGTCAACTGTCTTATTTGTTCTACTGTTTTTTGTCTCATTTTTTCCTATTGATGAGATACTTTGGAAGCTAGCTATCTTGTAGCATGAACAGAATATAAAGATGCGTAGCTAAGACACAAATGTTAATTTAATTTAAATATATGCCATAGATTTGAGAAAATGGAAAGTCTGTGACTTGTGGCCTTGATGGTAATGATATATGCATACACAATATGCTCCCTTGTAAACAGGCTTTATTAAAAACACTTGTTTCTGTTACTTAGCTAAGCTGGTATTATTATGGTCTTCTATTTGATAATTTCAACTTTTTATGTGTAGTACGGAAGGATAGAACAATATTCACTGCTTTTACACTATAAGTAAACGATGTTACAGTGAGGTGAATTTAGGCTTTTTGAAGTATCATCTTATCAAATTACCCTTAACTGTATGACCAGAAGGTATAATGTTGACTGCCCTTAACTGAGACTGCTTATAAGCTTATATGTATGTAGCTTTATTTGAAGTAAATTAAGTTCATTAAAAAAATAGATTAATTAGGCCTTGTTTTCTCTAGGGAAACAATACACAAGTGAACTTAAATTCTGCCTCTGGTGGTAATGGAAAATGTAACCATTTCTAATGGTTTTCATTTGTTTTTAAAATCATGTTGAATTGCTGTTAAACTTTAGGAGCAAACCAAGAACTAATGCCTCAGGTGATATCCTGTACCATAACTTAGGAAATACATATTTCTTTCTTGCAACTTGCTAATATACATGCTTGTTGTGTAGGCAAGGTCATTCTCAGTCTTTCTGGGAAAAATATCTCTTAGAGATTCTCCAAGTACAGTATTACTATCAAGAAAGAGAAGGCATTTGTTAACCGACAAGGTATTTAACTTTTTTAAATCTGCATGTCTAAATTTCAAATTCAGAAGGTTATTCCTGTATGGCTTTTTACAATGGTCCTTAGAAAAGTTTTTTTATAAGGCTGTACTATAGCTCTAAATGTTCTTGAAGTAGTCATGGTAGAGTAAGGACTGATTGTTGCTATATAAGGTCTTGCTTTTAGAAAGAACCTGTTTATCTGTGCTTTGTTGTGGCTTTTTGCTGTTCACTCTTCACCAGGTTTAACTCTTCTGCAGAAGCTCTAGTAGTGGAGATAACATCTAGCTGTATAGTAGTAAGGATTCAAATGCCAGATTGTTTTACGTATTTCCTACTGTGACTTCATCCAGTTAGATAATACATGAGGAACCAAGAGAGAGTGGCATTGTGTGTCAGCAATATGCAGTCTTCTGTGTTTACTTTCGATGATTTTTTTATATATATAGAATATGGAGAAGAGAACACTTGATCCTGTAGAGTAGCATTCCATAAAAGCATACCTGCAACATATTTATTTCCGTACCTGGATTCAGCATTTCTAGTAACTTGGTGTATATGTTTTTTACAGAATGGACAGCAAATTGTGGATGAACCTATGGGAGAAGATGATATCAACGCACAAACTGTGAGTAAAAGATGGTTGTAATAAAGATAGTACAATATTGTAGCACGCTGATATCACTTAATTTACAGGCAGTTTGCCGCTAGTGTTTTGTTGTTTAGGTTTACTTTACACGAAGGGCAGTCTTGGATCCTGATATTTTTTGAGACGTTCTTCCTCACTGAATCTCTTGTCTGGTTTGGTATCCTACTGTTTGTTCTGATGAACTTTTGTGATTTCTGTAGTATTTTTGTATGATACAGGCTCTCCCTAGTATTTTTGATATGAGCTAGAGTTTCCTGTGGAAAGCACAAAGCTGAATATGGTAGATATTCTAATTGGGTTGGGCAGTGAGAAGGTTTGACAGTAAGATGTGGCTAGTTAGAGTATTACTGAATAGGAAGGGAGGTTGAGCTCCTCTCCTCTTTCTTTAGCAAACTTTAAAACCATGTCGTTCTTTTCTACTGTTTGCTTTTCCTAGTGCCAGCGAGCAAAGCACTTCCATTGGCTTCTGTTAGTCTCAGTGGTACACAGGTGAAAATATTTTACATCTGTGAGTTCCAGAGTATGCTTTATTAATGGTTAAGGTTTCAGTTGTGGTCGTGTCACAGCAAAGGATTCTGTCATGGTTAAATTCCACATAGATTCTGTTGCAGATACACGTGCACTTACTGTATGAAATACGATCTTTCAGAGCAGCAGTGTACACCATAGCTTTTCCCCTTCTAGTTTGATATGCAAGGTGTAACAGCAGCTATCACCTTTGCTTTTCCATACTGTCATAAGATTTCTTGGCACTATCTATCTGTGCCCTTCTGTTGTTATCATTAGTCATTTCGTATTTTCCTTAATGACCTATGTAAAACTAGATTATTTGCACAATAAATCTTCATTAGCCTGGAAGATTCTTTCTATTCCCTTTCTCCAGAGAACCAAGAAACCAAGATACAAAGTTTTATGTCTTCTTCCTGGGCTTCCAGTTGAAAAGTTTAGAAGTGTCACATTAGAGGGCATTCAAGAATAGCAAAGCTAGTCCATTGAGGCCCAGGGGTTACAACATCTGTTGATGTGGATTCCAGCTTTCCTCTTGTGTTCTATTCATTGATTTGGAGCTGACAAAGCTAAGGGCTACAGAAGAGCTTCCATGGAGGTACTCGAAGATGACAGCTGTAGGTATCACTTTAGATGGTGACTTCAGACCCCTTCCCTGCCTCAGGTAAGGTGCTAAATGCTGAAACGCGCTTAGTGAAATTTTCATAGTGATAGAATAGCCAAAGGCAGAGGCTGAACTATTACTGTAGATCTTGAGTGTTTGCTGTAAATCAGATCTGGACAGTAAGTGTGAGAGAGCTCTGAACTGATGCAGTGTGAAGCGCACATAGGTGTAGTGTGTTCACTCTGAGCTTGAACGAGCAAGTGAACACAAAAAAAACAGGTATCTATCTCTTTTTTTTTTTTCTTCCTTCTCTAAATTCCAAAAGCCCATACCTCATATTCCTTTCTGCTTTCAACTTTCAGTAAGGGAAGATCAAGGATGAGGAACGACTGTGAAACTCTAGTTTCCATTGCTCTTGCAACTGAGAGGCATTAATCAAAGGAATTCTTAACCCAGGTTTCTTGAAAGTAGAGGTTGCTGCTAAAAATAACACAATCAGGAAGGTTCATTGGTAATTTTAGCTTCTTCATGTCAAACATGCAGTTCAAAAAGTTTCATAATGTGAAGATCCCAGTGAGTTCAGATTTCTGATTGTGATACCTGTGACTTTTTCTCAGACACGAAGGCGACTTAAGTGTTTACCTGTAATTTTGTGTTAGAATGTACTAGGTGACTGTTCAGCCTGGTGACAAATGACCTTACCCATAAAACACAATTTTTGGGCCTCCACATTTGGTCACAGTTCAGAGTTCATACGCTGGTATTGCATATTGTACAGACTTCAGCTTGTGATTAGATGGTCAAAGCTGGTTCCATCTATGCAGCGTGGATATAACTGCAACGCCGTAGCAGTTTCTCTGTCTGCTGAAGTTATGGATAGGGCCAGTTCAGAGAATGAGCGGAGTTGCCTTTTCCATGCTTGTTTTCAAACATACCAGTAATAGATGTAGCTCTTCAACAGATACGAAAACTAGCAGATTAAAAGCCTGCACTGTATAACTGCTTTTGATTCCTTCTCATACCATGCAAGGCTCTGCTGTCTTTAACACAGGGTGAACAAACAATGCAAGTGCTGACAGATCACTCTAAAGTAGTGCAGTGTTAAAGAGTAAGAAAGGAACAATATTGTGTTGTTAGAAGGCAATACCAGAAGGACATAATTTGTTCTAATATTCCGTATAACATAAACTACAGTCCTTAGTTGAACTCTTGTTTGAACTAGAACATTTGTTTTGGGGAATGTGTTCAGGTTTGATTTGTTAATTTTATTCTGACTAGTGCATTCACTTGATGATAATTTTCTTGTTTTGGGCCTGTAACTTCATGTTCTTTCTACGAGCTTCTTCGGTTCGTGTTTATCTGCTAAAATTACATTCTTTATCTTACTGGGTTTACATGACAAGGTTTTGGTAGCAAGGGAAGCCTCTGTGAGAAGAGATCGGGGGCTGCCCCACCATGTAAGGTGGAGCCAGTTCTTACTGGGTCCAAAATGGACCCACCACAGGCCAAAGCAGTGCCAACAAGCTGGGGCACTGAGAGAGTGGCCAGGCGGGTGTCTAGCAGCCAGCCAAGGTTAACTCACCACAACTATCAAATTTCTCTTTCAAGATTTGGTAACTGCAGGATTGCTTACAAGGGGTTTCCTGTACTTTTCTTCAAACATTTCCAAACTGCTGCTTTTTGGGGGGATTTTGTTATTTTAACACAATATCATAGAATGATTTAGGTTGGAAAAGATCCTTAAGATCAAGCCCGACTGTAAACCTAGCACTGCCAAGTCCACCACTAAACCATGTCCCTAAGTGCTACTTCTGCATGTCTTTTAAATACCTCCAGGGATGGTGACTCAACCACTTCCCTGGGCAGCCTGTTCCAATTCTTGACAAACCTTTCTGTGAAGAAATTTTTCTTAATATCCAATCTAAACCTCCCATGAGGCAACTCAAGGCCATTTCCTCTTGTCCTATTGCTTGTTACTTGGGAAGAAGAGACTGACCCCCACCTCTCTACAACCTCCTTTCAGGTAGCTGTAGAGAGCAGTAAGGTCTCCCCTCAGCCTCCTCCAAGCTAAACAACCTCCCTTCCCTCAGCTGCTGCTCCTGGTGCTCTAGACTCTTCGCCGGCTTTGTTGCTCTTCTTCGGACATGTTCCGGCACCTCAATATCTCTCTTGTAGTGAGGGGCCCAAAACTGAACACAGTACTCGAGGTGGGGTCTCACCAGTGCCGAGTACAGGGGGATAATCGCTTCCCTAGTCCTGCTGGCCACACTGTTCCTGACAAAGGCCAGGATGCTGCTGGCCTTCTTGGCCACCTGGGCACACTGCTGGCTCATGTTCAGCCGGCTGTAGACCAACACCCCTAGGTCCTTTTCTGCCAGGCAGCTTCCCAGCCACTCTTCCCCAAGTCTGTCGCGTTGCCTGGGGTTGTTGTGACCCAAGTGCAGGACCCGGCACTTGGCCTTGTTGAACTTCATACTGTTGGCCTTGGCCCATTGATCCAGCCTGTCCAGATCCCTCTACAGAGCCTTCCTACCCTCAGGCAGGTCAACACTCCTGCCCAACTTGATGTCGTCTGCAAATTTACTGAGGGTGCACTCAACCCAATCCAAGTTGTTCATATTAAGAGAACAGGCCCCCGTACTGAGCCCTGGTGAACACCACTTGTGACTGGCTGCCAACTGGATTTAACTCCATTCCCCACCACTCTTTGGGCCTGGCCAGCCAGCCAGTATTTTACCCAGCGAAGAGCATGCCCATCCGAGCCATAAGCAGTCAGTTTCTCCAGGAGAATGCTGTGGGAAATTGTGTCAAAGGCTTTAGTAAAGTCCAGGTAGACAACATCCACAGCCTTTCCCTCATCCACTAAACAGGTCACCTTGTCATAGACAGAGATCAGGTTCATCAAGCAGGACCTGCCTTTCCTAAACCCATGCTGACTGGGCTTAATATTCTTTCTATCATGCTTAAGCTGCTCAATTAAGATTGTTTTAGCTTTTTAATGCTTCATATCAATATTTTAGGAATTTATTTTCCTTTATTTCTAGGTTGTGGTGAGTAAAAGGTTGCCAGTAGTGATATATAATAATCGCAAAAAATTACTATGGCTGCTTAGTCAGTTATAGCTGGAAGCTAGCCTTTGCTGTCTCTCAGCTAGTAAAACACTACTTCAGCTGGGACATGATCTTTCAGTACTTCATATCTGTTTTGGTGCAAGATAAAGACTAATTCTAAATTACCACTGAAACTCATTTAAGTTCTGTTTAACTTTGCACTGAAATGGATTTGGACCACTTACGTGGTCATTGGCAACTTCTGTAATTTCTCAGCAGTAACTGAGGACAGTAGAGTGAACATGCCTATCGTCAGGTAAGAAGACAAAATATTTTGTTAGGTGTGTAGGGTATGCAAGTTCAGGACAGAGAGTGAGTTGCCATAGTTCTGTGTAGATAGAAGGTGAAAACTTGAAATACCGCATCCTTTTGCTGTGTTGTGTTTGGATAGTGTGCTGATAATGTAAATCAGATAAGAAATTTAAAATAAATATTACGCCTTACACAGTTTTATCTACATAGGAAGTCTCTCGGGTATTCTGTGTACCAAAAGATAAACTTCATTCTGTTACATCCCTGTTCTTTTGGTCAAAAGTAAAGTTAATTGACAGGAGAGTCTGCATTGTGTAGCTTTGATTCAAATTTGGTAGTTTAAGAAAAGCAGGAGCTATAATGGTACATCGCTGTTTCTGAGGAGTCCAAGATGCTGTATGGTTCGAAGTCTTGCTCCTGTTAAAAGAGGAATCATTCAGTATTCCAGTTTTATTACAATGAATATACTGGTTATGTCTGGATTTATAGCTTAGTGTCAACATTTCTTATCTGATGTATCTCATAAATGATCTGAGTCCAGCAGGAAATAAATGTAAGACAAGTAAAAACTGGCTGAAGCTTGACCTAATGCGAAAGCTTAACTGAACATTACCGAAAGAGGGGAAGCTATTTAAAGCCTTTTATTTGCTATCCTTCTCACTCTTGTGCTTTCTACCATTGCTTTCCATGGAGATTGAGTAAATTAACTGACCAAATTAATGGTTTTGAGCTCTTACAATCACAATGCATGCTTTTCTTCCAGCTAAAGCTAACCAGAAACTACAGCCGGTCCAGCAAGTAGCTTCCCTTTTTGTACACATATGAAGAGTATATCATGTGTGCTGTGTTCTTTGTTCCATTCTGTTATCTAGATTCAGTTTAGCTGTTAAAGCAACTGATATATTTATTACCATTGCACTCTACTAGCTTAAGTATAATTATTAAACATACAAAAATATTAGGTTCCAAGCATTTGTGGAAAGTTGTTTTCAGTAACACTTTAAGTTGCAGGAAAACTTGCTTATATTTATTTTGGGTAATCTGCAAGGACTGAAGATTACTATATTCAGTACAGGCAGGAGTGGAACCTATTCAGGCACAAACAACTGGTGTGTAAAAAGTAAACCCTCTGTCCAATGGAAGTGGTTGGGTAATATTATTACACTTGTATGCTTTGGTAAAACTTTAAACAAAGTGCTACTTTTAAATAAGCAGAATTAAAGCATGCATAGAATTAAATAGAACTAAAGCATAAAGCAATATACTAAAAGATGCTGGTCTGGATAGTGAAAAACTAAATCTCAGTAGCTGTCATCCTCCTACTAAAAATTTATAACGAAGACAACTAAGACTGTAGTCGGGTAGTCAAAAGGTGGTGTAAGAAATACTTGCAAAGAAAAGTCAGTAGTTAAAAATGTCTTTTTCATTTGTTTTTCTCCAATGGAATTTAAATAAAACAACTGTTTGCAGTCAGGAGAGGTGAAAATTATGACCTTTGTCTTGCTGATCAGTGTCTTAATAGAAGAGCTTACAAGGGAAACATGGTTTTAGAAAAGGCTTTAGGGTACCTTAGAAAAATAACTGGAAGCATGTGGGCAATATAGTTTCTTCATCAAAGTACTGAACTTCATCAGTCAGTTATATGTAGTAATAACATTGAGATTCTATAGTATACATGCATGTATACTGTACAATTTATCATGAATCTATAAAACACTGGTCAGCTGGGGGGATTGCGGCGGGTGGGGTGGTGTGTGTGTCAAGATAAGGACCAGTTACAATCATGGGCAAAACAGCCCCCCTTTACTCAGGCAGTAATACTAAAACCAGAGTAATTTGGGGTAACCTTGCTTGTTTTATCACCATCCATGAAAATAATGAAAGGTAAGAATGTTAAAATGAAGAATTCAGAGGGGAAAAAAAAGCATAATTAAACTGACAAATGTTTAGATTTTAAAACCATCCCTGGAGGTATTTAAAAGATGTGTGGATGCGGCGCTTAGGGATATGGTTTAGTGGTGGACTTGGTAGTGCTTGGTTATGGTTGGACTTGATCTTAAAGTCCTTTTCCAACCTAAATGATTCTATGACTCTATAAAACATTTGAGAGAGGCTTTAACTGATGTTCAATTTCACATCAATTTTTAATATTATAGCATTGTATTAATGAGAACTCTAGCTTCAAAAACTTTGCATTTTGGCAGGTTGAAGCACTGTTTCAGGACTGCTCCAGAGTTCTGTTGGATATTGCTGTTCGGGTGCTCAGTGACAGTCTCCAATTACAAGAAAAATCATGTGTATTAACAGGACCATGAACATATTTTTGATTGTTTTGATATGTTTGTCTTCCTTTTGCTGGCATAACCTTTACATTTCAATTTTCTATGTGTGTATTTTTGTCAGTATTTTGATGTGAATTATTGGCTCTGTGATAGAGGTTGTTAAGACATAGCTGGAATTTCTTAAATATTACAGAAATGTTTGGGTTCACAAGTATTCATAGACTACTGATTTTGGGGATTTCTCATTTTTACAGGCTGATAATTTTAGCTGAAACAGCTACTTGGATAGCTTATCAGTAGTAAAACAGTGACAAGTTAATAATTTTGTACTTTTACAGAGATGAGGTATACAGTCCAGTTATTCTTTCACATTGCTTACACTTTCTTGAATGTGTAATTATTGCCTGTTCATATGGAAATCAAACTGAGGACGCTTTCTTTACAGCCATAGCAATGCAATTGTTTGAAACCATAATATTACATAATTCAGTATAACACCATGTTCCTTGTTATGAAGCAAGTTGTAGTTTCTTAAAGCCAGACGATAACCTGGCCATATAATGAAACTGTGTTCACTGTGTAATGAGGTGAAGGAAATAATCTGGGTTCCAAATACTGAACTCGGACTTTAAGGTGATCTGTAATTCTTACGTTGCTTCTAATGTATTTTACTAAATATATTTAAATATATGTACACATGTATTTAATTTTATTTTGCAATCAAATAACTTGGTTCTTGAACAAATGTGTTTCCCAAGCAAACCATTTGTCTGTAAAACCTGAATCCAGTTATTCCCTTCTCCATGCCCAGTTATTCCTTTGTAAAAGGCGGAATACCTTTCTTCCCCCTAATGTCATGAAATTGGAAGTTCATTATCTTCCAAAGCACTGTGCTGTGCTGCAACTCACATGAATTTTGGTAGAATCGTACAGTGAAGTGCGTGCATCTTACCTGTGTAAGAATGGACTTGGTGGTCCTTGTGTAAGAAATTACAGCAACCTTGTAGATAGCGCAAAGCTTTTAGTCTGAGATGTCAACTGTTAGATATCAAACCCATATAAAGAAGGCAAACCTTGGAATGTTTGTTTCCCCTAAAATGTCATCAGATGTTGCGGAAAGGTTACAGCAAAACTCTTTCATTAATATCTTCTAATGGATTTTTCTGAGTGGCTTATTTTTCAGTTAGTGTCTTAGGTGCAGCATACTTTCTGGATGTTGGTCAGAAAATTGAATAATTTGAGAATGTAAGCAACATTAGAAGTCAAGCTGCTTGCTTGTTACATGAAGAGAAAACAGATGGTAGCCCTGAAAAGTCTGTAAACTAGCAGATGGAAACTGCCACACCCCCTGATTAATGGAATATTGCTGCTTTGACTATACAAACATATTTATTATGAAAAGAAGTATATTATTCAGCTTCTTGAAACTCCAAAAAGTAGCGCTCTGTTCCTCAACTGTTGACCTTCATCAAATGAGGGCTTTTCTTTCCTTATGTGTACTCCATCTTTGTTTTTTCTGGATAATTGAAGGCAATCCATACTATAGAGCCTTGCTTGTCTAGCAGCATAAAGACTTAATTTGCATTATTACACTTCTCAGACTGCTGGTATAGGAAGAGTGTCAGTCTGCCTAATCGACTCCACTTAGATGAATTGCTTCAACTTTTTCTGGTTATGTGTAAAAGTGAGCATTCCACTGTGGCATGCACATTTTATTCAGTAAAACTTAGGGATTCCCCCATGTTCTGTACTGCTTTGAGAGTTCCTCCAGCATCTTTTGGTTCTCCTGCTCTCCGTGGAGGCTGTGAGGCCCATTCTCTTGAATGTCTGGACAGCAAGTCTGATCACATTTTCTTTTCATTTTTGTAAATTCAGAGCATCCAATTTAAAAGAAGAGGAGGGGAAGATGAGAGATGAACTCACTCTGTATTTCTGTACTGGAGGACAAAATGCATTGCGCAAGTGGAGTTCTGCAATTGACAGAACTGTCACTGACAAGCATAGCAAATTCCTTTTGTTTTGGAGACGGTTGTGTTTTGTGATAAACGTACAATACAAATCTTTCTCAAAGACTTCAAGGTAAGGGGAGCAATTTGCTGGAGCAATTTGTCCTTGTTATCACCAACTTCCCCGTTGGGGACTGCTGCCCTCTAACCTGTCTCCTTCTGATACGAAGGAATATTTAAAAGGGCAAGCTCTCTTCTCAGAGATTCTCAAAATGAATTATGTAGCATATATCTTAATGTTTCTGGTTGGCTGGTAGTGCTCTTTGGGAACCATGCAGGCTTTATTCTCCCAGAACACAAGAAATTTCTTCCACCTGCTGCAGAGCCATGCCAGTTACAGGAAAACTATTGTTGTGAAGTAACCCTGCTGACCCCTGAGCACTGTGCTTTGTGCTGCACTGGGAGGTCACATAAAAGGTTTGGGAGAGCAGTAGTCAGTAATTGTACGAATGCTGCGGTTGAAAAGCCTTATTCCTGTCACCCTTAGCAGAGACAGCTTATCTGCAGCAGAATTCACTCGTACCCTTACAAGAAAAAGAGAAGAACGTGGTTATTTACCCACAGTGTCTTTTCAGCTTTAAGGAATGTTATAGTTAATGTGTAGGTCTTGCCACTTACTCTCCATTTCTGCCTTAAAGTCTATGGTAGCAAGGAGAGCTAAATTTAATGATTTGGAGATTCCTGATGACTCTGCTTTTAGTGCATTCATACATGTTCTTGACAAGGTAAGGCAGAGAGCTTGAATCGTCTCCCATTTATTTATTTTTTAAAAAGTTTTAAGTCTTCAAAGTGTAAACAACTGTATTGGTGTAGAACTGTAATTCTTGAGATATTTCGGTTTTGAGGAGGAAGTAACTAGAAGTTTAAAACAATTGAAGAGAGGAAAGCTTCAAGTAATTTTTTGTAATTTATACTTGAAATCCATGTGTTGCAGTAACCTCCTTGCGTTCAAGTTTTGTTTATCCCAAAACAAATATTGAGTCATTTTTCATGCTGTGTCATTGCTGTTGTACTAGAGGCTGTTTCTTCCAAAAAGGCTGTAACACACTGGACTGTAAAGAGTGCGTTGTAATTGAGGACTCAAGATGCAGTAGTAGTTACTGAATGCGTGTGTAATCTATAGTAATTGTATATATTCAGTACGTAGAAATTGAAATATCCATCCCTGTGGATGTGATGTAAATAAAGACCTAGAGGAGTAGAGGGGAACACAAAAAAGGTAAATTTTTGCTTGTGGGGTCCTGATAAATCCAGGAATGAGGGGTCTTTATTTCATCTCTGCATTTGGATGAGACGGTCTTCACTTGTGCTGGGGAGACATATAATCCAGGTTTTCAAGACAAAGTTAGAAGCGGATACTGTAGACAGCCAGGATGTAGTATACAGATAGAAGCCACATGTTCGTCACTTAAAATCGATAAAGTACCAGCTTTGTCTTCTGAAGAGGAATTAAAATCTAGAAAAATAGCAGTAATCCAGATATTTGTTAGAACCCAATCAAGGGAGGGAGTTTGGAGGGCTTGTTTGTTTTAATGTCTTGTGCAGGATGAAGTAGACTATTTTGCTGTATGTTTCATTTGGTGTGTAGTCACCAAGTGAAATCACCTGGATCTGTTTATAGCCCAGTACTTGTATACTAAATGTTGATACTTGCATTTATGTATTTATTGCTTGAAGAAAAAGCAGTCCTGCTACATATTCTAATGGAGCATGCAGGTGTGATTCAGTGTTTTTAATAAATATCAAAAAAGCTAAAGGTACTGTCAATATTCAGAAAAATCTTCTGTACTGAATCTAGAGAGATCAAATTAAAAACTTCATCTCTAGTTGTTTGAAGTAATCAGATTGAATTCTAATTCTTAGAAAAGTTTGAAGGTTTTTTTAAATATTGAAAGCAAGCTTAGGTATTTTTATTACTTTAAGAAATTTTTCACTCTATACAGAGCAATATAATATTAGTGCATAAGTCAGCCATTCAAGCTGGGTGATCCAATTTAAATAATTTTTGCAGTCAGTCTTGGCCTAACCTCTGTAACATCTGTGTAGCGTTTTCTATGTGCAGGATTTCAAAGGGCTACGCACAAGGTCCATTTGGTCTTCTAACAACTCCAGTAAATAAAAATAGTCATTAAGCATAAGCATACCGCATTCTCTGCATTGCAGTCTAAAAAGTAGTGATACATGATACCCTAAAATATTTTGTAAAATTAAGTTAAAATTAATAAAAATGCAATTATCACATGTAGGGCTTGAAGTAGTTGTTATTCTGCTTAACTAGTGAAATGTGGCATACAAGCATGATTTCTGAAATAGATGATGATCTTTTTTGTTCTGTTTGGGGAACCAGGAATAAATAACATCTGCACCAGTATGCTGCTATCAGTCAATCTGTTTAAGTTTCCTGTGCAGCAGGAGATCTCTACAGCATCAGCAACATGAGTACCACTGCTGCCCAGTTTTTCTTTACTGTGGGGCAGGGAGGGTGAATTTAAAAAAAAAAAAAAAAAAAAGATGTTGGTTGCTTTGGGTTTTTTCCCCCCTTTTCCTCCTCCCCACCCCCAACTGTGTCTGACTTGCCTGACAGGAAATTTTCTAATTGCCGGAACAGCTGGTCACAGCAGAAACGCCAGGGTTGATCTTCCCTGCTAGACTTATGATCACTCAGTCAGAAAATCTAAACATCATGGTTTCTTAGTCATGTTTAAGTTTCTTGTTCTACGTGTTCATTCTATTCGGGTGAGCTTAGTTTCTTATTTAAAAAGAATAAGGGGGAAAAATGGGAAATTTAATTATAATTAAACTTCTAATTTCAAAGCAGTTTTAGTCTTTCACTGATTTGGGATAAGTGCTGTTTGCATACAAAGCCTTTTGTATTTTCTTTTTAAAAGAAGAAAGTTTGTGGTGTGCTCGTATTTGGTAGAAGCTTTGAGGGTACCTGTTGATAATTTAATCTTACTGGAAAATTTTCACTTGTATGTAAGTACTATAAAACTTACTTTTTTCCCTCCAGAAATGTATGAGCTTAACTGTATGTTGCTTCCTCACTGAGAGTCTAGTTTTATTTAAAGTGTTTTTATTTTTAAAATTAATACTTGGTTATTTATTTTAATAGTTACACTTCCGTGTAGTACTTTAAGCTGTAAAATTTGATTATGTGTGGAGTGACAGTTAAAATAACTCAGGCTTATTAATATATTAAACTTCTGAAAAAGTATTAAGAATAGTAATACTTTTGCTTGAATTACAGTTAATATTATGTTTATTTCAACTTTTAAATGATACATTAGCCATAGCAGACATATAATTTGTATAATTTGTCTTGTTGAGCATATACTTAAACATAAAAGGGTTTTTTTAGGTTGAGAAACATCTCTAGTGGAGAACTGTGTTATCCTGAACACTGCTTCCAAGCTAATTAAAAATACACGTAAACATGCAATGTGATAGAGCATTTTGTCATTGAAACTCAAATCGCTATTCATGTTTCTCCTTCTGTAAATGTGCAAACACTTTTCAGTGGAAAAAAAACCTAAACCTTCTTGTGTGCTGTCGTAACATCTTAAGTGAAGCAGGTTTACTAACTTGTACATAAGAGGGATAGTAATTTAATACCTACTAGCCTATGTACTGGTTTAAACTTTGCAATATGTGTTAGAAAATGAAATTGAATTTGTTTGCCATAACTGAAGCACTAAAACAAGACATGCGCATAAAACAATAGAGCGTAGGCTGCACTATATACAGGTTTTTTAAATGTAGACCTTGTAAAATAAACATTTATCAACTCCTAGTCCTGAAATATAGTTCTTTTCCACAGGCAATGTGAATGGTATTTCTTAGAATTCACTGATCAAAAAAAATGACATTATTTGATCTGCTTATAGCAGCTTAACTATATTGTCTTGAACATTATGTTGATTTTAAAATGCTAGACAGTGCATACCAAACTAAGGGTTTTCAGCCCATATAAATTTTAGAGTATTTTTAGGATAGAATCTCAATAAAGCAGGAATTGTACACTTCATAGATTGGTGCTGAATATGCTCGTGGATTTTTTTTAAATAGTTGATTTTATTTTTTTTTTAATTGCAATGCTCTGAAATGTTTCCTTACAAAGCAGGAACAAAACTTGTATCAGAGTTACTGGGAAATGAAAGTTCCACCCGGTGAGTATTTTTTTCCAATGCTGCTGTGCACCGTCTAGTTCATGAGATAACTTCATGGTGTTTGATCAAAAGAAAATGGTGTTAAAAAACTACTTTTGGTGACGAATTTTGAGTTTTTTAAAAGCTTACAGGAATTCCTCGGCTTCACCTGCTAAACAAACTGGCGCTCACAGTTCCTTTGGGAAGGAAGGAGTAGAGTTCTACTGCTGTCCTGGCCTTTGTGTTTTCGTTTTGAGGAGGAAAAGCATCTTCTTACCCTCCCAGCCTGGCCAGTCACGTTTATTCAAAGGGCCTCATCTATGCTTTGACTTGTTGCTCTGTGACAGGACTCTTTCTTCAAACTCCTATCTTGCTTCATCTATAGCACCAAAAGAATAGGAGGAGTTTGGACTCAGTAACCAGGTCTGCAGTCTTCATTACATGAGTTGGCTACCTGGAACAAATGTGGACCTAGACATCCTTCTAGGTCTCAAAACTGTGCTAGTCAAAAGCCAGGAAGGGAGAAGAGCAGAATGTATAGAGAGTAAGGAATAAATACAAAATACAGTGATTTTTCTTTTCTTATCTTTATGTATTGTTTTTCTCTTAAAGACTTAATTTAGGAATTAATGAAAAAAAAAATAAATGACACAACCCTGAAACTAAATATTTGTGAAGAGAGTTTGCTTTTAGGAAATCTTATTTTCTGTCAGGTAAAACAATAGATGCCATCTGCAACAGGTAATTTGATGACATTTGGAAGTGTAAATTTTTCCATCTTTTAAAAAGAAGCAAAGACATAAATTGTGAAAACCTGTACTTTTGACTTCAGATGTCCATGTTAATTAGAACTAACCTCTGCTCTGTTCATGCTTTTCGTTGGTACTAGGGTAAAACAGACAACATACACAGAATATCCTTATGTCAGCTTGACTTAATTTTATGCGTGGCAGTGCTTTGCTTTTTGTTGTATTAGAATAATTGCTACTTCAGAAGCAGCATTTTTAATCAGCTTTTCAGAACAATTGCTTGTGTACAAGCATTTAAGTAATCATGAGTTCTATTAAGTGACTCAAACTGAGTGTTAGTCACAAATAAAAGGCATGGTTTTTATTCCACGTTTAGCTCACTAACATTGCTTACTGAAGTAATGGGAGATTGTGAAATGCACGTTGGACATTGAATTTTTTTAAAGGCAGTTTTGAATTTAAAGGTAGGCATGTAATGAGTATAGTGTGTATATAGAATGTGTTTGAGATTTTAAAAACTACCTAGACTGGTGTAATCCTCACATGTTTAACTCCCATTTTTAACATAATAAAGGCTTCCATAAGCCACAAGGTGAAAGTAGTTGGTTTTCAGCTTGTTGGCACTCTCCTGCTTCAAAAAGCACAGCTCATATGGCTTTTATTTCTTCAGGTAATACTGAAAATTCATCCTACATTCATAACAAGTTGGGAAAGTAAAAATGTATCTCGGAGACTTCCTGACTCAAGGGAGGGGAGGAAAAGGAAATTATGTATATGAGCTGGGGAGCTGTGCCAACATTGAGTCATCCTTTTAAAATCACTTGATATCCAATAAGCTTACTGTCCTTACAGGACATAACTGCTTTATGTACCTTCAGCACCAAGGTTTAATATCATAGTCAATATTTCAGAAATGGTTTCTATTTGATTACAGGAATCGACATTATTCTGCCTGTGACAGAAAAAATATTTTGCCAAATGTCCAGCTGACCTCTGATAAGTACAATGAAGGCTAACAAAGCAGTAAAAGGAAACTTGCAATCGTGGTCGGAGCAGTGTTAAGTAACTTGCTGGGGAATCCGTTTTTCTGTTTTCGACCTTATCTTCATTTGTACTGAATGTGCATGTGCCTCCAGAACATGCATTTGTCTAGAGGAAGCAAAACATTCCTGAAAAAGAGATTGAGAGGGGTGAAAACAAAGCTGCTACTTCAGTAACAAAAATGGCAAAATATATGTACCTACATACCTAATACTAACAAATGAAAACTGATAAAAGCAGTATTTTTGCAGCTGCTCAACTTTCAAGTGGAAAAGAAGGTTGCAATTAGCTTTTTATTCATTGGATTTGCTTTTTTGAAAATTGTATGCTCAATAATATAAACTGATAAAGCAGTTGGTTTGTCAGATAAGTTAATTAAGTGCAGCTGAACAGTATTACAGGAAAGTACACTATGAACTGTCCTTTACACTGATAGAAATTACTATTACCTGTCTTAGAGAAAAAGGACTGCACTTTAATACTCTTGAAATATTTGTATCTTTATTTCAGAAACTTAATTCTAAAATTTATTCTAGGGCTGTTGTCTTATCTTGAAAGATGGCTAATGTTTGAGAGGAGCACTCACCAATACCAGCATTATAATCACAATAAAGTCAGATCTATAACTAGCAGATTTTTTTTTTTTTTTCATAGAATCATAAAATGGTTAGAGTTGGAAGGGACCTTAAAGGTCATCTAGTTCCAAATCCCCTGCTGTGGGCAGGGACACCTTCCACTTTCCTCTCATTCTGGTTCTTGACTGTACAGAAGTTGAAATTCCAGAATTGTGAACTTTCCTAATGGTGATTCTGGCTGTTTCTCATGTGTAAATTATCACTATACAAAATAAATAAATTGGGTTTTAATCCATTTTAAAATGTTATTTTAACTGGAAAATATTCATGAAACAGCTCCTGGAAGAGTTTCTGGTGGGATCCCACCAACGTTTCTTAATACATTAGTAGTGTCCCTTTAGAAGCAGTGTTAAAAATACCAATATTGGCACACTCGAATGCGAACTTGTGTATTGGGAACAAAGAATCATGCACAATTTGGAGGAGTGACTTCCCTTTGGCAGGCAGTGGCTCTGAAAGGACTAGCAATACCACTGAGCACTCAGCTGAACGCAGCCTCATGGTCGGCGCTTTAGCAACTGCGGTCGAGGCAGGAAGGTTGTGGCTAGGAGGAGTATGGGGCTATTGCTCTATACGCAGCATAAAATCAGTCCATTGTTGCTCTTGTATAGCAGGGATACAAGGGCTTCCAAAATAACATTAAAAATCAAGAATTAAAAATAAAAAAAAATGATTTTGAAAGGACCTTACAAGACCAGGAGTTGGAAGGTCACTTTACAGCAAAAAATCCAAACAAACCCTTACTTATTTTAAGGGGCAAATTAAGTCATAGCTTAGTCTGTAAAAAAAACTAGACATAGAAGATGCTTCTGGTTGTACCCTCCTAACTCTGTTAAGAGCAGTACAGAATTAACAGATAAAGGTGAAACCTGGGT
The DNA here is from genome assembly GCA_013398295.1 of Chionis minor. Lineage (NCBI taxonomy): Eukaryota > Metazoa > Chordata > Aves > Charadriiformes > Chionidae > Chionis > Chionis minor. The sequence goes on from VZSF01008745.1 coordinate 766,003, forward strand.
AATGTTGGAATTAGCAATAGCAGTATTTGAGTTAGATTCTCCAGTGGTTACTTAACCTGTCTTAGGTATTAGAACAGATTTTAATTATTCATTGATACTAAAATTTATTAGTCTTTTTATGTAATGTTTACCTTAACTCAAAGTCTTAACCCCATTTTTACAGTGTTTGGTCAGCATGTCAGCAATGTTTGCTGTCCAGGAAGGATGTTTTTTGAATACAGGACCCATCTAAGGATTTTTTGCATATGCTAGATTTCCTTCCCACTCAATTTTGATGAATTCAAATATGTATAGTCACGTCTGTCCTAGTCATCTGTGCCTCTTATTAGAAAAATATGGTTTATTTAAAAGCCCTACTGAAAGGCAAGTTGCTTCTCAATTCCAAAAGCAAATATACTATGGTATTTTTTTGTCCAGAAATTGTGTCGTAAAATTCAGAAGTTTTGTTTTATTTAAAATGAGTGTGAGTTAATGTTTTATCCTTGTTCCTTTTTTTTAATGTCAGTTATTTCATAACTTCCATCTCTGTTAGATGCAGAAGGGGTTGGTATGTGGCCTTCTACTTCTCTCACTGTGAAAGCTTTTATTTGATTGTTAACAGGTTTGGAGTTGTATTTTTTGATATATTTCATATAGCAAGCAAGTGTGCAGAGGGAAAGTTCTTTGATCAGTGCTTAGTGAATCACAGCCAGCTGAAATTCATTGCACTTCTGAGGAGATTTTCACTTACGTCTAGGTAGTATTCATTTTGTGGGAAAGTGAACATGAACCCTTGTTTTGCAGTGACTTCTGTCCCTTTTATTAACGGAATACGGATGTTGTGTGTTATCTGTAATATCCCCTTCCTGATGCAGAGGACTTGAGATAGGATGCAGTTATTCATCACTCATCTCACGCAATAAGAACTTCTGGGGTTTTCTAAATCCATATATGAACCTTTTTATAAAGAAAATTTTCTCAGAAACCTGCTTCTGAATTTGTTAGAATCTTCCTGGTGAAATTCAGGTGTGGTGAAGGAGCCATTTATTTTGTTTAGCCTTTAACTACTGTTACTCCCTTTTTTTGTCATCAATTAAGAACACCCATTTTCCACATTAACAGGCATCGAAGTCATCAAAAATGTAATGCCAATCCTTTTGAAGTGTTTGAGCATGTTAAACAAAATATGAAATGTTCTTTCAAAAAGCCTTAATGTATAGGTACTCATGGCATGTTCTGCACATACTTGTCTTTGAGCTTGACATTATAAAAAAAAATAATCTGCCAGTTGTTGTTATTCTGTGCATAGTTGACCACAAATATATTTTTAAAACACCCAAACTGTTACAATCAAATAAAACCTCCCCCCACCTCCCCACCCCCAATCTTGTTGCATATCTTTGTTAGAGATCTTACCTTTGGATATCTTGGTTTTGGTTAACTTTCTGTATTTCATCTGATTTCAGTTTAGTTTTAATGAAGCTGACAGCAGACATAATGCAGTAAGTCTTTCTGCTCGATGGGTCTAGTTTACTTTGAATCACATTCTGTTAGCCCAGAATGCTTTGGATGTCTTAAACTGTAAATGTTTCCCTGTATTTTTTTTTTTCTTACCTTTCCGGTTTTGTGTCATTTCATGACTTTACACCCATTAAATGTCACCTATGTGAAGGAACAATTTAAATATACCATTCCATAATTATTATTGCTGTAAAACTTTGCATTTTTTTAGATAGCTGCTGCTTTTTCCCTTTAGTGTCATCTATACATACCATAATTTTAAGTTACACTTTCAGTATATTAAAGACTGTACACTCAGCTCTTTGTCACTCATTGTAAAGCTTATGAACTAATTGGTCTTTTATTAACTGTTAGCTAAAACATGCTATCATAAGAGTTAAGTGTTTAAAATATTTCTACTCATGTTCACATAATTTTGAGTATCCAAAAAAGGTTGAATCTGTCTTCTGTGGATACCTTTCCTAAGTAAGCATTCCATACGTGACATGCCAGCTTATTCTTTGATGTTCTGTTTGAGTTAATTCACATGTAATTCTTATCTTTGAGAGTAAGGTCACTTTCTTGCTGAATTTCCCATTTCTGTCCCAGTGTTTTGGAATTTCTTTGTCAAGCACTTGTCATTGTGCATATTCACACTGTGCTTATGTGTTTATTCAAAAACCTGAAACTGAGAATTTTAGGTGCAGCAGAACCCCTGTGGTGTTTCAATGCACTAGCATTCCTTATTCTGGATAGCCTTCCTCTTCCTAATACAAGAATGAGCATAAATCTGATCATGTGCCATCTATTTAGATGATTTAGAGCTTTTACCTTGTGGATTATTTTGTCTGTGTCAGAGCATACATTTAAATATTTTTTTTATTATTTTGATCTTTAGTTGGTTGTTTCTCTGTCCTTTTTATATAAAAATTGTTGACTAAGAATAATTGTGCTTTTTGAGGTGCTATTTAAATTCTAATAAGCGTTTATTGTATTTTCTAAATTTATCCGATTTGGGTTGTGCCATAGGATTGTATCTCATATGGCACTTGCAATGCTTAGTTAGTGTAAGTGCATGTCTGTCAACCCTCTCCTAAAGTGTCTACAGATGGTTTAAGCTCACACTCCAGAATTCTCGCATGGATGTCTTTTACTTGGTTTTCCTTTCATACCACTGTCACGTTGCCTTCAGGAGTTGGAAGTCAGAGGTAAAAGGGCTATGTACTCTTTTTGCTGCTGTATTCATGATTAGAAAACAAAAACACTTTGTAAAAAGGTTGGTATTATTAAGAGTAATAAAAGAAGTGGAAATTACAAGCCTGTGAGAACAACAGGAATGGTATTGTGGATGATACCGGCAGCTCTCTGAGCAGTTCAGAGCCCGGATCACTAACCCTAGACCAGCTTTTCAGGTGTCCCTAGAACATACTGCTCAGAACAAGGTCTGCAGGTAAACTCCTCTGTGTAAAGCCAGCAGTGTGTTACGCCGTCCAGCTCTGCATGGGCCACTTCTTTATGCACAGAACTGTTTTCAGATCTCCTACTGACGATTCAGAAATCTGAAAGATAAATTACAGAAGATTCTATGTATAGATAAACTCACATGTTTAAACTCACTCTTGCTTTTCTGGGCTTTTTCATTACTACTGACAAATACTTAACTAGTAAGGCTCTTCTGCTTCTACTTCCTTTAGGGTTTGAAGTCCAGTTTCCTTTTAATACATTATCTAATAGCTGTTCCTGTAATAAGATCTCAGAAACAAATACAAGTGTTTTATGTTACAGCAGAGTTAATTTAGCTTTGAATTAAAAGGAGAACATAACAGAAATTCACATAAATTCAATTACTAGAACAAAACTGAGTCTTTAGTGTTCATTAAGTACCTAAAATATGGATTTTTTTTTTTCCCCAGCAACATGATTAGGCTATTAGTTTTATAGTCTAATAATGGTTAAATAGTTTTTCACTGCTTGCCTAGAAGGTGTGTATTTATTTTTTTTCTTTCCTGACAAGCATGTTTCCTATTTTAATATGCAGCTGATTCCTAAAAAGAAAAAAGTCACCTTTGGTGCTACTTGAATCCCTCTTCTTTTTTTATTTTTTTTTTAGCTTTTGTCTTTCAAATTTGTTTTGCCTGTGGAATATAGTCCAATTGGAGTTCTTTCCTACGTATGTATGAGTTCCTGTGCATAGACATATATTGTGGGGTACGTTACTAAGCGCTTACTTATACTGAGATACTTACTGACCAGAGTGGTTCTGACTTGCAAACTATACCAATACAGGAAGTTATTCTGAAATAGTGGTGTTTTAAATTCATACCCAAACTTGGTTGTCACTTACTTCCCTTCTAGGCCAGTGTTGATATAACGCTATTATACTGTTAAGGAAGTGCTAAGGAAACTCAGAGTAATGTTACCTTCTGTTTGTTTCCTTGTATTCTATATTTAGTTACACAATAACAGAAGCTAGTAGCAACCGCTTTAAGTTGACTAACACAGTATTTTTTTTTAAATGTGGCTTTCTGTGACAGTTTTGCTTTCTAGTGTGAAGAAGGCTTTAAAAAAGAAATTTATGTCTTGGGACTTTTGTTTGGACATTGCTGCGGTATAAGGCTTGAGAAAAACGAGCTTTTCAAGCTTATAAATAACAGAAATAACTTATAGGTAGTAGGGTGTAGTTACAACTGGAAAGAAGATCCCACTGTTGCAATGGCCAGGTCCCTGGTGAGGGAGTGTTTGTAGTGGTGTGAAAGCTGTCAGGGAATGAAAGAGAGGAGGACCAGAGTCTTTCAGCACTCTGTACATCATCTCGTTTAATTTGAATTAATCACATGGGACAATTTTTTTTTCCAAATATCAGGGAATGAATGATCAGGCAGAGCTTAAGACAAATTCAGTACCAGGCTGAATGGCTGGTTTCTCTTCCAGCAAGGCGTCATCTATCAACTAACGTAATTAGTGCAGTTGGCTGAGAAAGAGATACCTTTCTACAGTGTGAAAGGCTTGTATTTTTATTCAGGTAGATAGTGGGTACAGTGAGGGTTGATTACTTGTGCATATAATCTACATTCCTATAAAAGGCTTAGCTTTTGTATTTTTAACTGCATTTGCAAAACAGGTTAAAATAACAGGTTCAGCAATTATGTCAGAAAAAGAAACTGCCAATTTGTGGGTAACTATTCATCATAAATCTTGCTCCCAAACATGTTATAGACAAACTACTAAAGTAGGCTGTGATCTGAGTTCAATTTCGTTTAAAACAGCTGTATTAGGTCTGCCTTATAAGGACTGAAGAGTATCTGAACCCTGCAAAACAGAAGACTGGGAATATTCTCTTGGTATCAGGAATGTGAACTGATGGTTTGGGGGTTCTGTGTTTTTTTGTTGTTGTTGTTTTGGTGGTTTGGGGCGGGGTTTTTTGGGTGGTTTCTTTTTTTAGAGGGTGCCCAAAATAACCACTGGGAAGTTGGTTGCATAATAATTGTATTGCATTAAAAAATAATTTTTGTTTGTGCATAGAGAACAAGTCAATATCTTTTAATTTCTTGGTTTTGTTACATTTTGGGATGGTTTTAAAGCAATGTGTCCACCCAATCACTTTGTGTCCCTGAATCTGGGTAGATAACAGAAAGATAGGGATTCTCTTAAGGTTGCAGTGGGTGGTTTAAGTATATGTAATCGAACTGATTATATGCTAATTTAAAAGATGAAAATACAAATGTTGACCAGCAAGTAATTCCTCTGACAAGTAGAAGGAATCAATATTTCTTTCTATAAAGGATTCAGCCTTGAGTCAACAAGGGTAGCAACAAGGAAGAAGGAGTTCAGGTTTATTAGGAGTAGTACACAGCATGCAAAATTTTGGCTGTCTTACAATGAAAACTGGTACCTATACTTACTGGTCATCTTAATTTTAGAACACCCAAGACAAATCCAAGTTCTTTACATTAAAATATGTTTATTTTACTTTCTGATTTTAAAAGTTGCCAGGATCGTCTATGCATTACTTCAAAGTGTACATTGTATTTTTTTTAAGACATACACACTTTCTCACATATACACGCTCAGGTTTTGTTACATCCAGTTTGTTTCCAACTTTGGTTGGAATCTTTTGAAAAAAGAATCTTTTGACAGAGAAATGTTGATCTAGGAGAAGCATGTGTTTGAGCAGAGATGTGTGTGGGCAGTTAGTTGTGGACATATAGACGGCACTGAAATGACCAAGTACAAAAGTATCCTTTCGGCAATAATTCATGCACATAAAATTTGCTGAATATTTGAAAAATACATAAATTAGTACTACAGAAGCACATCTTTACAACACTGTCTTTACGCCACCATCACTAGAACTAATTGCGTAACTATGGTAACTAACATCACTAGAACTAATGGTTATAAAATCGAATATAGGAAGTTCCATCTGAACATGAGGAGGAACTTTTTTCCTTTGAGGGTGGCAGAGCACTGGCACAGGCTGCCCAGAGAGGTGGTGGAGTCTCCGACTCTGGAGACATTCCAAACCCGCCTGGATGCCATCCTGTGCAACCTGCTGTAGGTGGACCTGCTCTGGCAGCGGGGTTGGACCAGATGATCTCTAGAGGTCCCTTCCAACCCTTAACATTCTGTGATTCTGTATGTGGCCCTGCTTGAGTAGGGAGGTTGGACCAAATGACATCCAGAGGTCCCTTCCAACCTCAACCAGTCTGTAATTCTGTGAAATAGATCTGAGACTTTGTCATTAACCAGAGGAAAAGTATTCTCAGATTTATTTTATTCATTATCACCCATAGAAGGACTAGGACAAATGAGAATGCACAAAAAGTTGAAATTGTAGTTACTGTATTTGTGTTATAGAAGTTAACTCGCGGTCAGCGCTGCTTAGGTTGGGTTGTGCTTAGTTCTTCAGATGACATTGGTAAGAATGCAGTTTTTTACGTTTGAACAGTTGCTGATAAGTTCTGAAATTCTTTCCTTGTGTGGCAAGGAGTGTTGTTTTTCAGGGGATTTTAAAATTCTGTGAAGAACATAATGAATTAAGCGCAGGGTACAAAAAGACTAGACAGAAGATCCAGTGCCCATTAGAACTTTCTGGTGACTAGTTTCTCACTGAAGGGGGGAAATGCTGAAGACTGGTAGCTTTTATAGAATAGACTGGCCTTGAGAAGAGAGGCAATGAGTTTCTTTTCATCACCAGAATTTTCTCAGTGGCAGGTGGAGAGTTTATTGCTGCTGAAGTGGGGGTGGAGTGTGCGCCGCTTTGTGGGGAGATGTCTTGAGTCTTACACTATCTTATAAAGGTGAGCATTAACGTCACTGCAGCATATAGTGGTCCTCATTCTAGTGTTAAAAAGGAAGGCTTTTCTAAGCGATCTGGTCTGTTTGATGCACTCTAGGTGTGCTTTAGGAGGACTAAATTCTTAAGAAGATTTGTTTCCATGAATGGGTTGTTAGTCTGGCATGGAGATTATGAACCAAACAGAGTGACCCTAAGCACAAAAACTTGGGAATAGCTGACTTGTTATTGTAAACTCTGTTATTGTCAGGATTCTGATGCCTCCCTAAAAGTTTAAGCCACATAGTTACTGAACTAATACTGCCCTTTGTAACAGATATAATCTATTTTTTGTCTTTATTGTGCAAATAATGTTGCTCAGTGGTTTTTATCTACATTTGGGAGCATGTAGTTCGTTGGATTCTGTGACACTGGTAATTTTCAACATATTGTGAATTTATAAACATTCGGGGAAGATGCACGATTAATATAAACTTATTCCACTGTTTTGCTTTGTCAGGAAGAAGGAAATATCAAAGAAATTGCAATAACTCACCATGTAAAGGAAGGACATGAGAAAGCAGACCCTTCACAGTTTGAACTTCTGAAAGTGCTAGGACAAGGATCCTTTGGAAAGGTTGGTAACTAAACTCTTGTGGAGCCAATTATTCAGGAATATAGTATTGAATAATATTAGGAGTGAAATATTTAGAACAGCCACATTTTTGCATTAAGGCAATCTTGCATTAGGGCAGTGTTGCAAGAGAAAATTGCTTTGTAAATTAGTGCTAACTAGGCACTGTAATTGTGGCAGATCTCTTTAAAGCAGTAGATTTTTTTCTAGCTTGTAGGATATGTAGATCTCAAAGATCCGTAGAAAAATTGGCTTGATATGAAATAATCAGGCATTCACTGTTAAAATGGAATGCCATTTTTCTACAACTAGTCGTCTTCTGTGTTCAAGTATTTCTAGTTACTAACTCGCTTACGCTAGGTTATCACCCATACAGAAGCTATAGGCAGAATGTATTTTTGTAGGAGACAATGATTGTAAAGAACAAATTTTAGGCAATAATGGCTACTGAAGTAAACATCATACAACCTAGTCGTGTTCATGCCTGGCATTATCTGTCGTAATTTGGTTAAGGCACAACATACTTTGATATTTCTTTGAAGCTCTGTTAAAGACTTGATGTTTCTGGTATTTAGTGAGTATTGTGCACACTGAGATCTCACTAGGTGTATGTGATTCATACTTCTAGTTGTCCAAATACAACTTGGAAGCAAAACATTAACTTCGGGTGGCAAGACAGATCATTAAAACAGAATGGAGTATACAATGTAAGACAACAGAGCCTTTACATCTATTTTCAGCCTTAATTGCAATTCTGAATATGATGTTAAGCTCCAGCATATAATGCCAAATCCATCTTGGATATGGCAGAAAATGAGAATAATCAGTCCAATTCTCTCTTGGTGGCAGGAAGTCACATTAGTGGAGTAGCAGTTCCAGTTAAGGTTGGAAATCTAGGTGTTTAGAAACTAAAATTTTGTACTCAAAAGAGTAAGAATTCGCAGAGAAACATGATTCCAAAGGTGGTTTCCTATGTTGTTTGATTTCATCCAGAATCATAACCAAGTTTTTATTTGGAAATCTGCAAATCAGAAGTAAATCATTCAGGGGCAAGGAAATGTAAGCTAATAAATGATTATTTCAATAATCTCTTTTATTCTATAGATATTACTAAATACGATGCTATAACTGTTGAGAGGGGGCAAGTTTTGAAAATTCAAAAATAATTATCTGTCTAGCTGACTCAAAGTATTGCAGAAATGCCGGTCTTGTCCTCAGCTGTTTTAGCCTTTATGCTTGTCATGGTTTGGGCTGGATTGGCCATGGAGGTGGATGACAGATGCTCTCCCCCACCTCTCTTCAAAGAGAGGCAGAAGGGGGAGAGAGAGACTTACAAGTTTAGAAGGAACTAAACTACTTTAATGAAATATTAATAATCAAATAAAAAGAAAATAATGAAATATATACAAAACTGTATCAAGCTCCCAGGATGACAGTCACGTCACTGACAGGCGCTGGGGAAGTCCCAGACTAGACTCAGTGACGGACAGGAACTGGATTCCAGATCTGGATTCAGGATCAAAGGCAGACAGCCAGAGTCCTCCTCGGACGCTGGCCATTGAAGAGACTGACCCTGAGGGTCCCTCAGCTTTTATACTGAGCATGAGGCAGATGGGGTGGAATACCCTGTTGGTCAGTTTTGGGTCACCTGTCCTGTCCCCTCCTCCCCACAGGTGGGACCCCTCTTGTATGCAGGGGACCCCTGCGCTTCTTTGCTTCCAACCCTCCAACAGGGCAAATAACCAAGTTGTCTGGCCTTGGTCGTTATAGCAATAAGTGTAAGCAAGGGCCTCTCTGCACACCGTGCCTTGGCATCATCTATAAACATGGGCCTTACCGCTCTGAGAGCCAACAGTTTCTGCACAACATGCTGGTAATTTCAGCAGTTAGAAGAGGCTTAGCTAAAAAGTAAAATTACTGAACAAAATGGGTCCTGTTTTACTTCAAACCAGGACATTCCACCCCTTATTCCATACCATTTGCAGATCACTATTACTTTGTATCTATCAAATCTATACACACACAGAGGATGCAAAAAGGGTTATTAGTACAAACCCCATAATCCCTTTTTTCTAATGCTCTGCATGACTAAGATGTCAGTCCTTCCCATTCAGTTTAGAAAGAATAATCTGCATGCTTTACAATGGCTCTTGGTCATCTTCTGATAATGTCTGAGTAATGCAAAGGGATATTAACACAAGTGGGAACTGGATACAAAAACAGACATAAAACTAAATTCATATAACATGCTTAACATTCTCATATACCGTAACATGTTTCTATGCTTTTTCATAAGTAACCAGAAAACCTGTGGCAGGTATATATTTTTTTCTTCTTTTTCATTTCTAAATCTAAAATTTGAGTCTACTGGAATTTTGTATTAAGGATATTAAAAAGAATCCCACTCAAGAAATCCCATTACGCTAAAGAAGGAAATGAAACACACTTTAATTGAAACTGGTTGTACTTTATTGGTACATGTGAAACTCAACCAAAGCATGTCATAAAAAAAGTATGTTTTTGTGACACAAGAGGTTGATTCTTATAATTTTATAGGTTACTTTTTAAAAAATTTTGTTATGTGTTGATTCATACAGTTTTCTGGATCAACTTTTCTACACACATTTATTTTCATATCTGACAATTATTTTATTAGCACTTTTGCTATTCCATCTTATGAATTTTAATAAGACAAAATTGATTAGAGATTACTATTAAAAAGCTGTTTCAGATTTGTCTCAGCTTCTGAGAGAATCCAAATTCGTCGTTTCTTATTCACTGAAATTAATTAAGTAAAGCTAAAATTAATTTGGCAGACTGCTTGTCTTAAAGGAACCTTTAGATTATGAAATGAGGGAATAGTAGGAAAAACGGCAAGGAAATATTTGTTTGGCTTTGTAGAACCTAAAACTGTCAAAAGAAACTAATAATGGTATTGGGAGGAATAATAAGGTTGAAACAATACTGACTACTTTAATTTCATAGCCAAGTATATTGATCTGACTTGCCTTTATTTCTTTTAAGAATTCTTTCTAATTTTCAATGCAGGTCTTTCTTGTCAAAAAAATCTCAGGATCAGATGCTCGACAGCTTTATGCAATGAAGGTCTTGAAAAAAGCCACCCTGAAAGGTAAGCATTGTTTATAGAGAAAAGAGAAATCGGGAACATTATACCAAAACTTAACCTTTACTCACATGTTGTTCTACAGGTTCTATTTTAGAACTTTCTTCTATCAAACAACAAATAGCAGAATACACTGCCTTGTATTGTAAACCCAGCAGAATTAAGTAAACAACAGTACTATATTGATAGTTATAGGGGAAAGTGGGTTCCTTACTGTGCTAAGTTCATTAGGTGATAGTGGTTTAATAGAGTTGTGTTACATCTGCCACCTGACTTGCTCCTGAGCTGTTATTTGAAACTTAATATCCTTCCTTTTTTCGTTTGCTGTGTGTCACCAAGGATACAGTTAATTCCTTTTGCTCAGCTTATATTTAGATCATGATGAAGTGCATTATAGCAGCTGTTTTATACTAAAAGTTCTAAGCACAGGAGTTTAAGTCTTCCTTTAAAACAGAAGTATACAGTACCTTTTCCCAAAACTTTTGGCACTTGTTCTGGTTGTAGGATATATTTGATAAAATCTTAAGTTAATCATCTAAGTTACTCAAGCAAAAATGAGGTTTAAAATGTTTTATTGCTTGGGAGGTTTTGGTCTTGAATGGTATCAGTCACAAAGTAAGTTCAAACTTGAACAATCTCAGTTCTGTCTTGCAGAATTCTACTTAGAAAAGTAATGTATTTTTTTACTGTAGATTAAAATTAAATTGATCTTTCACATTAATCCTTTAACTAGCATGTGTATTTGTTGCTTTGTGCCATTGTTTAATACTTCTGTCTCTTTGTAGTTCTTCTAACTCATGCACTGAAATTGCAAAGATAATTTTGGGATAGGTCGAACAACTTGTAGTACTTGACCTGTGTTATTGATTATTATATTGATTTGCAATTTTAACATATGATTTCATCTGAAAATATTCATAGAATGATGGGAGGAAACAAAAACTCACATTGAATTGTAAGCTTCTGCTAAAATGTTGAACCTGAATTTTTTTTTTTGCTTAAGATCTAGTGTTGAATATCCATTACAAAAATCTCATTATATATCACTTTCACTTAAAACTATTACAGAGGGTGTGGTTTTGAACAGTTTCCTATATTGTGATTCCTCTGTTTTGTGGCACGTGTTATTCTCATTATTTACTTCCTATTTTTCTGAAATTTGTTTCCACTCATTTAAGGTACTTTGATATCCTCAATAGCCTTTCATTCTCCAGCCTGTTAATAGCTCAGAACTGGAGTCAAAGGTCATTTAGCAGTTGCTTTTTTTAAGGCGTTTGAGGGCTTCTCTCCACCACCTTTTGATTGTGGTTTAAGCTCATTGTGTAAAAATTACAGTCCAAGCTGTGGCTCTAGTTTTGCCTACAGATGGCAGAGGCCGATAAATACTGAAATTGGAAGCTTGACTTTTGGTTGGAAAAGGAGTCTCGTGGGCCCTATGAATTCAAGGATGTAAAAGGCTTGAGCGGAAAGGTGACACTAGCAGGAGGATGCTGCACTTTCCAACACTTTGTCTCTGAATTTTCAGATGCTTTTGAGTGTCTTTTGATTGTGATTCATGTTTTAGGAAGCAAACATGTTTAGTACCAAGCAAATGAAGGTTACTGTTGAAATCTTAATATGAAATTAACTGAAATTAATTATTTTTCCCATAATTGCAGCATTTTTTGAGCTACAATATTGTGATTTTAAATAGTTAAATAATAATATAGGATTACCTGATTTGCCTAAGGTTCTTTATCTCTTTCAAATCTATTTCAGAAAGTTATTTTTCTGTTCCAAAATTAACTATAAAAATGCCCATTAAGACCGCTTCTTAATAGAAAGCAGTATGCATGATTCACAAATCAAACTTAGAGATAATATTTTCATATATGAGCCAGAACACATTGATGTAACTACACAGCCCAACCTTTTAATGTTTAGAGCAAATCCAAGAATATACACATACAACTTTGCTTAGTGCAGAGACTAGTTTATTAATACCCCCTGATAGAAGGTATCCCCTTTCAGTGCCCCTTTATGATGGGGAGACAGGGCCAAATCATTGCCAGAGTCTGCCATCAAAAGTATTAAGGAAAATCAATACTTCTAGCAGTACACTTATGAAACTCTAGTCCACAAAAGTCAGAATTTTAAAGGCTAATATTAATGTCTGAAATGAGCTCAGTTCCTTATACTTTTTTTGCTTGAGATGTTGTAAATCTGGACTTTCTAGCTCTTCAGAAATAAGGATTGTTATCCAGGTCACTGTTGCATAGCTATAGGCATTTAAAAGTCTTGAATTTTTTTCTCAACTGAATCTGCCTAAAAAAAGAATATTCTGAATTTCAGTTTTGTAATTCACATGCACCCTTGGAACAGTGAAATCACATAACTATCTTGTGACATTTTCATGACGTTAGATGTAAAGGTCAAAATTCAAATGGGATGTTTGCTCTGTGTTTGGTGAGCACTTATTTCATGTACTTCCATATTTAGGAATCTGTTCTGCGGGGAGATGGAAACTTGATAGCTTTGTTTGTTCATGAAAACGTACCTATATAACTTTATTCCACAATTACCTGTATTATTCTAAGTGCCTGTTTCTGGGAAGAGATAGCTAAACTTCTAAAAGACCCTTTTGGTGCTTTTTTTTTTTTTTCCCCCCCCTGCCTTGTTATGATTTAATATCTGAAATCTCTGGCTTGTTAACTGAACGAGGAATGCCAGCAACTTAAACTTTGAACCGGACTTCATTGCTCTGAGGCTCTTCCTTCATGAAGCTGTAAGATTTGGGAAAGGGGCACTAACAAAATATAAACTAAGGAAAAAGAGAAATGCAACAACTTAAACCGCTGTAGCAAACTTTGCTAGCTCTCATCCGTAGGAGTTCTGAATTTTGTCTGTGTCCTGGCGGATTTGGAGCTGACTGGAGTGGCAGGGGAGTTGCCTAGGACAGCTGGAACAGATGCCGTGCTCAGCTGACCGCCCTGCCTGTCTCCATGGATTGCCAGCCGCCTGTGCCGGGCATCTGCACGTGGTCCTCAGTTAGTTTAATCTGTTATAGGAGGAGATATGTGTCCCGTTCTGAGGCACCACGGTGGGACAGCACAGGCAGCTTGAGCAATAGCTGCTTCTGATTTCTGATCTACTCCTCCATGCGCACATTTACGCTCATTAAACCTCTTTAAAAACAGAAAGATTGTCTGAAGTACACACTACATTGAGTGGATGCTCTTTTTAAGTTCATAATAAAGCAAGATATTAAAAAAAAATCCCTTCCAAATTGTGAAGGTCCTTAATACCTTAGTAGTGCAAGTTATTTGAATAAGTTAAATCAATATAAGAATCTTTATGACAGTGTAATTGTATTTAGGTGTTTGTTTTGCTCTAACTTTAATTCTTCCTGTGTTTTCTATAAGTAGCTGGGGCAGTTTTGCTCTACTGTTTAAAAGGTTAACTAGGTATAGGTCAGACTGAAGGGCGTTTGTTTACTTTTGTGGTTTTTTCAAAATTATTTACACAATAATTTGCCAGTAGCAGAAACTGAGGCAAATTGGAATGTATAAAGGGATTTGCCAGAAAACTCTGCACTGTGAAATAAATTCTTTCTCTGTTCTGTGTAGTGACCTGCAATTGTAATTGTAATACTAAAGGATTCAATGTGAAGTACATCAGGAAATGTTGGAGAAACACTGATTTACAAAGTAAATTCTTTTTTTTAAAATCTTGCTTATGTTCTGTTGTAGTTCGAGATCGGGTTCGGACAAAAATGGAACGTGATATCCTAGTAGAAGTTAACCACCCTTTCATTGTCAAGTTACATTATGGTGAGTTGCAGAAAATTTCATGTTTATATATCATAAAAACGGGTGCTTTTCAAGATAGTACTTGATATTTACTTTGTGGTTCAGAGAATCATAGAAAATTAGTGTGCTATCTAAATTCTCGTTGTGCAAAGACTTACTCATGCAAAGTAAGCCTATGGCTGTCTTCATGCACATCTTTATACAACTGAGAGTCTTATAGCCCTTTGCTTTATTAAAAAGCAGTTACCTATTTATGTCTAGCCATTCTTTTTCAAAACCTCCTAACTTTTGTATATGTCATTAAGTTTTTATTAAAAATTATTTCTTACCCTTGCTTTATTTACTCTATAGAAAATATATGCAATGGCATTACTTCCAGTTGCATTAAAATCAGTGGGAATATTCCTTTTAATAGTAGGGACAGCCATAAAAAATTATTCACGTGGAGCTGGGGAGGAAATCAGTACTCTTAATATGTCATGCAGAAAATAAACTGCAAAAAGATAGAGAATAGTTTCTGTTGTTCCTTTTTTTCAGTTTGTCTTTTTCATTTAGGATCCAGTTTTTCCTACAGTTCAAACTCTCTGATGTGGCTGAAATAATGTAGCCTTCACTATTTTACATGCCACACTTTTGCAAAGTAGATGCGACCTCCCTGTTAATCTGAGTTTCCAGAGGTTTTGGAATACATGCGTTAGAGTTGCTAATTTGCCCTTATAAATCTAGGCTTTTTACTTCCAAAATCTGGAATGAAATGCTGACTAACCTAAGTATAGTTTATTTTTTTAGAAATTCCATTGGTGACTTGTTTTGCTTTCACATGGCATGAGAGTTACTTGATCCATGATGGAGGAACAGTTACTTAATTCATATAATATTTTTTTCGCAGCGGAGAGAGAAGAATAATTCATTTTGATAATGAGAATAAGGGTGAATTATTAGGTGTGTAATTCTTCTGATCATGGGTAAAATTAGATGATGTTTAATTTTTTTTTAATTGATCTTTTCAGCTTTTCAAACAGAAGGGAAGCTATATCTTATTTTGGATTTTCTCAGGGGAGGAGACTTGTTTACACGTTTATCCAAAGAGGTAAACTTTTAGTTTGAAAACTGTCTAATGATAAAATTTGACTATAAATTGCTTATATTAGGAGAGTTTACTTTTGAAATTCAGTTTTCATTGAATAAATTTTGAATGTCTCTTTTTTTTTTTAGCCAAGTTTTTTGTTTGCTTGGATTTTTTTGCACATAGTAGTCGCTTTATGAAAATGCTGTTGGTTATTTACATTGTTTCTGAAAAAAGGCTTAGACAAGCAGTCTTTCTGTGCTGCGTTTTACACTTTGCAAAATTTTCATGTCCTGTTACTACGATGCGTAAAGATGAGTCTCAGAGCATGGATTTCTGTAAAGCAGTTGTATTCAGATTAACTGATTTGTGTCTGGTTTTAATATCCCAAATTTAGTGTCAGATTATTTTTTTATGATTTACATATGAACACAAAATTATTTATAAATATTTAAAAAGCAAGAATAGTATTCCACTTATTTTAGTAATTTTCCAAACATGAACACTTTGCCTTTGTCATGCTGGGTTATATCTCTGTGTAGATATGTGAAATAATGACTTTGAGAGGTTTTGTTACCTCATATTAATTTGATTATAACACCTAAAATAAATGCTAACATTTCGTATATAAATATTTTTTTTGCATCACTTACGTGCAAAAACTTCCAACAAATATACAGTAGGATAGAGATGTAAATATATCCAATGTATATCTGATAGTCAGAACTTGTAATTGTAGTTGCCTTCCATTTTCCCTTTCTACAGAGTATCCAGAACAGTTGGGTGACCACTAATAAGCTATATATGGTTGTCAAGAGGAGAGTATAACACAATGCATTTTCCATGTAGATACACCATCATTTCTGTGCTGACTACATAAATTATTACATTTAATTCATTGAAGCCATCTGTTTCAAGCTGCTTCTCTTAGTTTGTTTTACCACAGATAAGTAAAAAGTTATTAGTACTCTAAAATTGGGAAGCTTTTTTCTTAAAATCTGTAGTTCTTTCTTGATTCCCAAGAAAGAATATATATTGCTTTCCTGCTGATGACTTCTTTCATCTTGAGCCATTCAAATTAAAAGATTTAAATGGCTAGATAAGAAATATTCATTACAGGTACCTGAATCTAAGCTAATTGTTCATAACTGATGGAGTGAAATGGGCGAGCTGGATGCAATTGATGTCATCCTCCTGTCAATTCATGTGATTTTAAAATAGATCAGATAAACTGTAGCCTAAAAGTTCCTGGGTTTTCCCCATTAACTACAAAGGGAAAAGTGATTAATTCAGAGCTAGGTGTTTTCACTACAAATGTTTAAGGTTAGGAGAGATGAATTCCATGCAATGTTTTTAGAGAACAGAGTGTGGGTGTATTATCATCCTCATGGGCTCTTTGATTATTTGAGCTTTTAAATGTTTCTTATAGAGGTTTCCCTTCTCGAATGTGCCAGTACTAAATATTGGCTCTTTTGTAGAAGTAACATCAGAAACAACCTTTTGTACAAGCTTTGCTATCACCTTCTCCATTCAAACTACTAAGGGGAAACCATATGGTATTCTCCATTCTAAACTCTTGCTTAAAATAATGTTCATCTGTGCTGCCTATTGCCTTTTTTTTTTCCCCCAGGTCCATATGCTGTATCTAAAGATGTTAGTCTTAAATTCTTAAAACAGGCTGACAAAAAAAAGAGGCTTAGAGTAGTAACTAAGGTAGAATCAAATCATGCAGGATTTTTTTTTTTATTTTTACCTTTTTCTAAATTCTCAGAAAAGCTTAATTGTAATGTTTTCTGTCAGTGGATCACAACAGTTGTCAATATAACTGGGACAGCATGTTCATTTCATTGAATCTGAACAGTGATTAGTTTATCTTCCTAACAGAAAATGTGGGATTGCTATCTGAGATCTGACCTGTGCTCTTACATAGGCTATTTCCTTAGGTTACTCTTTGATCTACCTTTTCTGCAGTTACATCTCAGGCTGCATCTTGGGATTTTTGCCATCACTGTAACCTCTTTCACATAGTACTTCATATAGTCAGGTATGCTTTTCTTGTCTGTCTGACTTTGTGAAAGAAATTCAGACATTTGGACTTCTTTAGTCCGTTTGTCTGGAAATGAAACCGTCACATCCAATGAAGAGGTGGTCATATTCTTTAAATGCCTCCCAAAATTTTTGAGTCCTGCTGCAATGTGTCTGTTCTCATGAACAATGAGAAGCAAATAACCTCAGTTTTGCAGAAAGAAATATACAGCATTGGCTTCAGTAGTTCTTTTTCAGGTATGTACTGTGAAATAGTGTTAATCATAAAATCCTAGGTTTTATCTAACCAATAAATTTTAATTTCTAGGGTTTTGTGTAGAAATGAATTCAAGTATTATGAAGAACCGTTCTGCCAAACCACTGTTACCATTGCTTAGTTGGTACTGGTGTAAACTTCACAGGTTTTACGTGTAAAATATTGTTTTGCTTTTTCAGGTGATGTTCACAGAAGACGATGTTAAATTTTACCTGGCAGAATTAGCACTTGCTTTAGACCATCTACATAGTCTCGGAATAATATACCGGGACCTAAAACCAGAAAAGTAAGACTCCTCTCTGGCAATGCAGTGTATTAATTTAATTTGTATAGCACTTCTACGTTACAAACTTCTCTTTCCAGCTGTTATACTTCAGTAATTTACTATATAAAGTAAACAGGGAGGATGATGGGGGAAGCTTGTAGACTATTTTAATTACAAAGTTTGGATTTCATTTCCACATGAACGTTTCAGTGTGATGGGCCAAGTATCCATGATACTTTAAGTAAAGAGTATAATGAAATATTCCTACCTTTCATTTTCTAGGTGGTTTAGGGTGTACAGTGGAGAAGAGGTCTTATTGGCCTTTTGTTTTTGTTATAGAATTTTTGCACTACAGATAAACTTAGAACAAACACATGATAGAAAGTCGGAGTTGAATGTTGTGTCTTTGCATTTGAAGACTAACAACAAAGTCTTTTCCAACACTGATTTTTAAAATACACTTCAGTAAGAGCAGAATGGAGTTTAAATTTTAAAGTAGAATATGAAAATAGTCACAGACTGTATTTAACGTATTGACGATCGCATAATTACACTGAAAACTTAAAATAAGCTTGAAGTTACAATTCTGGCATGGTGTTGTGTCTCTATGTTGGTTGTCCACGCTTCATTCAAACAACTGAATTCTGTCTCTTGTTTATGTCTTTCCTCCAGTAATTTTTTTAGTTTTAGAAGAGGTAAAGAAGAAAGTGTCAGTGCAGTCATCTGGAACATTTGAACCTTTCAGACATAAATGTATGCTGTAGTGTTACTCTCTACCTGGAGAAGAATCTAAATGATGATATAGTGTGTGCATCTCCTCTGTTGTGCTTAATCGGACAGTTAACACACTCTGCCTCATTGCAAGGAAATCTATAGTAACTCTGAAGTCTTGATGTCCTTGGTGATCCCACTTCTCTGTTACAGCTGTCTGGAGAACTGGAACAGTCTGTGCGAGATAACTGTCTTAGGTCAAGTGTTAGTGTAAAAGAGCAAAAATGAGTAATAAGTATCACAGAACCTGGCTGTTACATGGAACTTCCATTAGGATAGCTTGTTCTTTTGTGCATGTCCTGGAAAAAAGACACAAGTTTAAAAATGTTTAGCCCTGACAGGAAGAGAAAGATTCATACTCAAATCAGAAACGTGGAGACTTCTGGCATGGGATTGCATTTACAAGTGAACATGGAATGAATTATTTTTAAACTTTGAGAGAGTTCTGTAAAGTAATTCTGAAGTGAGGAAAAATAAGCTTACTAAGCAGACAAAGATCTTCAAAAAGCAAAGTGGGAGAACTTTAGTTCCAAGAGGAAAAAAACTAAATACTAATTGTCAGAAAACTAAATATTGCCTCAAACATAATATTCTTAAAAAAATATTTATATGTGTCTATACCTATTGAAAAGCCTTGGGTTTAAGCCTTGAGTGTGCCTGATTAAAAAAACCTATCAAAGGTTGTAATTACTTGCAAGTTATGGATGAGATAGTAGTAACTCTTAACAGGTTGTATCTATACTGTGAGGCTGTTTCCTACCATGGAAACTGCAAGGAGGACAAGGGAAGGGTAGGGGAAATGGTCAATTAGTGTGTGCCGGGGTCATGTCTCATCCCCAGGATGAAACCCAGCTCCCCACAGGAGAAGCTGGAGGAACTGAGTTGTGTAGGTGGTGTTACAGAGTTTTGCATGCTGTGAATTGTGACTATATTCAGTGGTGGTTAAGGACGGTTGGCATCTTGGAGAAGAGTGGCTTTTTTGTGATTGAAATAAACAGGCAGAAGCACAAGGCCTGCTCTAAGTATAGGGCCTGTTGGTCCTGTCCTTTGGTACAGCATGAGAATATTTATTACTCGATGTTATTTGAAGTGCTCAACACCCTCTGTGAAACGGTAATTACAAATGAATAGCCATTTCGTATACATATGCAAACATATATTGTTATTAACATGTCTTGCTAAACTTAAGAGAAATAGAACTATATCTACTGTATCACAATTGTGATGACACATGCTGCGGATGGCCAAAACTGAAAGATAAATGTTACTACATACCCTCCTGAATTTAACCAGATAGTTAAATAAAACTCTGATATTCTGATTATGTTTCATAATCTTTAAAAAGAAAGAAATGTAGGAAAAGAAAATGTGTAGTTTCAAAGTATCTCCTTCTAATGATTCATTTTCATGCATGTTCAATTCTGCTGGTCTTTGTGTATGCTTCTGTGTTTATTCCTAAATGTTGTCAAGTACATTGTCTGAAACAACAATTGAAAGATATTTTAGTTTATTTTATTCTTTTTATTGTTTTTTTAGCATCCTGCTTGATGAGGAAGGACATATCAAATTGACAGGTAAGTAAAGGGAAATTGCAACACCTGGATCTTTTCTGTTCATAATAAAATCTTTGCCTTTTTGTTTTCTTTTTTGGTAAAGCAGTATGGTAAAGTAAATAATTTTAACTGTTGGGTAATTTTGCTGTGGAGCAAAACAGTGTAATTGGTTTGAAATAAATTAAATACATAGATAGATAGAAAAGATATCTGCTTCACAAGTACATCTGATGTTATGGACCTGTGATAATGCAGGGACAGGAGGAGAACTCTAATTTACATATGTGTATTTGAGTATATGAATGATATAAGCACCACATTTCACATTATGGTGAAAGTATTAACCATGAGTGATTAAAAAAAAAAAAAAAAAAAACCACAAACACCACCATAGATAAATACATTTAGAACAATTCTTTTTTTTTCTACTTCCAGATTTTGGCTTAAGTAAGGAGTCAATTGATCATGAAAAAAAAGCCTACTCTTTCTGTGGAACAGTGGAATATATGGCACCAGAAGTCGTTAATAGACGAGGGCATACACAGAGTGCAGACTGGTGGTCTTTTGGTGTTTTAATGGTAGGTTTCTGGTAAATGTAAATAATAACAAAACTGTGCTTTGCAAGGTTTGGTGAAACACATCAAACATTAAACTGTTAAGGTGAGCTTTAAATGAATTCTAACTACTAAAAAAGCCTAAATTATATCAAACTAATAACAATACCACAGGGTTTGGATCAAGAACATGGGCTAGGTTTCATATCAACGCCAACAATTTGCCATATTTTTGTTATCACTGAATTGAAATATTATGAATCTACTGTAGTTTGAATGTTATGGAGACTTAACAGGAATACTATGAAGTGTACAGGAAAAATACTCTGTCTTCTAAGGTGGAGAAGAAATTTAGATCCAAATTTTAAATTTGAATTTATTCTCGAGTGGAAGAAAATGAGGGATAACTTTCTAATTAGTCTCCAGCGTACTTACAACTTAGTGGAATAATGACAGCTGTCGCTCTCCCACGTCAAAATCTAAATGGCACTGAGATGATACAAGATATAGTTGCTCAGTTGCTTATGGTGTTTCTGCAAGGAATTAACTTCTGTGAAGTTGCAGGGTCGGTGGAAATAATATCAAATACGGCTTTGGAAAAGAAAAGTAGATAATGTTTGGTATTTTAGGAATGCTGAACGGCTTTTAATATTTATAATCTTTGTGTGCATTTTTGACATAAAGATTAAATAATTGTACTTTTTTAGAGAAAATGTCTTTGTTTCTTATTGTTTCTGCTACATATGACTGTAACAGTACAACTAATGTGTGTGCTTTGTAGTACGAGAAGGACTTGCGTCTGAAAATAAGTCATCCTATCACCTTTTAATCATCTAGAATGCTGTTGTGATCTGAAAACTGACTATGTAAAAGTAGCATCTGATAACTAAACTGTCTCCAGACAGACAAGGACACGCACTCACACACTCCCTCACAACTGCACATTTTATCAGTGAGCACGCAGACAATTAAAAGCTAATTACAGTGTAGTTGCAGAATATTTGTTGTTGATAAAACAAACATAGTTAAACTTCAGCTTTACTTTATAAATCTGGAAAACATAATTTTGTGCTTATAAAGTGCGTATGTTAAAACTAAAAATAGCTGAAAGATGTTGGATGTGAGTGGTGTAGCTTTCACGGTCTAAGTGCACTGCATTTTAAACACTCTGGCTTCTACTTTGAATACAAAAATATGACCTTAAAAAGCAAATTATCTAAATCAGTATATGGAATACAGTGCAGTTTTCTCTAAGATGTATTTTTGTTGCTTGCGTTACTAGTTTGCATGGTAATTTTCCTAGACAATCTGTATGTATCCCCTCTTAAATAATTCTTAATTAGAATCTGTGCTGGTTGAGAATTCAAGCGGTTGTTAGTGTGGTAAGAGTATACAGTATCTAGATGGAACAGAAATTATAGCATGGAAATGGAGACTAGAAAGATATCTCAACAAATCATTTGGCTGCTTTTCTCCTTCTGCTAGACACTTAAGTATGTTTAAACCATCCTTGAGAAGTATATTCCAATTTGTCCTTTAAAACAGCGATTGTTTTAAGGGATGCCAGATGTCTAAAAACATTCAAACTTTTCTGAAGCATTATGTATTTGTTGGAGTATTCTCCTGCTGAAATAAAAATGATAGCTAGGGAAGGCCAATGTTGGCTTATTCTTAAAGTGCTATTGGCCTATTGATGTTGGTATATAGTAGTTTGGGGGAGAGCAAAGAACAGTACGCTGAGTTGTTAATACAAGTGTGTATGCTTGTGACAAATAAGAGCTTACTAAAGAAACTTTTCATTTCAAGCTAGTATAAGCAGAACATGCAGCACTACAAATTTACCTTCAACAAAGTTTTTTTTGTAAGTGCAGTTTGTGTAGAACATTCTAAAGTATAAACAAACAAAAGGTGCGTTTTTCTATCATTTTGGCTTATGCCTCTCACATCTTCCTGACAATCGTCTTAGGAAGTGTTAAAGGAGGGTATTTTCATGTTGGCATTATATTAAATTTAAATTTTAAATATAAGTATATATGTAAAAAATAGTATTTAGAGTAAAAAGTATCTAGCAGTAGTGAAGAGTTGGCAGCTTTTATTCTCTGAATACTTTACCCAGAAGTAAAAAAATTTAAAATTTTATTTTAATAAAAAAGGGTTTTAAAGAATGCTGTTAGTGTAGCTTCTTGCTCTTATTGTAGATCTAAGAATACTATCGTCACACATTATTCACTCCATGTACGTTTCTAATGCTTAGAAGCCTGAATGTTTGGATCATACCGGAAAAGACAGGAACAGAGGATACCTTGTGTTCAGGATGACTTAAGTTTGCATAAGCTGTTCAGAGGGTTCCTTAAATAATTATTTTAATTTTGATGGCTTTAAGTGTATGCCATAAAGTTTGATTAAGCTAAATTGTTTTGCAATTCTTAAACCAAAAATGAGAATTTCTGCCTCAGCATGTTGGCTGCCATGAGTGCTGCCAGACTGCTTTCAGTACCTCACTTAGATCTAATATCCCTGCAGCATACTGCAGCCCAACGGAAGTGCCTTTATCTATTTTTACTCAGTCGCTTTCAGAACAAATCAGTATTTTAACAGTGTCTGTTGCCTACTACCAGGCACTGTAGGGTGTGCATGCACGTACTGTGTAGCTCTTACGTGTTCCTTCAGGCTTTACTTCCACTGTATGCATACAGTAACCACTCTTCATCATGCATGTCTTTGTCAATCAACTAACCTTTTTCCCCTTTCCAATGAAGGCTATGTACATGCCAATTTTGAAAATTTTGACCTTTTTAAATCTCTCTGCATGAGGAGAAATCGTCACTAACTTTTAAAATCAGAATCTTTTTCCCTACCCCCCCACCCTCTTGAGAACTAAAATACAGTTGTATAGATCAAGTCTTCCAAGAATAAACTTTTTAGGCAGAGCTGGAACACAGAATATTATAGTCTAAATTGCTCAGATAAAAGCATGTATAGCAAGGTATCAATATAGGAAACTATTTTGCAGCTTTAAAAATGGCAAAGGCTGCTCGATGTTCATGGTAATTTAAATTGTACAATGAGAAGTTGTTTTGCACAGACTTGGTTGTTAACATGCATGAATTTTGGAAGGTTAAGATGCTAAGTAGTTTTGTCAAAAATTAGATTTTGTCCAGGTAATGTAATTGATGAAAGTTTTACTCTATACAGTTTGAAATGCTCACTGGTACTCTACCTTTCCAAGGGAAAGACAGAAAAGAAACCATGACTATGATTCTCAAGTGAGTACACTCTTATTTATATATCTCATCAGGTATTCTACAGGGATGCCCTCCGGGCTGCAATATCTAATTTCTACTCTTCCCTCATTTCCAAAGGTACTTGTAAATCCTCACTCCCTATTCCATACTATTAGTTCCCTTTGCCGCCTATCTAATTTGCCTTTCTATTCCTCCCCCATACCAGGTACAAAGAATTTCATAGCAGCTCCTTAATCTGTAATAATAACTTCTCCAACCATATGATCTTTCCCATCTTATTTCCATAATATTTTTAACTTTCTTATCCTTTTTGATAACCTGTGCATTTTTCCTTGTTGTTTTTTGTTTTAGTGGGGTTTGGGTTTTTTTTTTTTGAGGAAGTATTTTCTCTCCTTATCCTTCTCTTTCTTACCAGCTCCTTACCCCCCTTCTTTTATATTACTGGTGCCGCCAACAAGTTGCTTCCTGATACTTCCCCTGTTTGCTAAAGTGCATCCTCCCTTATGTACTCTCTCCTATGACTTGCCCAAGGTCCAATTTTCCCCTTTGCTATTCCCAGTATAGATTTTGCGTTAGCTATATTGTGGAAAATGCTTTCCTTCATGCAGTTAACATTCTTAGTTTTGCTAATGAAGGCCTGCTTTTTTTTTTTCCTTGCTGATCCCCTGCGTACTCTCTGATACAATGTACAACCTGTGACATAATTGTCCTGCTTTGGGGACTGTAGCCTAATGCTGTGCAAACAATTCTGTTTCCTCATGTCATAGTTTCACTTCTCTATTTCCAGACATTTTCTACTAATACCATTTTTTTTCCATGAAAGCTCATAGGACTGTTTTGTTTTCTGCTTCATTGTTTATCATTATTCTTAGTCCTGTTACCACTTGTCTACCTGTATATCAAAGCCAGGATTTCTTTTGCACTGATAGCCTATTTTGAAAACTAAATATATGAAATTCTTTCATATTTTTTTATAAGTAATTAAATGTGAAAACTGCTAGAAAACATAAACTCATTCTTTTCCTTGCTTTTGCTTTCATAATGCATACATATTACGTTATTCTTTGCCCTTGTTTTTCTTCCTCATCTTATATGTGCAAATGTATTTAGTGATGCCAATTTCTTCTGCCGCCTCAACACCACGCCACTTCAAATCTTCATGTTGTGATGATTGAATGTCTTTTAACTAAAAGGTTCTATCTATTCACAGTAAGCGTAAACTCCTTCTGACCACCTCCTATTTACAAGAAGCTAGTCTGAGATAGTTCTGCTGCACTCTCACTTATTTCAGGAGCCATGCATTTTTTTCCATCCCTGTCTCACGAGTCACATCTTTCTCTTCTTTTCTCTGGCTGCATGTGATTCCAGTCTGTTCCTCAGCAGACTTTCCACTGTTGCTACAAAAATCTTCTGTTGTATTCAGCTGTCACATAGAATACCCTACTTGCATCTCCCCAGTTAATTGACATTCATAACTACTTTCAGATTTCATTTGAGCATCTATCTCTAATTCCCTTTCCGACTTCTTTCTTTTCTCACCTTCTAGTCATTGTAATTATTAGTTTGAGTGCCGCACAAAAAATGTGGTATGAAGTAAAGAAATTTTACCTCTGTTTTAATGTTCTGTACACTTATGATAATTACATACCTATAAATTTATTTTGCTATTGGTAATATGAACAGCTGAAAAACAGAAGATATTTTGAAGTCTTTCCTGATAAGCTCACATTTTTTGTCTGGTCCCATCTTATGAATGGCAGTATGTTTTCTTTTTATTTTCTGTATACTAGTAAATGTACTATATTTCTCCTGGAGTTTTTCATAAAACTGTTTAAAATGGACAGATGTGCATACAGATTCATATTTTCATAGCGTATTATTTAAGATATATTGCTTTTCTTACTTTCTGCTCCTGAAAATCCACAGAAAATGTATTCTTACAACACATGTTTTCCTGGGCTCTTTATTTCTCATATTGCCAAGACAGATTTTTCTTTATTTTTATGTGTTTTACATAAAACTGAGAAACTCTGCAATTTGAAGAAATCATAGTTTGCAGCGATAAAGTTAACTTTTTAAAGCATCTTTTCTCCTTTACTGAAGAGATATACCTTTGTCTTTGTCCATCAGGAATGTCAGAGAAAAATTGCTGTCACTCATGTAGTTGTGTAACGTATGACCTCTGAGGACCTGGTGATTGCCTTTTCTCCTGTGTCATACGGCCAGTAAAGGATTTTGGGAAAAGTGTTCCTTGATGATAGAAGGGGAGCAATGACAGTTTTAATTTTTGTGGTTTGCACAAGGGCTCTGGTCCATTGCACTGTGGACGGCAGTACCTACCAGTCCTCTAGAATTTCTTCTACATACTCAATTTCTGTTCATTGAGTCACTTTTCCATAAGATGAATCGCAGTTATGGTTTTGGTCTGGTTTTAGATTTTTCTAAGCAGGTTGTTTTTTTTTTTAATTTTTCTAACCTCTCATGCTGAACTTCCAGGGCGGCATCCTAGTAATGAAGCTGTTTTGGATTACAGTAGAACATAGATTTCCACCCACTCCAGCACAGTCCTGTCCTACTTAGTTGTCTGTCCTCTGTCCTTCAATAACATTGTAAATGATACCGTTGTGCTTCTGCAGACAATGTGCTCCTTGCTTCCTTCTCCAGTGTAGCTCTGTGATACTTTGCTGTGAGCAGAAATGGCATCAAGCAAACGTGCAGTGAAATCACTGCATATGAAGTGCTTGAGTAAGAATTCAGCTGCTAGTGGTACACAGCAATTGGGGAAGCGTTGGATGGCCTGCTGCCCGTTCTTCTGCTCTTCTTCTGGTGGTCTTTATCTACCTGTAACATGTTATTAAAGAGCACAAAGGAGGCAAAGTTTTTCAGATACCACCACCACTACCCCTCAATTCCTTTAATTCAGGAAGGAATAGAAAATTTATTAAATTTAAGTTTTAAAGTAACGAATAGTGAATCAATGGCAAAGTGTACGCGCTTACTGAAGTGACAGGAGGGTGGACATCTACAAATAGCTGGAACACAAGGCAAAACATGTCTTTGGCTTGAAATAGAGAAAGCTTGTGTCATGGACTGTTATGGAAGAATACAAGATACGGGTTGAACAAAAGATGGAAGGGAGGCAATTGTATCCATACTTACCGTTATCATGGCCAAAACAAAAAGTGAGACCTAATAACATTGATGGAGGCTCAGCATTAAATGGTGATGAGAATAATATGGTGAGGATTCAAAACAAAATTAAATGACGGAACTACACAAACTTAAATCTAAAAATTCAGGACGAGCAAGTTGGAAAGTAGTATTTGAAACTGATGGCGGAGGGAGGTGGGGAACAAAAAGAAAGAAGGAAGGGAGAGATCTTTTCCTCTCTTTTTACCTGCTAATCTTGCAAGATCTGTCTTACCTTAATTCAATTTCAGTATTCTAACTTAGGTTTCCTGTTGTTTTGCTTGGATGTTCTTGGTGTATGTCATACTGTGGTAGTTTTCTTACCCCTTCTAAAATGTCTACCTTACTATCAGAATGGATTTACTTGTTTGATGTAATTAGGTAATAACTGAACTTACAAGTGGATCAAAACATATTACAAAATTGGACAAGTTCCTAAACTGTTATCCTATAACTGTTCTTTTCTATGTTTTTTTACCACCTCTTCCTCTACCCAAGTACCCGAGTCATTACTGAAAATATGCTACTCAAAACAGGGGAAAACAAAAAAAAAAAAAAAAGAAATTACACGTTTACATGACTGACAGCACTTTTGCTCTGTTTCTGATGTCTGAAGGCAATTTCTCAGTGATGCTATTTTGTTTGATATGGATTTCTTGAATGACAAAGGACAGGGGGAATGCAGAGTTAAATCTTACCTAAATATGTTTGTATGCTATTAATTATTTTTGTTCTATAGGGCCAAACTTGGAATGCCCCAGTTTTTGAGTCCTGAAGCACAGAGTCTTCTCCGAATGCTCTTCAAAAGAAACCCGGCAAACAGATTAGGTAAAGTGTTTCGTGGAATAGTTTAAATTTGATCTAATATTGATAACATCAATGATCATTAAACTGACTACATTGTTTACAGTTTCTTGTGTAAAACAGGCTTTGAAGTAAGAATATAGTTTGCCTGTTTGCTTTTCTAATGATCAACAACGTATAATCATTTCTGCAATTCATACGTCTAAAATGAATGCAGAAGAAATAAGAAATATGATTTTGCAAGTCATTCTTTTGACCAAGAAGAAAATAATTCACAGACATTTTTTTTCCTTATAAAAGGAGCAGGTCCAGATGGAGTTGAAGAAATTAAGAGGCATGCATTCTTTTCCAAAATAGATTGGAATGTGAGTATCCAATTCAAAATTCTTTCAGTAAATTTCTTAGTTCCATGATGTCACATAACTTTTTAATTCACTGTGGCTTATGCCTTCTCATCAGAAATTGTACAGGAGAGAAATTCATCCCCCTTTTAAACCTGCAACTGGCAGACCTGAAGATACGTTTTATTTTGACCCTGAGTTTACAGCAAAGACTCCAAAAGGTAAAAAGAGAAAAATCAAACAATTTACATATTCAAAAAATGAGAAATGTTGTTCCTGTTCAGATTGTGTAAAGTCTCTTGTTCTTCCAGGTGTTGCTAGGCTCAATGAATGCTCGCAGACAAGTATTCCATAGTTCATAAAAGTTTTTGTGGTCTTTGGCATAAACATATCATGAGGGACAATTGAGTTGTCCTATGTTAAAAATAAATCAATTCTCAGCAACAAAACATATACACATAAGTTCAATTTTCCTTATCTATGTAATCTCATTTTTTAAATTTAAAAATGTTATGTGTTTGTGTCTCTTTAAGGGCTGTATTCTATGGCTTCATTTATTTCATGATGGTGACTCTATGTATGCATAGAAACTTCATCATTTCAAACTTTGGGGGAAAAGTTGCTGTTTCAGTGCAATCAGTCTCTGCATAGTTTTACACTGATCCATTCAAAATATAATAGAAATTTTCATCTTTACAAATGTAGGGTGTTGCCAAAATTTGAGTTCTATATGTAGATACTTTCTGCGAAGTACTAGGGTCTGTATAATAAAATGTTGTCTGATAGTAATATGATCTTTGTAGTCATTGATTATCAGTTGTGTGTCTACGTGGTATCAGCAAAACAATTCAGTAATTATTTCTATTTTGGTCCGCAGAGAAACTGGAATTTGCAGAAAATCTTTGAGTAGTTTATAGAATAAAGCTGTAGTTTACTCTTCAGAGTAAGCATAATCTCATCTCTACATTTTAAAAACTCTGCTTGTAAGTAGATGATGTGTTTTTCAGATTCACCTGGTATCCCACCTAGTGCTAATGCACATCAACTTTTTCGGGGATTTAGTTTTGTAGCTATTGCATCAGATGATGAAAGCCAAGCAATGCAGACAGTTGGAGTGCATTCAATCGTCCAGGTGAGTACATCTGCTTTAGAAAAAAAAAGTCAATAAAGCAGTATTGCTGCCTCTTGGTGGAGGGCCAGTTTCCTTTGTCACAGAATGAAGTACTGTGACAAAGTCATTATCAGCTTTATAGAAAAAAGTAAAGACCAAATTATTTTATCCAAACAAAACCTCTGAAGGTGCAGTTCCTGTTTAATTACTGAGCAGCCACAGGTGTGAATAGGTTTCAGCCCTTAAATGAAAACACTCTACCATCTGTACTGTAATAACTCTTTCATATCAAGCCATAATGAGAGGGTGGAGAGGTATAACAGACGTCCTGCTCATTTTCCTCCTATGCATGAAAATATTGGTTGATTCCTATGGTGCAGTAAGAGTACTGGGGTACAATTGGGAATTGTATCTGGATGTTTTGGACTGTGGCGTGTTATGGAACCCCTGACCCAGGGCACATTTGTTGCCTCCTGAACCACTTTAAGTTAATATGCTAATCTGTGATATTTTGTGACTAATTTCAGTGTATCGTGCAAGTCAATGTTACAGTTAGGCACACAAGCTTTGGCTTCTTAGCAGTATTAGAATGACTCCACTACAGTCTCGCCTATTAATATTTGTGAGGTTGTCGCTTTGATAGCCTAATACAGTTGCTATTCTTTTATGTAGTCTGTTATTACCTAGGACTGCTTATTTTTGGTCAACAAAGCTTTGCTTAGGTGCAATTTTGTGTGAGACAAGAAAAGTGAACCTGATGCTAGAATGGGGGAAAGGCATGCCTTGTCCCCTTATGAGGCTGAGGTCAGTCTAAAAGGATGCTTCAGCACTAGAGAGTTTGCAACTAGTGGGGGGAAAAAAGCAGGTGCATGGGCAGGAAAGAAAACTGGAAAACCTCTGCAAAAATTGTATTTCTTCCTCCTCTTTCTGCTTTTAGTAATTCTAATTACTGAGAAAGACTTGAGTTATGAAAACCAACTGGTGATCTAAATTGTGTTAAAAAATTCTTATTGGTGTATAGGTAGGAATAAAAGGGTATGCAGTATGATTGGGTTTATATTTTCACTGCAAGGATATTTTGCAAATGTCTGGGGAAATTTTTTAAAAAATAGTTTATTCAGAACATGAATAGCTCTTGTATTTCTTTACTCCTCTTAGATCTAGAATAGTTGTAACATGCTTGTTTGTACACATTACCTGTGTCATGTGTAATAAACCATTACATTTCAGGGAGTTTAGATCCCTTTTTTTATTCTAAAGAAACTGTCTGATTTAGTCTATGGGTCAGAATGACTTCTGGTCCTGAAGTCTTACTAAAAGTTTCCACAAGCTTTTCTGTGCTCCTTCTTTCCCACATAGTTTTGTGGATGAAATTCTTTCTCTTTGTATATGGTTTCCTTCTCTTGTAAAAGTCTGTTTCTCTGCTGCCTTTCCTCTGTGCCCCTTAACCGCTTCCTTACTCCTATTTCCTCTTTTCTGTGCTGCAGGATACCCAGATGGTTTCCTGCAAATGCTTTGCATCCTTTGCACAAACTCCTTACACTAGAACACCATTTCCTTCCCTTACAAGAGTGAACACTTGTCCTTCTTTTAGCTTTTTATTTCTGTGAAAGGATCTTTGACTGCCATTCTGTGCAATTTCCAGTTAATCTGATTCTCTTCAGTGTGTCTGAACTTTCCAGCTGGCATTCATCTATTCAGCTAACAGAAACAGAGATGCTTTTTTATCATTATTTTGTCATGCAGTCTTCTGATCATCTTTGTTTTGGAGATTCTAATCTTTAAATTAATAAATCAGTAACCAGAAACATCATGTTGTCAGTTTCTAAAATACAGTGTGCATTATTTACAACATATCTAATACATAATTCAGCTCATACTAATATCAAACAGAAGGTAGTGGCTATTTAGACCACTTTGACCTAGTACAGCCATCAGTTTAAAATTTGATGCAAATCAGTAGGAATTCAAAATCTTAATATTAAAGTCAGTTATGTTTAGAATATTCATTAATTGATAATGTTATTTTGGTAGCAGTTGCACAGGAACAGCATTCAGTTTACTGATGGATATGAAGTAAAGGAAGACATCGGAGTCGGGTCTTACTCTGTCTGCAAGAGATGTATTCATAAAGCTTCAAACATGGAATATGCTGTAAAGGTAATTACTTTGTTATAAAACACACCAACTCTTTTCAGGTTTCAGCATCATAGACACTGGGCATAATTAATTTATTTGCCATAAAGAACATAGCAAATTAAGGTAATTGTTTAGTATTTAAAAGATTTTTAGATGCAAATGTAAATTATACTAATTGACCAAACAATATTTACTGGCAGATATTTATATAGAATTGCTATTGGTTTTGTTATCTATATACTAGTTTGGATGGTGGGTCTTTGAAACACCTATGTAATTACAGTAAAACTGATGAGAATTACACGACTGCTTCTAGAAGGAAATGTTCAATGAAAAGCTTACGTGACTTTCCATCATTTTTTTTAAAATGTGATTGATTGCTTGTATTTAAACATAGTTATATATGGTGATTTTGTTTCCAAAGTAAATTCATAAATTGTCAGATAGCTAGGAGTTCATAACAGTGCTTAAGTCTGGTATACCTTCCAGAATAAACTTCAGCTCTTGCTTGCTAATTTTTAACAAGGTTTGTAGTGTTAATGTTATAGAACATTATGTTATAGAACATAATGTTATGTTGGTCTGTTATTATGTTTATGTGTTATTCTAGTAGGCTTTCTAGCACTTCTTTGAAGGCATTAAATTCTTAGTTGGAATCAGTAGAATCCCCTGAAGTGGAATGATAAGTTGATTTTTTTTGTCTTTCTGCATAACACTGGAGCTGAATGGCTACTATGAAAGCAGGAGTATAGATTAGGAAACTGTGAGGCAGTTCTCTGTTTTAATTGTTCAACAGTTTACTACTCAAATACGTAAAGTCCGAAGATAATCTATATTTCACTGTATCCTTGTACACAGATTGTTTACTGGAAGCCATCCAATTTCAATTTGGTAGTTACATACTTGGCATTATTCTGGTTCTGGCCAGGAACAGATTTGACTATTGTGTTTGCAATTTGAAATAATTTCTTGAAACTGGAAGAAAGTACTGTCATAACTCTTAATTCTCGAAGATGTAACATTTATGGTGAGGATTACCTCTTTTCTGCTGCCTCCGTTGTGGCTTTTCCATAAAAAAAGAATAAGGTGATCCGTGTCCAATGTGTTAGGATGGTGCTGGTAGGAATAAGGGCTTAAGATGTCAAGAGGAAGGAGGGGTAAGACAGAGATAGAGAAGACACTAGAGGAAATTCTGCAGTTCAGGAGGAGAGGAAAAAAAGGAGAAGAACAAGAATGCGTTTTAAGTAGGGCAAAATAATGTTCTGCTTGTTTGCACAGGGAGAACTTCAGAGCCTGATAGCAAGCCTCCAGAGATTCAAGTGAACTTTCATAATAGAATGCTGGTCTGAATTAACTCTGAGAAATTTTTCCTTTTTCTTATTTTTGATTCCCTTACTTGCCTGCTTTGTCTTTTGCTGCACTAAATATTTGTTTGAGAGTAGCTTTGTGAAAATCAGTTCATTAGCATCGTCAAACCGGTATGTCATGTCAAATTGGGAACTTCCTATTTTATTAAGTGGTAGGTGACTGAAGTCTTGTCTACTAAATAGCCTTGCATTATTTATCACAGCCTGAGGGATCAGATCACTTCTGCAAAATTGTTTTCAACTGAGAGACTCTTCCATGTTTTCCCTAAGTTTTTTATTTTGCCTTGCTGTTGCAATTTAACAAACTTTGTTTTGGTTATAATCCATGTCCTTTACCAAGAACAGTAACTATTGCTTATTTGTTTATGCTAGTAAGCACACCAAAGTGTTACACTGTATAATATTCACAAAAATAATTATGCCTTTGTATCTATTTGGTCTTATAGATCATTGACAAGAGTAAAAGAGATCCAACAGAGGAGATTGAAATCCTACTGCGCTATGGACAGCATCCAAATATTATTACCCTAAAAGATGTAAGTAGTGTGTCAGAGGCATCCTTTAGTGTATTATAATCGCATATCGCTTTCTAATTTGAGAGATAACAAACTGTGTGTTTAAGATTTATGTTACTGCTTTTCACTATTTAAAAATGAAAGTGTCCTAATTCAATTTATTCAATAGTATCAAATTTTTTACTGAGGTGTCTCATTGTCATCTTTTAAAGATGTTTGTATTTTGGTACAACATAATTGTAAGCATTCAAATAGTTCATCCTTCATAAATCCTAGCACAGGAATCATTTATTTAACATTGGCTGTATTTTTAAAGGAACAAGTGAGTTTTTTGGTTGCTTTGTTGACTTTGGATCTACTTTTCTTTACAGTAGTTGAAAGCAATTTTAAAGTGTATTATTATATGACTGAGGACTCGTCGTTTGAGATAGCACAATACCCAAAGTAGTTTTCATGGACAGTAATGGGTGTTGCTCAGTAGTGCACGAAATATTTTCATATCCCTGGTCATCACTTTTCTTTACCTAGTATAGTTATCTGTTCTTTGGAAGATTATCTGTCTTTTGTTTTTATTATTGTATTATTTGTTCTGACCATGGAAACACTTTGACCATAAAAAGCAGAGAGTAATGTAAGTTCAGAGGTAGAGGTTTTTCATTGTGAACAGTAGATTCTGATGATCTAACAAAAAACCAGAAAATTGGCTTTCTTTCCTTGATTATACATTAAAGAGGATTAAAAATTAAAAAGGCATATGCTTAATGACTTTCTTAGTCTGCAGGAAAGTATTCTGGTCCCCAAAACCAAACCTCAGGCAAAACAGCTAATCATTTACAGGAAGCTGAGCTCAGCTGAAGGGAGATTCTCAGGCATTTTGACGTCATTAAAACAGTCGCTGGTAAATACTGTGGAGATGAGTACTAGAGAACTCTGCCTAAAGCTGGTCTTCTGCTGTAATCTGTCTTCGTTTTGTCAATGTCGTGTAGTTTGGCCCTTTCTTGGGAGAACAAAGTCAGATATACAAGGGAGCCAACCATGGAGCCTACCTTATTGCAAGCTAGATACCATAATTACAATTCCGCTTTCTGTTTGTTCTGCTTCATGTGGTTGGGCAATAAAGCTACCTGAAAGCAACTGTGCTAACACGGAACTTGCATCAGCATCCAGGTTGCTTTTAGTCCCGCATGCTAGGTTTATGTGTCACTTTAATTCATAGTAGAGGTCGTGTTGTTTAAGCGGGAAGACAAACATATAAGGAATGTGAGTACTTACCTGAACTTAAGCATTATGAATATTTTTCACTGAAAGCAGAGACATGCAGGCAGCCATGAAAAGTTGCCATGTATGCTGATTCATTCAACTTTGTAATTAACTGTTCATCATCATCAGTCATCGTCCAGTAGGAGCCATCTTTCATTCGCACCAACAATAATACACACATAACAAAAGGAGACAACAACAACAAAAAAGCCTTAAGTCCACAGAGGAAGAGAAGACAGTAGGCTGTAATTCTCACTATTTGTAATTCAGACCAGTTCCTCAAGCCCAGTTTCTGGAAGAATGTTCAGTATAAGGAAAGAGGTATAGGATTCATATGTATTAGAAACATGTATAATATCCACTACTGTAAAAATTTAACATTAAGTTTTTGTTGTCCTAATATAGATGGATGGGGCGGATTGCTTGCATATCCCACAATATAGTGGTGTGCTATTACAGCTTTCAAACGAAAGCATAAGGAGTACTTGGCCTTCAGGCCTCAATCTCATTAAGAGCACCATGTGTTGTTACACAAATAAAATTCAATGTGGATTTGACTCAATTTTTCCTTCAGTTCCACACCAAAATTTAAATGTTTCTAGTTTGAAATGCCAAAATGAAATGTTTCAGCATGAAGTGAATGTCTTCAGAAATTATTATTCTGCAAGAAGTAATTTCCTTTCTTGCATTTCAAGAATAAATGCAGTAATATTTGAATTTAGCTTAGGATGGAAATTTTCATTCTTGTTCAGCCTTTTTATGTAATTTAATTCTGAAGGTGTTTGGATTGAAACAATGGATATTCAAAACACCAAATTCTTTCTGCAATCCACAGTCCTCTGGGGTTTTTCCTTCTGATTGTTATCAGTGGTCTTTTTCAGTTACACAGTATATAAACAAAAGAAAGAGCCATATTGTGCTAAATCAGATGTCCTCCTTATCCAATATCCTGCCTCTGACAGTGGCCATTAGTGGATGCCTAGGAAACCGTGTAAGAACGGAGGAAGCACACAGCTTCCAGCAAACCATTACCTAGAAACTTCCTGTGCCAGACCATTATATGTATTTTACCCTTTTTTACCTATTAGCTACTGTTCTCTAGCAGAACTTTTGTCCTGTTTTGAGTTATTTAAAGCATTGGCTAAAGAATCTTTTCAGAAGCATTTTAAACACAGTACTGAATAAAGTATATCCAGTCTCCTGGTCCAAGTCCTTATTTATGAGTTCACAAAAACCTCCTAATACGTATGTGAAATCTTATTTCACTTGGCAAAAAAGGTGTTCTCTTTCTCCATTACATTATATTTTGTTTATGTGCCTACATCTGTTTATCAATATAGTTTCTTCCTGTTTGCTTGGTAGATTAGACATCCTGACTGATCTATGGCGTGTGCGAGGAGTTCATTTTAAAAACACTTTTGTGATCTCAACATAATACTGTGTACCTAATTGTGAAGAAAACTTTAGCAGTGTTTATTCAGTGCAAACAACTGAATTGGTAGTAGTGAGGGGGTTTTGGGGTGGTTTTTTTGGCAGGCAGACAGGACCAACAAGGGGTAGCAGATAAAACAGTAACCAAATGCAAATTTTGCTTGAATGCTCTCTGTAGTACTGAGATGTGTGCGCTTTGTCATGTCAAATGAAATAAGCTTATTTCTTCATGTTATACCAGGATTAGAGGGAACATGCCTATTAAAAAAATCTAAAATGCCAGTTTAGTATCTAGAATTAGATAATTCTGCTTTTTAATACTGTTTAATATTTAAATACTTAAAAACCATACATTCAGATGATCAGCCATTTGTATTTCATGGGGGGAAGAGTTGCTGTTGAATGAGAACATGGAAACCTGTCATGTCTTCCTCGCATTAAGATCACAAGCTTGTAAAGCCTGCAGAATTATTTCTTTAACTCTCTTCCTCTATTTTTATTTGGTGAGAAAATAAATCCTTTTACTATAATAAGAGCACAAAAATTTCGAAGCGTAGGACTTTAGTAGCCTGTATTTCCCAGGTAGCTTAAGACAAGGAAATTGAGATGAAAACTATTTATTTAATTTAGCTGATATCTATTCCTAAATTTATTTTACTATAGCTTGGATAATTGTTTCTACTTACATCACCATAAAAAATAGGTTGAAATAATAATAGGGAACAGAGTCTGTAAAAGGTTTCGCTAAAGCAGGAACTGCTTTCTGGATTAAGTTAAAACACCAAGAAAGGGCAACTGAAATGAAATGTTTAAGTATACCTTAAAACGTGTTTTGGTATAGTTCAGTCTGTAGTGCCACCTGGTGATAATATAAATAATTCGCAACTATTGTTTCCCTGGAAGTTAAAATCCATGCAAAAATTAAGCCATTTTCCATAACTAGAAGGAAGGGCTAAAATATACATATTTTATTGATTTTATACTTTGGTTTAGGCGCGGAGTAATGAATAAGTTGTAGGCTTTTGTCATATCAGCTTGCCATGCATTAACTTCAGTGTTCACAGAGGCTATTTGAGGTGAACTTAGATTTTTTTGTTTGTGTCTCTTCAGTTGGAATGATCTCTGCTCATATTTGTAATTTGGTGCAATAATCACTTCTAGAATTAGCTCTGGTTTTGTCTTAATTAGACTAGTTTCCATTTATTGCTACTTAATTTCTCCCTACTTCTTAATTTCTCCTGTGTCTAGTTTAATTTGTTTCAGTAAAACCGTGTGGGTTTTTTATCTTTAAACATTTACATGCCAATATTTTTATGTTATTTCATTACTGTACTACCTTTTTGTAGAAGGTTGTGTGTTCATTTCTGAAGTTGAACAATGTTTGGATAGCATGTGGGGTGAGAAATACAGGAAAAATAATTGAAGAAAACAGCTTGTGGATGCACCTGCACTATCTCTGTGCATTTCACAGGAAGATGGCAGAGAATAAATATTTTGACGTTTTACATCTTCATGTACTTTTGCAGGTGTATGATGATGGAAAATATGTATATGTAGTAACAGAACTTATGAAAGGAGGAGAACTGCTGGATAAAATTCTTAGGCAAAAATTTTTCTCGGAACGAGAAGCTAGTGCTGTTCTGTTCACAATAACAAAAACGGTTGAATATCTCCATGCACAAGGGGTAAGTTTTCATCTCAGACAAAATGCTTATAGGTGTTAATATTCTTTTCTTTCAGAAGTATAAACTCCTATCTTGATATGCTCTTCTGTGACGTAATTAATTTTTGGAAACTAATTACATTGCAGCAGGAATTTGTGTTGAGATCAAAACATTCCTCATCAGCTGTGTTAGACGTCTAGATAAAGGATGTGATGCAAATGAGTGTCTTGTCCTGCATGCAGTCTGTCGGCAGTTCTGTGGAATATGCAGATAAGGACTAATAGGACATGAGAGGAAGTGAGCCAGGAAGAAGTGTTGGGACCAGTGCTGTTGCTTAGCCATGGGACCTAATGTAATTCCAACCCCACCCTGTGAGAGACCTTGAAAATTTATTTTCTATCTATCACACTTGCAATTTCTTCCACTTCTTGGTTTTGAAGAAATTGGGTTATGACTTGATGAACACCTGCGCCATAGCGTCAGGAAGTTGTAGTGGAACTGATAGGAGACAGAAAATTAATGCTTCCGGAAATTAATTTGGAGGCAGAGGAAGTAGTTCAAAGATAGCGAAGGCAAGTGTGACAACTCCATGGCAATAATGACAAGTGGTGTTGCATTTTTAAGTAAACAAGAAAAGGGGGATAGAGAAGAAGCAGAACGTAAAGGTGTAAGGGAAAAAGTCAAGCTGCTAACACCTAATGTTATTATCCAAGAAAACCTGCATCGGAATGAATAGTACTCAAATTATTTTAAGAAACAAATAGTAATTCAGCACACATGATCATTTCTGGGAATTGTTATTTCAGAAAACTTAGGATCAAAGTTATCTGGTGTATCTTATTCTGTAATTTATCGCTTTCTTCAGTCACTTGCTCACATGTGGGTTTTTATTTGAGCATCTGCGCACCGGACATTGGCATTTTAACTTGCATTAGATCACTTGCTCTTTGGAACTTTTAGTTGTGGAAATTTTGGGGTCGTCTTATGTTAAGTACACTTACACATGATAGATGGCCATATATGTAAATAGCGAGCAGTTCAGTAGTCTTAATTTTTTGCTTGGAAGTGTCCTCCCTGTCTTCAGTTGATTTTCCTTTTGAAGCTCCTTTGGACACCAGAGGAGCTCATTTGAATATGGTATTAGGTAATACTTGGTTTCACAGATTGCGAATCTGTGTGCAGTCTCCATGACTCTTCCCAGAAGGATTTTCCTCCTGGACATTCATAGGATACTTTTGAACTGAAAAATTAGCTAGGCAAGGAATGAAATCCTCTTCTTCAGGGTAAGCAATCCTTCCAACTCTCACCCAAGCCATTCTAAGAGTATTAGGGCCAGCATACAACAATTAAGATTTGGCACAATAGACATCATAAAAAGAATAAACAAGAAGTATCATGTCATCTTGGAGCAGAATACTTCTGCATGCTGGTAGATTGTTGAAAATGCCAATCAAAAACACCATGCTAAGAAATAAAGAATTGAAACATCCTGCATATTGTTTTGCTCTCTTATGTTGCTCTAAAATAAAATGTTATTTCTATGCAAAATATCAATATAATCTAATCAGTCTGGGATATTTTTAAAGTACACCTTTGGGCAAATAGCTTAATACAGGAACGTATTTTATTCTTTGACATAAACATGTTGATTGCTTAGGAATTAGCGTTAAAACTAGACTGTTACACGTACTCTTCCTCCCACTTGAGAATTGCTTCCCCTTCTACCAAAAAAAAGTGCAACTCAAGCAGACTGGTTCTAGAAGCAGCCTGCCAAACCCCCAGGTCTGTGCTGCTTGCATTGCCCACCTCTTCCTTTCTATGACTTTTAGGATCTATTTTAAAAAAAACAACCCACCAACCAGAATAAAACTGTGAGGTTTTTTTCTTCTGTCTCTTGGAGCAGTAAAGGAGATTTCATGCATTACTTAGAGAGAAAGGATTCTAATCTATCTGAACATCAAAAAACGAGGGCTATCAGGAGCTGGTTCTCTCCTACGCTGACACCTCAAGCCAGGATGTTCCCCTTAACATCTACTGCTCCAATTCAAATTCTTTAATACTATTTTGTATATTTCAGCTTACAAGGTGCTTATTTCTGTAATTTTAAGTATTCATTTTGTTGAATCTCAGAATTGCAAAGTATTTGCAGACTGAAAAAGCCTCTGCTAAATAGGTGACTGTGTTAAATGCCTTTACAGTTTGCAGACCCTCTGCAGTCTTTTATTTCTTGGTCTTATATTACTTTCCTGAGACACTGCTAGCTTTCTGGAGGAGCGCACAGAGCTTCTGATTCTGCACATTGTGTACTTGCAGGAGTTTTGGGGTATCTTTTCATTCTAATGCAATTACCTTCTTGTTATCTTTTCCAAGAAGGGGGAGTGAGTCTTCCATTCAAATTTAACCATGAAAAGCTGTGTGTAATATTAATCAACTACATAGGACAATCCAGATAGATTGGACAATCCAGAAGGTAAAGGCCTTCATAGCAGGTCTATTTAAATATTTAAAAGCGGACATTTAGATCCACTCTGCTGTCTTACAACAGTGTATACCCTTTTCTTTACAGAGAACAAAGCCTTTAGAGACTTAAGGCTAATTTGTCTT
Organism: Chionis minor; assembly: GCA_013398295.1. Classification (NCBI taxonomy): domain Eukaryota; kingdom Metazoa; phylum Chordata; class Aves; order Charadriiformes; family Chionidae; genus Chionis; species Chionis minor. The sequence goes on from VZSF01008745.1 coordinate 806,484, forward strand.
AGAAAATATAACAGGTTGTCTGATTCGAAGACTGTCCTTGTGCATTCCAAGTTTTATTAAAGCTTGTTTCTAACATGGTTTCAAATAAGATCAGATTTATTCTGCCAGAGCTTCAGCAGCTTCTACAGTTTTTGTCAAGCATTTTACATCTCAAGCCCCTACACAAAATAGCCACTTGGGAACCAGTACAGGCTTTTTTTGACATGCCAGTCCATTAGGAGAATACCTCTTCAATATTTTACTATTTTTTTGGCAGAACTGTATTAAAATTGCTTCATAATCAGACCTTAAATGTTTGCCCTGAGATTAATTCAGATTATCTGAATGAAGAGAATGGAATATAGAGAGTTACTCCAGCAGTAACTAGTGTGCAGTTACGTAGCACGGTGGCACAGCAGCAGCTATGGACACCTGTGACTCCTAAAGATATCACTAGCCAAAGGTTCTGATTTAAAGAGCCTTGTAGGCATGTGTGTTAAAATAGAAAATACATATATTCACCTGTAAAACAAGACATCTGCAACTGTCTGTACAAATAAATTTGCGGGGATTGGGATGTCTAGAGGGGGCTTTATAGTTAGAATTTCCAAGCTAGAAGTAGTACGCTAGACACCACTGAGCATCAGAATACTGCAGATGATATTAGAAGCTGGAAATCTGGAAACTGCTGATAGGAGATTGGAAATTAAGTAGCAGAATTCATAATTATAATAGAAAGCCTTTCCTACATTTAGCTTACTGTATTTAGTGGTTTGGTTTATGTTTTTAGGTTGTTCACAGAGACCTGAAGCCTAGCAATATTCTTTATGTTGATGAATCTGGTAATCCAGAATCAATTCGAATTTGTGATTTTGGCTTTGCGAAACAACTACGAGCAGAAAATGGTCTTCTGATGACTCCATGTTACACGGCAAATTTTGTTGCACCAGAGGTAAATACCAGGCTATCTTCTATGCCTTGATTTATTTTGATGGGATTTTTTCGCTAGTTAGATACTTGTTTCAGTCTTGTGTAACAAGTGAAACCACTGTGTAAACACTAAAAATTTGAATTCTCACTATTTCTATGGCATAATCAAAGCATTTTTAAGTGGTTTTTTTTCATAAAATAGTATTTGTCTCCCTCAGGTTTTAAAGAGGCAAGGTTATGATGCTGCATGTGACATATGGAGCCTTGGTGTTCTACTTTACACCATGCTTACTGGGTAAGGGTAATTTTAGTTTCCTTTGCTGTAGAGTAGGAAACCAATATAAACAGAATAATATATGTTAGGACCACTGTTGAAGATGTTTCTGTTGAGACACTGATTAATTCAACTTTGTGTTCAATGTGGGTAGAATATGCTTTGCCTTTAGTAGAATCCAAGTTTTCAGACACTGATGTAAAAAATTCTTGGCTTCTCATGTCTCATCTATTTTAGATGTTTAATTTCTGCTTTATGGTGATTTAGGAGTGATAATTGATTGTTTCATGTGAAAACTAGCTGATTAAGCAGCATATATGTTGAAGGAAATACATGCTGCAAATCTAGTTGCAATGCATTGAAGTATGTTTGTGTGCAAAATTCAGACATGGGATAGTTTGAAGTGATGCAGTTAGGCTATAATAAATGCTACAGAAGTGCATTTATGCAACAGAAATTAATTGTATAAAAGATGATGAATAATAAATTCAACTGTAGTTCCACAAGCTCAAAAGACGGTTGCTGTTACAGCTGCCAAATGAGATTATCTTTTTATGCTGGATTATTCAGATTGCCACTTTGGTTAAGAGTTAACACCATCAGAGACATTATGGCATTTTAAAATAAATAAGTGAAAAACATACTTGTTTTTAAATATATCTCTTTTTTGGTATTGGGTATTCTGGTAGCAGCAAGAATGCTTACAGTGAAGCAAGGAAAAATGCTGCACCTTCCTTCTTCTAGTGTCAACCCACTATTCTTTCTCAGACTCATCATAAAATCTTCACATTTAATTTTATAATGTTATTACTTCACTAAAATATGAAGGCTTAAGGAATACTTTCTGTAATTCAGGAAACACCAACACTTAGATTGCTATAGGAAAAATCTGTTTTTCAGGCCCAATATGGAGGAAATACATACAGTAAGAACAGATCTGGAGTCATTGCTGTGCATTTTCATGTGTTAAGAATAATTACTTTTAAAGCTATTTGAGTATCTGTTGCCTATAATTATGTTGAACTCGCTGAATATTATGATCAGATTTCTAATACCTATTCAGGTCCAGGTCATGGAAGTAATTAACATTGAATTTGTTTGGTTAAATAGCTACACTCCTTTTGCAAATGGTCCTGATGATACGCCAGAGGAGATTTTGGCCCGAATAGGTAGTGGAAAGTTTTCTCTCAGTGGCGGTTATTGGAATACTGTTTCAGACACAGCTAAGGCAAGTACATTTACTTTGTCCTTTGGGGGATGAGAAATGGATTGCAATGTAACGTGTTGCTTATGATGTGTATGTTAGGTCATATGTGATTGGCTAAGTTCCACCTGTTATTATTTTAAAATACTGATCTGATCCTTTATGTGCCTAGAAGTTTGTTTCCTATTTATGATCCTTTCATGTATCAACAGTCATTTGCATCTAGGAAGAAAAACAGGTGTGCCATGTACTATAATTGTTAACAAGTGTCCTGAGATACATAGTGTATTTTGTCAGTATTCACAAACATGCGCAATCGTCCATGATGAGAAATGCTGTAATAAAACTTCATATGGAAGCATGACATTCAAAAATCATACAGACAGTCTAAATCAGGCTAATGAAAATGTTACAATAATTACCATATGCTCCACTGGTTCAGGCTGGGAAAATAAATAGTCCTGAAGTATTATACGTTCTTTCTACTGTGTTTGTACAAAGTAAAAATTTTAGACAACTTAATATTTTATTTTTTTAGAAGTACAGTTTTTACAGCAAATAGACTCTAAACTTAAGTGTGCAATATCCTTTATGCCCCTTCTGTGTAGCTATGGTAAAGTGCTAAATTTTTTTAAAAAAATATTTTACATATGTTGTGGTCTTTCTTTCTAATTTATTTCTTGATGTGTTTTCTAATGTACTGTTCTCATAAGTCAACCATTTTCCCACAAATCATGTCATTCATTTGATTGACAAATCAACCTGTTAGAATAAAATGTTTACACTAATCTGGTAGCATCAGCTTTTTGTTCCTTCAGTGCCAGTCTGTTCAGTTCTAATTGGGAGTCTAGAATGAACTAAAACCTGTCAGCTATGAAAAAAATCTTAGATTGCTTTTTACTACTATCTTTATGTTCGAATTTTTAATTTGAATTACAAAACTAAGAACGTTTTATATGAAAATGTCTGGTATTGGTATGTAACTTAAATTATCTTAAATGCAGTTGTAGTCAACTCAACGTGTTTCTCCGCAGTTTCTCCATAACTGCTTAATGTAGAAATGTTATTTATGCTTTACCCTTACTACTGACATCTAAAGTATCTATAAAATATTATGCTGCTGAATGGATTTGTTTTCAGCATCTTGAGTGTTGTATGTAATTCTTAGTACTATATAATTTGAAAAAGATAAAATAGAAGTTGAAAAGGTGGTAGAAAAGGGTGTACCAAAATGAAGCTGAAAATCTTTCCAGATGTTGAGAGCCACTTCCGTGTAAAGAGAGTAAATAGAGTACGGTGTTTCATCTCAGCAGAATTGACCGACATGACAGACAAAGGGGATCATTTCACTGATGATACAAAGAAGGAAAGACTAATTCCTTTTTTCTCATATGATAATTTTATTTGGGAAATCAGGAGTCATTCAATTACTATATTCTGCAGCAGTTAAAAAACAAACTACCTGTTCATGTGGTTCACAATTTAATTGCGAAAGCACTGTGAAAGGTGTTTGAGAAGGGGGTGGGGAGGGGGGAACAAAAATATAAGCAGCAAAATGAGTTCAGAGGGGATGAGGTAAAAATCACTAAGGGTACTTTTAATGCCCAGCAGGAGTACTAAAATTCAACCTTCAACTTGCACAGTTGTCGAAAGATTGTTAGAAACTGGGGAAACATGCAAAGGGAAAGATTATCTATATTTCCTCAATTGTTCTTTTTTCAATACTCATTTCCTTACATATCTGCTGTTTGTCAATGTTAAAAAAACCAAACAAACAAAAGAAAAAAACAGTACTGGTATAGTGGGGCCTCTGCTCTGCTCCAGCCCAATGTGCATACTTTTATGTTTGTGTATTTTGCCTAACCTAATTGGATACTTTCCTGTTGTGTAACCAAACATCCATTAAGTCATATAATTAAAAGGTACCCTGTTAGCATTGCTGGGCAGTTTCTCAGCTGTTTCAAACTGACATTATGAGCATATTTTTATGCCATGAAAATCTTCAGGTTTGAACTGTAATCTATTTTATAGATGAAGTTTTACTGCTACGCGCATTGACTCTTTGTATATTATTGACAGGACCTTGTTTCAAAAATGCTTCATGTTGACCCACATCAAAGATTGACTGCGGCCCAAGTTCTTAGTCACCCCTGGATAGTTCACTGTGACCAGTTGCCTCAATACCAGCTGAACAGGCAGGATGCTCCCCATTTAGTGAAGGTAAGTAGATGTTTGTTAAGCTTGCTGTTTAGTCAAAATCAGTGTAAACAAAAGGATTTAAAAAAATAAAGGTTACTCTGGCATGTGTTTCCTCTAAATGCTATTTAAAAGTTGTTTTGACTGGGAGTTGCGCTAAGCCGTAGTCGTGGAGAATAAATTTAATACATTTGAAAAAGACTTTCATTTTCTTAGGTTTGAAATTTATTGGACTGACTTACACTGTGTGAGGCTTAACTTCCTTAAGAAACTGGCATAGAAGAGATCATTCCTCTGATAGTGAAAATGTCGTTGGGTGATTATAGGGGAGCTGAAAAATAGTTTAGCTAATTTTACAGTTTCAGAGGAGGTTAATCATCAGTGACTAAAAGGATGCAGTATACTTCATGATCACAGTATAAACTAAAAAGAGGTCCAAAAGGCAGTGTTAATTAATAGGGTATCGTGCATTCTGTCTGACACAATCTGCTTTTGACCCTGATAAACTCTTTCCCTTTGAACAAGTGAAGAGAAATAAAAAATAATGGAATTCTACTTCTCTGTATTCCTCCCTGCCTTCAATCCTACATCCAAGAATCTCTGCCATGCAGCATAAAAGGGATCTGAAGAATATAATTAACACTCTCTCTGACTCAGCTATTAGAACTGTCTAGCATTCAAAACTGCAAGTGGAAAGAGGGGGCAGTTCTGATCCCACAGCTCACAACTTTCTAACTTTTTTTTTTAATAAATCATCACATGCTGAATACTGTGGGCGATTTTTAAATATTTGGTTTAAAACTAAAATGGTTATGTAAGTGATAGGCAGAGACAGCTCACTGATGGGATTTCACTCCCCAACTATTTCACAAAGCGTGGAGAGAGAACGTAATTTAGCAATCTGGGTTTGGGTTTTTTTAAGCAAGGTAAAATTGCTTGATTGATCTGAAGACTATTTATTAGCCTAAAAAACACTCACTCCAAGCACTGCTGGTATTGGAGTAATGCAGTGGTGTGTTTCTGTTTTGTAGATGAAAGTAGACCAGAAGTTAAAACTCGTTCAGAATCTCTGGCACTTAGCGCTGTGCGATCTCTAGCGCGTGCGTCAGTCACAACGTACTTGTTTTTTTTTCCCTTCTGCCCCACAGGGTGCAATGGCAGCAACTTACTCTGCTTTGAATCGTAATCAGTCACCGGTTTTGGAGCCAGTCGGCCGTTCTACGCTTGCTCAGAGGAGAGGTATAAAAAAAATTACCTCAACAGCCCTGTGAAGTGACCTCAACCAGGTATTTGGTACCATGGCATAAGATGATAGCACAAATCATGGCGACAGGTAGCACATATCTGACAGATACCTGCAAGCACACTCTGTCCCAGCTGGTACCTATAATGCTGCTGCTCCTGCTGCTGCTACTGCTTTCATCTATTCTTGCTTTAAACTGTTGATGGCAAGTTACTGATCTTACTGGAGCTTCAAATGGAGTGACAAGTGGAAACACAGCAAAAACGATCATGTTCACAATTAAACCAGAAGAATTATGAATGCCACCTCTGTCAAAAATACACTGAATAAAGCACTCTGCACCACATAGCATTATTTTTATAAGGAATATTTTTTGTCCCCTAAGATATTCTTTGTTACAGGTAAAGATGGACAGTTTATGTTAAGCACTTAGCTTAAACAGTCTGTTTATATTAGCACTATATACTTTGTGCCATCCAACATTTTGTATGTTTTTGTAAACAGTTCACAAGCAGTACATTTCCGTGCTGTTTTCTTTAATGTATACATGCCTTGTTTTACTTAGATATTATTAATCATTTTGACAATTAAGTCTGATTAAACAGTTCACCTGGATTAATCAGTATTGTTGGACAGCTCTAAAAGAAGCCTGACTGTTAAACAGCTATTGAATGTAATACTATGAATATGTATTTCTCCTTGCCTATGTCTTTTCTACATTTCCATGTTTTTGACACTGCATGTCATGTTATGAAAATCAGGATACTGCTTCTAGTGTTCAAAATTTAAACAGTGAATCTCTCACCATACTATATATACAGTAGGTAATATAACCCAGAGAAAAGATAACTTTCTCCATATCTCGCTCTATCTTTTCTTCTCCCTCCCCTCCTTTTTATTCTCTCCCATCTAATCTCTGGACTCAGGAATCATTGCTAAATACTTTGTGATAGAGGACATTTCTATATTGTTTATTCTTATAATCCATTGTTAATATTTTCTCTCTATTCCGTGACTTTTGTTTAAGCTGCAAAGGATTTGTTCAGTGAATGTTGGCATTACAAGAAAAAAGGCAACATTGAAGATAAAGCAAAACATATTATCCGCTTATAAGCAGAAGCCTACAAAAAGCAGGTTTAAACTGCACTTGTTGCGGTTGCAAAACTGATGGTTCTAATGTTCCGTCATTTATTTTCTGATAATTTTAATTGACAGCCAAAACAAAATGAGAGGAGAGTCATCCAGATCTGTCTGGGGTTCGAAAAGGGTTATTACAATTTATCATGAAAACTGCGTCATCCCAGTCAAATAAAACAAAGCTGTTCAGAGCGAGTGTCCTCACTTTTCCCCAGATGGAAGCAAGTTTGTAATGAGTGAAAGACTCATTTTAAATACTAATATAAACTTTTCATACTCCCGGCCTCTCGGTGTCTTAAGTAATTAAAGGCGCATCGTGATGGCTAGTCTTGATGGATCAAATTGCCCACTTGAGAAGGTGCACTGGAGTGTGGTTGAATTCAGTGAGTGTCCCGCTCCACCAAAATGGTATGCTACATCCACTCATTCCAGGTATGAAAGTGGCTATTGGGAATTCAAGCTTTAATAAATACGGATCTGGGTGAACATCTCTGTATGAACAGTACAATTCAAAAACTAAAAGGTGCAATTTTCTGTTTTGCATAAGAAGGTATTTTCTTGATTTAGTGCCATTAAATTTCTTTCATGGTGATTAATTTGTTAGTTTCCCTGAAATCATCAGAGGCTTGTTGAAAGGGAGAATCATCTTTATGACACCACAGATTTACTCTAAACGAATTTGAGAGTGTTCCTTCTGCCACAAGTGTTTCCAAGTTCCTTGGGGAAGCTTCCTTTGTTAGACTTGCAAAGGATCCTGCTTTTGTTGCCCTTAAAATTCTGTTAAATATTTAATCCATCATATAATTGTCAAGGAATTGGTTTTACGAGTAAGGATTCTGAAATTACCGTAGATCTCGGAAACCTGAACACACAGCTCTTGCAAGCAATTAGCATTTTTCCCTTACTTGGTGCTCTAGCATTGAAGTTCCCTTTAGCAGTACAGATGCATCTACCCTTCCTTCAAGAAACATCTTTAACTAGGGGCAGAAAAAGGCCATTTTAATTTTTCTGTGTCAGTGCCTGCAGTTCCAGAGGAATTTAGTCAAACTTTACCTTTCAGAAAATCTATTTTCAGTTCTGTGAGCAATCACAACTCAGGCTTATCAAAGTCTAGAAACCGTACCTTCTGCAGTGGTTTTTTAATGCGTTACTCTGAAAATTGTTGCATCTAGTCAACAAACAAGATTTAAAACTGATACTGATGAAATAAAGGGATGACAGTACTTGCTAGTGTGTCAATAATAGCATTTCAGTTCAGGGAGGAATTTCTCATGTGTTCTCTGTGTGTGTATATATAGGTTCCTGGCAAAGAACAGACCAAAGGGAGGAAGCGTTGAGCTGCTTCACTATTGGCAGTATCTATGTTAAAATAATATAAAAGTACTTTCAGTAATTTTATTTTAGCCGTATTTTGTGGCCCTCGAGCTCATGGGTTAATTAGGCAAATAGAGAAGCAAAGTTAACTTCTTTTTATGTATCTGCATTCTCAAGTAAGCTGTTAATTTAGTCTAGACTTCACAGACCTTGCTACTGTGTCATGTATATAGCAGCATAGGCTGAACACTTTAAATGCTAATAAAACAGGGCAGTGCAAATTCGAATGTGTTGAAGTCTAGATCCGCTATATTTTTAAGTTACTTTCTAAACCAAGGTATAAATAGGGCTACCGAGGTATAAAGGGCCAGTCTATACAGGAGGTATATTTTACAGGTTAGACTTTGATGGTTTTATGTACCTTACCTCCTGTTTTGGATCCGGGTTCACAACTTTCCCGTTTATTTTTATGTTTTTGTTGCTGCAGTTGTTAGAAGCTACAAAGAAATCCATATAATGCTTCTTTGAATCCCAGCCCCTTTCTAATAGGACATGAGTGTAAATTACACACTGCGTACATTCATTGCTGGACTGTGTCTTGGTCTGCAGAGTTGAGCGAGTGACTTTGGGATGCACAGTCATGGAGGATAAAAAAGGACTGCAGATACAGGTGAATTTTATATGTAGGCCACAGTTTATTTTTTTTTTAGTGTGAAATCACCATTTACTGTGCTTGAGAGCATGAGACAACAGAGGGAAGAGCGTAGTTGCAATACTCATTAAATGCCATCTGTATCCAGTAAGGGCAAAGTTCTTTATTCGTAATCACCATAACATTGAACGAAACCTTATAAGGAGTTTTTCAAGAGAATATTGAAAACTTTTTTCTAAAGAGACAAGGGCATAAGAAAATAGATTTACGCGTCTGGGATTTTTTTGTGTGTGTTTTGCTTTTGTAAATGTGGTGTACCAACTAAAGCTCTGCTTTTCTATTATTGGAAGGAAAGGATGCAAAGTATGCTGGTCCTTAGTAAGCAGCAATGGTTAAAGGATGAACTTTCACTTATGAAAATGATGTAAATGATTAGCTTTATCTTGATACTCTTGACCTAATCAAAGGGAAGGTGTACTTATGAGGGATGTAATTATTTTGCAACCTAGTTGGGGGCGGGGGGGAGGGAAGTCTACTTAAAACATTTTTAAAAAATGACAAAATCACAGATAAAATATTTTTCTACAATTCTATACAATCATACTTTATACTAGTTTTCTCAGCATGGCATGTAAGTGAGTCTAAGGTACTGTTCCAGGAAATCAGTGGTATCGTACCTTGTTCTAGACCATTACAATAGCATCTGTTAGATGCTTGGCACTGCTGTTGTAGAACTGAAATGCTAGTAAAAAAAATAAAAAAAATTGTACCGAATACTTTAAATGATTGTTTTATTCAGAGTCTGATCTACGAAATGTTTCAGTCATGCTATTAATGTGTAATTAGAACTGTTCCAGATGTAACTATGAACAGTTCTGGAAAGATATCATTGCTTGTACTCCTGTCTAATGGCAGGTTTTGTAGTCTTCAAAAGAAATTGAAATTTCTACTATGAATAAACTTTCAGACATCTTAAAAAAAGTGCTTGTTTTGGTTAATCATTTGTTCTGCCTGGTTTTATAGAAGTTGTTTGTTCATCGCTAACACCGAACTACCCTTGCAGCTCACCAAGAGTGCATTTCCAGCCAGAGTTGCTCATACACAAGCTTTGTCACTTAAAATGTCCCCATATTATGGTGTATTTAGTCAGATCGCTATTAATAAGGTAAATTGGGAGACGAAGAAAGAACAGTTGTATTCAGTAGACGCTATAGACTCAATATATGACACAGCCAGACCAAAGTGCAAGAATATTGCATTTTAATCCCCTGTATCCAGTTGACTCTGAAATACAACTTAACGGGAGGCTGTCAAGTAATACTTGCAACGCCTGCATTGCTCTGGACATTGAAAATAGCGGCGTTTATTTGACAACGAACCTTTAAGCATTTGAAAAATACGAATATATGCCCAAGTACTCCACGAACAACACGCCCACATCTTTCAGCAACTCACGCGCCGTGGAAGCTTACAAGGGCCCTTCTTTTTAGCCTCGCGAGCTGGAAAAGAGGGGAGATTTTTAGAAGTTCGCGTCGTCTACCTGAAAATGACGCTAATGGCGACAGGGAACGTATGAGGGGCGCAACAAGGGTTAAGGCGATGCGGCTCGTTCGGTAATGGGCACAACCCGGCGCCACCCGTGCCGCCCTGTGCCCGCCCCCTGCCTGCCCAAACACGGATTTAAATGAATTTGCGGGTAAAGTGGATAAGCCGTGAGCCCGGAGAAGCTCGGGGAAGGCAGAAATGGCCGGGGGGAGGGAGGGGGGGGCGGCCATAACGCGGGGTCCTGGTGATGCCATCCCGCCTCCCTGCCTACCCGCCCGTCTGCGACCGCCTGTCACCCGCGCTTCTAACAAGGCGTTTCCTGCCCGAAAAGGTGTGAGCTTCCCTCCGTGAAGAGCTGCCAGGCCCCCTCCTCCTCCTCCTCCTCCAAATCCACCCCGAGCGTTTCTCCCTACCGTTCCCGAAGCCCCACGCCTGGCGGGAAGCGGGAGGTAGCGGCGGGCTGCCGTGGGGGGGACAGCGTG
>VZSF01008745.1:818187-883510 GCA_013398295.1 Chionis minor
CGACCCTGGGGGGCGGCCGCCGGGGAAGCGGGCGGGTGTGCGCGCCCCTCCGTGCCCTTGCTGGGGAGCGCGGCCTCTCCCCTTTCCCCCCCATCCCGCTGCTTAAAAGAAAAGAAGAAGGAGCGAGAGGAAGGGAACAGCAGCTTTTTAACAACTCTTTTTTTGTAGTGGGGTTTTTTTTTTAGCAGTATAATCTGCTCTTCTGTGTTCTTCACGAAGAGCTGCCACGTGTGTGCCTTTTAAAAAGGGCATCTTCACTTAGAGCGTAGGCTTTCCTCTGAGTATTTCAGGGGTCTCAGCACTGCAATAACCCCCCTCAAGTTATGCTTCTGCTCTTTGGTGGTGACAGGCGTCGGGTTATCCCACCGTTATTTATGAGGTATTTGGTGGCAGCGGGCACAAAAACTGAAAATGGCGATCTTGTGCAAATCCCTGTTGAAGGCTACTGTCACTCTAGAGCAATCAGGAGATCTTACATAGTGGAGGCTCTCATCATCTAATTACTGCATTGCTACTCAATTAAAAATCTCGAGCTAAAAATGTTAAAAGCAAACAAGCAAAAAAAAATCTTATCTGGATAGGATACTCGAAACAGCCAAATAGAGAACAAGCACGGAAATCCTGGTAACGCTGATTATTTCATTCACTGTATTCACAGATAGTAACACATGGATTTCCCCCCCCCCTTTTCAATTTAGGCAAAGGAGGTAAAAACAGGCGACGAGGTAAGAATGAGAATGAATCAGAAAAAAGAGAACTGGTGTTCAAGGAAGATGGGCAAGGTGAGTTTTTTTACTATAGTATGACAATGCCATTGTTTTCAGTCACGCATTGTAAGTGATGTACATTGGAAGTTGATACACAGAGAAAACACGTGGATGTCTGAGAAATACAGAAGTGTTGTGAAATAAAGAGCAGTATTCTTATTGGGGTTGTATTTGAATTCTAAATGAAGCATTGAGCCTAGAGGGAAGATGATGTTAGGGAAAGGGAAACTCTGAAGTAGTTTCACCCCTTAAGAATGAAGCTTGCCTATCCTTGATGTTAGTGTGATGCTGTGTATAATACAGCATGTGTGTAAACATTCCCTAGAAATCCCTGGAGCAGCTCTGTGTGAGGGTCTTTAGGGAGCTGGCTTAGGTGATGTAGGTCAGTGTTGCCAGTAGTTGCTGTTTGTCTCTTGGATGCGCAGTCCCATTTTCTGCTTTATACCAACTGTAATGTTTCTTGGATCCTTCAGTGAGCGCTCCAAAGTCGCTGACCTGGCAGAACAGTTTATCTCACCATTCTTCTGCTGTCTCCTCGTGGTTTTGTTGAATCGGCTCCCGCGTTGAGGTGCCTAATGATTACTAAAACGGGAGCGATAGGCAAGGCCCTTGCTTGCATGTTGTCAGGTAAAGCAAGCCATGGGAGTGTTCAGCTGGAGGATGACGACGAGCATTTCCCTCTCTCTTGCCTTTTGGTGGCAATGAGCTCACCTCCCTTTTGGCTTACCCTCTGTTGTGTGTCACACTCTTGTGGTTGCTCAAATATATGCGAGTATTTGCCTAGTGACCAATTAATGAGCTGATTTGTTAGAAATACAGGAAAAGTACTGACTTAAATCGCTGTGAAAGAAGTGACCACTGAACTAATTTTTCCAGCTCTTTCTGATATCTTGGGGTGGCTGTAAGCAAAAAAAGTTGATTTTGGTGCATCTGTAAAACCTAAAGTCCTTTTCAACTCCCAAGCAATATCTGCTTAATGAAACATTCTCAGTTATTTATAGTCTTATGTGCTTTGTTGGACTTACCTAGCTTGTGCTCAGGAAAGATTTTAGAATATTGAAATACAGCTCCGGCTAATTGAGAAAGTTTTTTTCCTGGTTAGTATGGGTGGTCAGATAATGTTGGAATTCTTACAAGCTTTATTCTTTTTAGTTAAATGGCAATACATTATGCTGCAAACTTTAATAGTGAAGTACTTCAGTAGTGATTTCTGGAACTCGGTAAGGGGTGGGGTTTAAACACAAGGAGAGATTGAGGGTGGGTGTTGGAGAGAAGCTTCGGAGTTTTCAGCTGAAGCCTGGTACTTCGCCTTTCAGGCAGTTTTTGAGAACACCGGTGCATGTCCTTTCAGGAATAGCATTTTTTCTTGCAGAGCCTCTGCAGAAGGGATTCAGAGTATCAGTTGGATGTACAGGATATGCCGCTTTCTCCTCTTCCCTCAATGACAGTGTGAGATTTTGTCCATTAGGACAGGAGCTGTGAGACTGCCGTAAACTTTCAAACTCTGAGTGTGACTTGATAGCTCTAAAAATTATGTGTAGTTAGCATTTCAGAGGGAACAATAACAGGATGCAGCCAAGGATGAGCAATGTTTGGAAAATGTTACCATCAACAATGATAATGAAAACTGTGATACATTCAGCAGCCTGTGTGGCTGATCAAAGCTGCTCTCCACTGTTCACTTTTGCTAATATGTTGCAGCAAATTTTGGTTACAGTGGCAGAAGTTGTTGGTTGTTTCATGAAGCTGTATTTGTTTAGAAGCTTTGCAAGGTGTTACTTTCTTTTTCAGAATATGCCCAGGTGATCAAGATGTTAGGCAATGGAAGACTGGAGGCATTATGTTTTGATGGTGTGAAGAGGTTATGTCATATTAGAGGGAAACTAAGAAAAAAGGTAATTCTGAAGTATTGCAATAGAAAACAGTGGCATTATGCATGATACGTACTTGTAAAAATTTACATATGTAGCTCATTACAAGAGTTAATATTTCTACTGTTCTTAATATTTTAAACTTTGTTTTTGACAGTAAACTAGTTCTTCAGTTTGTATTGCTGGCACAAAACCAGTCTTTGACTTCTGAGTGAAGCTTGTAGTTGAAGGGCTGTTTTTGGATGTGTATATTTCAGGGCAGAAGTTTTGGCTGCTTATGAAATATGATTTTTTTGTATTCTAGAAACTTACATGTATAGCAAATATTAAAAAGCTCCCTAATTGTAGATGGGGAACTTGATGACTATTCGGAAAATCAACATGTTACATCTGAGCAGGAGAACATGAAGGCTGACAACCAGCATAGGAAAATAAAGGTGGAAAAGGCCAAAGCCACCTCTTTTGTATGTGATTTCCCAAAACTGATAAGAATTAGGGTTTGATACCCTACTTAGTTTGCTCTGTGAAGGAACTGGATAATGACAGTCATCTTCTTACTGGGTGACTTACCCGAGACTAGCTCAATAAGGGTGGTTTGGGAAAGTTTCTTTATAGCTTCCTGCAGGCACCACAGACGCCATCACTTCATCGTCCGCTTCATCAGTTCCCAAAATATTTTTGTGCAAAGGTGATCTGCAGGAGTTTGTACCTTCAGGGAAGTCAGCTGCACGCATTTGCAGTCTCAACTTTGCCATGTTTGGATGGCGTGCCCTCCTGCCCGTGTCATATGTTATAGCTTTCTGTCCTCCGCTGGTGTACGGCACCCAGGAGGTCCTCTCAGATAGATAGTCTGTTCTCCATAAAAACAGATGTTCGCTGTGTTCGTTCTGGATTGTTCCACCTGCCTGGTTTTGGAGACCAGCGAATGCACGTATCCCGGTATCAGTGTGAGCCCTGCTGGCTGCCTGCAATACAGTGCCATAAACTGTTGGAGGTAATGGAGAGTGTGCATAGGTAAATACTAGGGGCTGCAGAATTAATTTCTTGCTACAAAAAGCATCACTTAGCTGGTTTTTGTGTCTAAAAGAAAGGAAATCTCAACTGAAGTATAGTCCATCTCCAAAAAAAAAATCAAGCTGATGTACGATAGAACTATCTTGTGCATTTAAATTGGCATGTCCTGTTTTGCAGGCTTCTGGCTTCAGTTTGAGTGATTAGCATAGCCAGTTACTAGAAACAACTCCATTCATTTCTTTTTGCTCTTCACTGTGCTTGTCCATCACCCCCTTCATCAGGTTTTTCTTACATTTTTGCCCCTCTGAAGCTCAGCTTACAGGGTGGTGGCTTGATGCATTATTTCTGTTTTCTCAGAAGTTAGGACTTAATAATGGCCTTGTTGGCTAGAAGCTCTTCAAAGAAGTTTGATTTACCTTTAGTAATAGCTCCATAACATGTGAAATAATGTATCTATGAGTATTTATGACTTAGTTTTGCTGTTAAAATATGAAATTGGATATTTCCGGTTTACTGGTTAGAAAATGGTGACTCTAGTGAAGTGTTTCACTTCTCTCAGTAAACAAACCTAAATATGCTGTTTGGCTCTTGTGTTATATTGCAGGAATTCAACTTTTGTTGCATAACATATGTTTTCTCTTTCAGGTTTGGATAAATACATCTGATATTATATTGGTTGGCTTAAGAGACTACCAGGTAAAAATTCAGTGTAATTTGCCAATGAAGAATATCTTACAAACAGCTTTATTTAATGTTAAATTGTAGCAGGTGTCGTGAGGAAATTCCCATCTAACTTTCTGTGGATTTGTATTTAGTTATGCTAAATCATGACTTTTAGTTTCTGTGTATTACAGAAAGATTGTCATGAATAGATGACAAATCCTGGTTCAACTTGTTCTTTTAAATTGCCCCCTGAGACTTTGTGAGTGAAGGTGCTTACTGGCGTCACACCTGACTTTTTTTTCCAGGTGTGTCTGATGCTTGGATGCTGTGATATAAGGGCGACGGAGCCAAGCACCAAACATCTTATTGTGATAATCTGAATTTTTGGTAATCACAATTTTGGAGACTTGATGTTTAGGCTTTTACCTTGAGGCCAATTGATCAGTGATTAGTTTTTGCTTAAATTTCCAAAAAGGGAGTAGCATAATTTTACCTAATGTAAAGGTTAATGGAAAGCAGTTGTCAAATTTTCATTAGGTAGGTGCTTTTTCATGTCTGTTAGTGTTATGTCATCAGTTGTTTGAAGGTAGATTCTGCTTCTGAAACATACGTTAGAGCTGTAAAATGTTTCAGAAGTTCAACAAAGGCAAGTGTAGGGTCCTGCCCCTGGGGAGGAATAACCCCATGCAGCAGTACAGGTTGGGGGCTGACCTGCTGGAAAGCAGCTCTGCAGAGAGGGACCTGGGAGTCCTGGTGGACAACAGGATGACCATGAGCCAGCAATGTGCCCTTGTGGCCAAGAAGGCCAGTGGCATCCTGGGGTGCATCAAGCAGAGTGTGGCCAGCAAGTTGAAGGAGGTCATCCTGCCCCTCTACTCTGCCCTGGTGAGGCCACAGCTTGAGTACTGTGTCCAGTTCTGGGCTCCCCAGTTCAAGAAGGACAGGGAACTGCTGGAGAGGGTACAGCAAAGGGCCACAAAGATGATGAGGGGGCTGGAACATCTTTCTTATGAGGAAAGGCTGAGGGAGTTGGGTCTTTTTAGTCTAGAGAAGACTGAGGGGGGATCTCATCAACGTTTACAAATACTTAAAGGGAGGGTGCCAGGAGGAGGGGGCCAGTCTTTTTTTCAGTGGTGCCCAGTGATAGGACAAGAGGCAATGGGTATAAACTTGAATGCAGGAAGTTCCATCAGAACATGAGGAGGAACTTCTTTCCTTTGAGGGTGGCAGAGCACTGGAACAGGCTGCCCAGAGAGGTGGTGGAGTCTCTGACTCTGGAGACATTCCAAACCCGCCTGGACGCCATCCTGTGCAACCTGCTGTAGGTGGACCTGCTCTGGCAGGGGTGTTGGACCAGATGATCTCCAGAGGTCCCTTCCAACCCCTAACATTCTGTGATTTACTGTATAAAACTAGTTAAAACTTGAAAGTTTTGACGCTTTCTGACTGACCATCAAACGCCTCACTATGTGTGTTCTCTGAAGAAAGATTAATTTCAAAGACATGAAACTAAACTTTTCAAATTACTTGTAATAGGAAAAAATTAAGCTGTCACCCATAAGAAATGAAGATATTCTACAAATCAGCATTTTTTACTTCAGATTTAAAAGAACTGGAGGGGAAGAAGGAACAAGATAGTCTTCCTTAAATAATATAGGTGGTGTTGTTATTCTATAAATAATACGCGTGTTTCTAGTCTGCTGAGGTTAATAGGGAGGTTTTTTTCTTCATAGATGACTAATAAATTCTAATAAATTCTTATTTAGGATAACAAGGCTGATGTTATTCTAAAGTACAATGCAGATGAAGCCAGAAGTCTGAAAGCATATGGGGAGCTTCCAGAACACGGTAAAAATCTTTTCACTTCAGATTGGAAGTTCGTATTGGACAAGAACGTTCAGTTTGTCTTGACTCAGTGCAAGTGCACTCCTTAACTTCTCTAAATACCTTTTCAGCTAAAATCAATGAAACAGACACGTTTGGTCCTGGAGATGATGACGAAATCCAGTTTGATGATATTGGAGATGATGATGAAGATATTGATGACGTAAGTAGTAAACGTGTGTTTTGTATCATATGCTTGAAACTGTCATCTTTGGCAATAAGATATTTCTTGTGATTTTGGAGCAAGGGAAATAATACATTGATGTTGAGAATAGCTCACCTTCCCTGGGACGGCTTCACAAAGCCACATGGGTGTATGCATGCTGCTTTCTGTTCTCTCTTCTGTCCTCCCATCAGCCTCTAGACGACCTCTAAGCAAATAGCATGCTTGGCGTCCTACTATAAAAACAGACGTGGAGAGCAGTCTTCTCATTACCCTTAAGATGCTTAAAAGAAAATCAAGGTGGTTTGACCCCAGGGACCTAGAGTTACCTAGCAGCATCCATGGAGATGATTGTGTGTACGCAGGATGTGTGTGTGTGTGTGTGTGCGCCCGTGCGCACGTGAGGAGCTGCAGCTGCGCGCGTGGATGACTGCGTACGTGGATGTAGCTGGGTATGTTCGTACTGAAGGAACTGAGTGTGTCCCTCAGTGCCGCTCGCTGAAGCCTAAGCTCCCTACACCAAGCTCGTGACAGAAAGCAAAGTGGATGGTATGGGAAGGTTTAGCAGGATTTCCTTGCCTCCCCTGCCCAGTAGGCTAGAAAGACCCCTCGGGGAGCGGGCACAAAGATGGCGGGTCAACTTCTGTGCCAGGTGGGGCAGGGTGAGCCACAAACTGCTGATGCGAGCTGTGCTGGGCGCCAGCTGCTGGAACGGGTCACAGGTTACGTAGGTGTTTTGGGGAATTGCCTGAATGCGGTGTGGGTTTCACCGTCCTGATTCCTCTGCAGTTTTAACAACCTCAGTATCTAATAATGACTACAGAAATAATTGAGGGACTTGTGTTTTTAAAAAACCAAAGACCTTAAGTCTCCGGTTCTGTTTACATAAAAATCACAAAAAGCTGCATCTTAGTAGTTAGTAAAATTAACCGTAATCCCGAACTTGCAAATTCTAAGAGTCAGTTCTGTTACTGCTTATCACTAAGCCATAGTAACTGACCATGCACGCTCTTAAATTGTAGTAGTAAATCTGTTTGAATTCAAATTATATACTAAACTGCAGAAGTAGAGTCTGCTGTGAAATGTTTTCTGAGATGATGCGCTTCACTTCGCAGTCGAGAGATGAACGTGTGCAGGGTCAACTGGCTGAGAGGATAAGCAGTAACTTAGTGAGCCAGTGAGTTAACTTAATTGGATAGACTGTTCTAAGTCTATTATTATGTTTTAATCCTTCATCTTTTTAGTCCCCTCTCTCTCTGAGTTGAAAATAATTCTTTTTAAATTATTATTTAAAACATTATTTTGGCTTTTTTGAGGTTCTCAGCATATGATGCCTTAGATCAAATATCTTAAAAATATCAAAGTTTTGATGAATTTTTCTTCAGACTTGTGAAAGTTGCACTTTGGACCTGTCAGTGGTTGAGTTTACTGAAGATTGAGCTTACTGAAGCTAGAAACACTTTCTAGTACTGCATGCTTTTAATAATGAAGCTATTGTAAGATGTCAAAGTGATAAGTAGCTGTAGGAATATTGAAATCGTAAAATTTGCAAACTAATGGATCTTTGTGTGGGATAATGTATTTAAGTGAGCAGCTGTGATTGTTTCTAAGCTTCTGTCAGCTGCGCAATATAATATTAATATCATACTTTTAGAAAGGAAAATACGTAAAGAGATAAAATGTGAATAACATCTTTGAGGATCATCCTAGTCTGCCTAGAATGAAGTGCAGCTCCAAGGTTGAAGTTAATGTGAGAGACTTGGTGGAACCTTTCCTTTGTTGTTTATGTCAGAAGAATGGCTAGAAAACTGTTCATTATGCCACCGAGTTAATTAGGATAGTCAGTGCTGTGGACAGTTACCCCTAAACTCAAGTTTGTTTTCATTTTGCAGAATGGTGGGCTAATTTATGTCTGTACTATTGATGCGTAGTTATATTGGCAGAATTGCTCATAACTACAGTATCGTAACAGCGGTGGTGGGACAGAAGAGGAGAGTAATTGTTCACGTGTTAAGAAAACAGGGTATGAGCTCAGGCCAAAAAAGTATTGTACTGGGTTCAGGAAGTCTCCTGGTGAACCGTAAAAATAGCTTAAAGACACAGTTGCTTGTCGAAAAATGCGTGTGAATTACATACATGATGTGGTGTTTTTGCTTTTCAGATCTAATTTGGAACAGAGGTTTACATTCCGACTTTTTTCCTCCAAGGATTGTTCTACATTGATATTTCAATTATTTTTTGGGTGAAGTCCCTTTCTTTTAAGAAGACTGAAAATTCTCAGTAAAGAGTGTAGTTTGTTACATCAAAAGGATTTATTTTCAATGTTTGTTTTAAAGTATTTATATTTCTTTAGAAATGGATAATGCTGGATTATCACAAAGGTTCAATGAAATGCCACAAATATTTTGTCTCTTCACCAATTAGAGCTTTTACCTCTGGATGTAAGTGAGATACAGTGACATGGGCTGTAAAAGACTGCGTTTTTCCCTTTTCTGCTTTCATCACTACAATTCCAGTTAAACTTGTATTTTGAAATAAAAATTGTTTACCCTGTAATTATTATGGATTTTGATTAAATACAAATACCCAGTTTGGATTAGTATCAGATCATACTATGCAGTGTCTGTCCCGATACCCCTTGCCTTGACGTTAACTTGAAAAAGATTTTGATAATATAAAAGGAAGGCAGAAATCTGCATTTAAATTCATAATGCGTGATGAATCTGCTTTTCACGTCTAGTAGCATGCTGCTATTTTTATACTGATTTTGATAATTAAAAACACTCATTATTTCAAAGATGTAAATTTGTCACAGTGAAGGGGTAGGGGAGAAGCAAAGATAAAAAGTAAGCAGCATCTCAAAATTTGCAGTTGTTGAAAACTGTCTTAAGTGCAGTAGTCAAGCTGTAGTTGCAGAAGATGAACACTGGGTGGCACCCAACTTACCAGGGATACATTATTACAGAACATTAACAGTTGGGTTCGTACTGAAAAAATACATAAAATAGTTTTTCCCCGAAGTGAATGCTTAACATTCTTGATCTGTTAAACATGTAGAATATTTTTTACATTATAGAAAAGGTTAAGAGTAGAGTTTTATTTTAATCTTAAAATCCATACGTTGTAAGGTACAACATTAAAGCTTATGTGAACTTTGAATAACAATATAAATGAGAAATACATGAGAATAACAATATAAATGAGAAAATAAATTTGTGTCAAACGTAGGAAAAGAATCTTTTCATCCAGAATAAATCACTGAAACAACCTAATGGAAAGATTCTTTTCCACCTTTCGACTGGTGGAGTCAGTTAAGCTGAATAAAGACTAACATCGTCATGCAAATATTATTTTGTGATAGCCTTAGTTTCTTTGTCTTCAATTATGTATTTAACAACTTGAAAGCAGGTTAATGGAAAACTTCCTTTTGTGCCATAAAAATCTGATTCTTGACACTTGTATTCGTTATACAGTCTTTTTGGTATGATGTAAAGCGACTATCCCAATAGATAAAAACAAAATGGCTTTAAATATGGAGTGGCCTCATTACTTGATTTTTAAGGAGTTCTGCGCTAGATTTGAACTTCCAGAGCTTTTGCAAAAATGTCTCCTCTTTTTACTTTTTTCTTTAATTACAGCGACTATTTTCCTTACATGGATCTGGTGTCTTTTTCTAGGGATAACATTTGCGTAGTAATTTTGCCAAATGTTTCATGGGATTTAAATATTTGTTGTAAAAGCTTGCTAATTATTGGGAAAAGATACTCCCAGTACAGCATTCCAACTCCACTGATCTTAAAGTAGATGAGTTTACTGTCTTTGTATGCCTGTAAGGTTCAGATGTGAAGCAACATAAATGCTGTCATGTTTCAGGATAAAGTTTATAAGCTATTCCCTAGCTCCTTGGTTTCCTCAACATATTAAGCTGACTATGGGCAGCTCTGAAAATGGTTAAAAGCTCTCCAAACTGATCTTGAGGTCCACGTGCAGAAGGTGTCTGTCCTTTCAGTTGTGCTAGCAGAAAGGTTCATGATTAAATTACAGCGGGTATTTACTGAATATTCAGAGATTATGGAAATTATACTTGCCAAAACTGATCTAATACATGTGGGGAAAATGTAAAGTGTGTGATCAGTGGTAGGGAAAAATCACAGGAGAAATATAAATGAATATGCTGCTGTTGAAAGGGACTCACTTGGCTGTACCGGAGTTCTCCGCTATAGCAGAGACTTCAACTGCGGGACAGAGGTGAAACACTTTTTTCTGGCGGAACTGGTTATGGTTTGCCCTGAGGTTCCCTCCAGTCTTCATTGCTCCGGGGCTCGTGTCTGACTCAGCCTAAACTCTGCAGAGTCTTAAAGGAAATCTCCTATTTTTAACTAGTAATTTCTTATTAATGTTCTGTCTCAACATCATCAGGGGCTGATGCCTTGCCTTCCTTCGATATGCTTCCTCAGCTCGTTTCTCTCTCCACTGCTAAAGCTCCTTTCGCAGAGCAATCCAGGCAGCTTTATACTGTCCTTTGTTTCTCTTTTCTTCGGGGGGTGTTGGGGAGGGAACAGCTTGGACAAGTAGCTCTTTTCAGTGTCTCTGTGTGAAGAACAGTGGTAGGAGAGCAGCTGCCAGGTGGAGGATTGCAAGATAGTGCTGACTGTAAAGCCACAAAAGGTGCTCCATCTCTAAGCATATTTTCTAGATAAATTTTTAATAATTCTTGTTTAACTTTGAGAACGACCACTGGCTTTTTACCTAGAGCGTAAAACCGAAAGGAGGGATTCAAACATTCATTTCCTGCAGCTGAAGTGTAAGCTTTGTGTTGCTAAGATGTTTCCCGCTGGGAGGTGGTCTGCGTCATTAAAACTTTGAAACGCGATTTTTGTTCGTTGCTCCAAATCTTTGCCTCTTCACCTTATAACAGGGGCAGCTGTGTATTTGCCTGTACAATCCTAATGCTTTTCCACCCTAATTCTTAGCCAATACAGTCCAGGCACACTAACTGAAAAAAAAAATATATATATGGTTTTAAAGAAAACAAAACCTCTCTGTATGTAGTATACTTGTACGTGGTACTGTGTGCTCGTGCCATACATATATATGATCCGTACCCTACAGATGTATGGTACCACTTAAATTCGTGTCCAGTGTACAAGCTGGGAGAGGTTCGGCTGGTGCCATGATTGCTGTGCCATCCCAGTGTTGTCCGTGGATGGAGAGGAGCTGATGGCAGAGCAGAGGGGGCAGTTTGCTCATGGTGGAACCCGCCGTACTCCCGGCCGGCTTCTGCAGGAGGGAGGGACGGGGCCCGTGGCGTGTCGGGTCTGTGAGCTGACGCTGGGACTGCTGCTCCCGGGGGCTCTCCGGTGACAAGGTAGGTCTGTTTTCAGGTGAGCTGGGGGTGTCCGCTGTTCCCGCTGTTGAGCACGCTCCAGTCTGAGCCCTAATTATTTGCTGTTATTGGATATAGAATCATAGAATCACTTGGGTTGGAAGAGACCTTCAAGATCATCGAGTCCAACCATAACCTACACTGCCAAAATCACCACTAAACCATGTCCCTCAGCACAACGTCCACCCGTCTTTTAAATACCTCCAGGGATGGTGATTCCACCACCTCCCTGGGCAGTCTGGTCCAATGCCCGATAACCCTTTCGGTAAAGAAGTTTTTCCTAATATCCAACCTAAACCTCCCCTGGCACAACTTGAGGCCATTTCCTCTTGTCCTGTCGCTTGTTACTTGGGAGAAGAGACTGACCCCCACCTCGCTACAACCTCCTCTCAGGTAGTTGTAGAGAGTGATAAGGTCTCCCCTCAACCTTCTCTTCTCCAGGCTAAACAATCCCAACTCTCTCAGCCGCTCCTCATAAGACCTGTTCTGCGGACCCCTCACCAGCTTCGTTGCCCTTCTCTGGACACGCTCCAGCACCTCAATGTCCCTCCAATACTGCGGTGCCCAAAACTGAACACAGCACTCAAGCTGCGGCCTCACCAGTGCTGAGCACAGGGGCACAATCACTTCCCTGCTCCTGCTGGTCACACCATTCTTGATACAGGCCAGGATGCTGCTGGCCTTCTTGGCCACCTGGGCACACTGCTGGCTCATGTTCAGCCGACTGTCTGCCAGGACCCCCAGACCCTTTTCTGCCAGGCAGTTTCCAGCCACTCCTCCCCAAGCCTGTAGCACTGCCTGGGGTTCATTGGAATTGAGTTCCTGTGTGGTGTGCTTCACCGGAGGACTCAAGCTTGGCTTCCTGTCTGTGGTCAACACTATGCTATCCTATAGGTGCTTTGACCATTTCGTAGACGTGAGGGCTTGAAAGTTAAAATAAGCGCTGCCTTTTGGAAGACGTGTGGGAAGAGGGAAGTATTATCTGAGATAATCTTGGAGTAGTCTGACTGCAGCTTTGTTTGCCCCTTTAAACTGTAGGCTTGCTGCTGGCTTTTGTGAAGGTAGCTGTTGGCAATGCTTCCTCATTTTGATACAAAACAATGTTCAGAATTTATTTCTCAGGCTGCGTATGCCCTTCCCTTTGGAGGAAGAGGAGGGAGAAGAGGTCAGTAGGAAGGATGCCTTCCCTTTATCAGTTTTATTGTCACAGCAAGTCAGAGTTCCTATTGATTAATTCAGGTTGCCTGTGCTATAAGTTGCCCATCAAATCTAATGCCAAAGATAAACTCAAATACAATCTCAACCGAATAGAGAGGCAACATAACACTGAGTACCTTCATGTAGTAATTCCATCTAGGAGGTAGGTACCAGCATCAGGGTACCACTAGAAGCAGCTTAAAAGATTTGTTTCTCCTTTCAAGTGCTTGTTTGCTCCTGAGCCACGCTTGGGATCCCGATGTTTTAATTACACCAATTATGTTTTTGGGCTTTCCTTTAGATGCTTAGTGGGACAACAGTACTTTTAAAAAAATATATAGATGAGACGGTGTTGTCTTTCCTGTGAGTTAGCTTTTCGGCATGTTTTTTCCAATGTGTTTGCAGACAGAGAGGATGCCTGCACGACAGTTTTGTTTATGTCCAGGCTGTCAGCTCAAGGAAGGAGAGCTTAATCAGAAGCTGAAAGAGACTTGGTAATAGTTAAGGGGCAGCAGATAACTTACTGCATCACTTGCCCCGCAATAAATTCTCTTTTGAAGCACTCTTACTGTACTTTGGAGGCACTCATTCTTCCCTCTTGTAAAAGTGGGTAGCTCATATTTGTGTCTCTAGGCTGCGATGGTGTTGGAGTCTCTTCTGCAGTCGCTAGCATCTATATTCCTTAATCAGCCCTACTCTTCTTTATGGTTAATTAACTTTGTTCCCTTTGAGGAAGATCATCAGCAAAATGCCCTTGCCTGTTTGGCCTCTGGAGGGAGCAGCCAAGCAAAAAAACAAACCGACCTTGGCAGATTAGAGCCAGCTGGTTGCCTCAACTTCTCGGTAGGAGTTTCTGTCGCTGGGCTTTGGGGACTCTGAGGTGCTCGGTGTTGGCAATAATTATTGCCCACAATAGAAACACGATTTTTTTTTAAAGGTTTTTGAAGTAGGTCGCCTTCTTCCTAAAGAACAAGCTGATTCAAGCACGTAAGTACAGGCTGAGGTGCGAGCCCGTCACTGGCAGCAATGAGTGATGGATGCTGCTGTTCCTACCTCTAGTCAATATAGCAAGAAGCAGAAGATACACTGGAGGATCCCCATGGGACAGCCAGACCTGCATGGCTTATACACGTTCCACCATCAGTGGCACCTGCTGTCGGGGAGGATTCAGCTTTGTGACACTCCTGAAGACAGTGACAGGACTCTGCAGGTCCTGCGCTGAGTCTCTGTGCTTTGAGAGGAAAGCCAAGTGCTGCAGACCGCTCGAGGAAACGGCTTCTGACTTACAAGGCTTTAAAAATAATTGTAGTAGACAGGGGTAGGAGTGGGGAAAGATGCATTAACGAGGTTTCTGAGAAGATTTTTACTCTTTTGCTGCGTGACCCAGTGGAAAGATCTCCCCTGCTCACGGCCAAAACCGGAGATGGATGCAGAAACTGCAGTGGTTAAAGCTGTAGTCCTGGAGACCCGCTGAGAAGCCTGAGACCCTGCAAAGGTGTGGAAGACCTTGCTGCCTTCTGAACCTACAGACAGCGACTGTCCCAACCTGCCTCGTCAAATTGCTCTGGAATAGTTTGGGGATGTTAATTATGGACTGATGCAGCAGATGGCTGGCCAGAGGGAGTCTTGCAGCAGCTCAGTCCTAGGGACCCTCCTGTCTTGAGCAAATTACAATATGCAGCTAGATCCTAAGTTTTGCTGAACGTGGCAGAAGTAGCCAGTGCTGAGTAACTGTGTAGAGTGTGACGGATTATGTAGAGATGGATCTTCAGACTGGTGATATAACCTCACAGTTCTCTGCTGCTAATTGTCCACAGCCCAGGAGCCTGAATAGAAATTACAAGGAAGAGGCCACACCTGAGTTGATAGTATGTGTAGGGATAGGTTTCCCCTAGATTTGGGAGATAGCTTCTTAAGCTCTGGAGAGGTAGTGGTTAGACTTTTGCAGCTGTTAGCCTAACCAGAAGGAGCTGCGATATCTTATTCTCTGGGAACCTGTGGCTTATGAAATTTTTAATGGAACATCTGCTTCTTCCCACCTAAATGGCACCAGCCAGTTTAGAAACGAAAAAGTACAGGTGCATCCCTTGATTTTAGTATTCATAAAGATGTTGGGTGGTTCCGTTAGCCCTGTTAGCCAAAAACATCTTAAAAGATGCCCTAAGACCCATTGGTGTTGTTGTCCAGTCTTACTGTATTCCACTTGAGCAACTGGGTCAGAAGGAATGGGCACCCTGCATCCCGCCGTGGTTGTCGGCCCCATCCCCTCAATGGCAGCTTGTACCACTTGCAGCCTGGCCACGTGTCTGTGGGACGCTGCTCTCAACCAGGGTATTGGTGGGTCAGCAGAAACCTCTTCCCAAAACAGGGCAGCAGTTCCCCAGGCGTGGTGGGAATGCGCAACGGAGTATGGGATTGTTTCACTAAAGATGTGAGTATACCGCCAGTGTGCCGCCTGTAAGTGGAACAAACGCTGACACTGGTGTATTGTTATACTACCACCAACTAATTAAACAATTGTTGAAAAGTAAGTGGAAAAAGCTGAAACTAGCTAGTGCTCCTCTGTCTTTAATTATGCTGTAAACCTCAACAGCCTCCTCCTCTTCCCCTCCTCTCCCCGGTTTGAATGGATGCTAGGTGTACATTTTGTTTACAAAGGTAAGAAAGAGTGATCTCATGCTTCATAAAATGTTTTACACTAAACTGCTGTAAAGTTAATGCTTAGGACAACAAAAGTCAAGGTTAACCATAGTATTTAATATAGGGTAATACGAAAAATAATATGGTAACTAAGAAAGAGGAAAATAATATAGCCAGTAGGTGAATATGTATGTGGTGTTGCAGGCAGCTTGGGTCACCCTAGCAACAGTTATATGGGCAGATGTTGGAAAATTGAAAAATATTGAATATGTGAGTCTGATTTCAGGCATGGGGAAGCATTTAGAAGAAACAGCTTGAGTGCCAAGTAGCCAATAACTTTATATTGAGAAGATAGCACGACTGTTTCTGATTACTTCTACAGGTTGACCTCTTCTAAATCAGTTAAAATAATAAAAGGGGTAAAGGAGGAGAATATGGCACTTAATAGTTGCCTTCTTTAATACCCAAGCCCTCCTTAAAACAGGTAATTTTGTTATTACTATTATTCAAAATAATACTTGCTCTTGATTGAAGAGGTTTTTCATTCTTTTTTTCTGTACTCACATAATCATCATTTGCGCATATGACTGTAGAAAATGCTAGTTTATATTCTTATTTTCTTTATTTGTATTGCACAGTACGGATAAGCAAATATCTCTTCATCTTCCTATGAAAACCTGATTCTTCTGGGACAACGTCCTTGAACTCATGATGTCTCAGTTAATGTCAGGTGGTCAAGTGCATTTCTTTAGCTTCATTTTTTTGCCATCCACACATAGCACTGGTTCTCTCATACTACTCATTGCTGACATTTCTCAAGGGACTTCTGCATCTATTTCCTCTGTCATGAGAGATATTGTTATCACGGGACCACAGTGTTGTTCCTAATAGCTTAATATGCCATAATAATTATCTTTTCTCTGTTGTTCCTGTAAAAAATAATATTCTTTTTATTTTACTTCAACGTGCCAAGTGGATGAACTTGGTAGAAGCGTCAGCTACTGCTTTTCCTGAGGACACACTCAATGTTTCTTCCAATGGCTAATTAAGCAGATATTATTTTCTCTCTCTCCCCAAACTATACTTTCCTCAAGGGAAGTGCATATATGTGTATTAGAATTTAGACATCAAGAAGTAAAGGTGCTTAGCTGAGCTCCCGGCTTATTCCAAAAAACTTAAAAGGATCAAGGAATCTTTGGTAACTATATGCCATAGGTAACTCTCTATGTTTCAAAACAACTTAATGTGGACATTATAGTCAAAAAATGCTTTATCAAGCCACATATTAATATTTTTCAGAAATATTTTCAAAATTGGTTTGTATGGCAACTACTTCAAGGACTACTCACCATAATTCACAATAACTCAGCATAATTCGGTTAAAGAGGTATCTTATCCTGACACTTAATTTACTAAAGCCTATACTTACTGTTCTGTTAGACCAAATTATTTCTTCCAGTAACAGTCTATCGCTTGTGATAAGAAATGGAGTGCCTAAGGGGAGTCACTAGCACAGTAAGTAGATTTGAAATGTACTGGGCATGGATCTTCCACCCCCATCACTACATATCTTTTCCCAGTAAATTCTAACCTCTGGATTCCTTAATCCAGAGGTGGAAGACAAAGTAAGTTCTATTTCTTTTTTCCACCTCCAGCCTCCACCACACTCTATTGCACTTCCCCATTAGTCCCATCTTAATCTTAAGTAATGGAGCTCTCAGTAAGTGCACTTAATCTCTTGCAATATCAACTGAGCACTTCATAAACATGTGAAAATATCCAATCTCTGTCAGATTGAAAGGACCGTCTGGACCCTCTCATCCTGCTTTTGAAATAGCCAAAAGCAGATAGAGTGTAGAAAACAGGTCATATACAATGAAATCTCTCCGCTTATATGATCTCCCACTTCCAGCACTTACCAGCTTGGGGATTCGCCAGCTGAAGCTCACTGGTAATGATAAACCCCTGCCTTTTCAGTTAAAAATGGGGAGTGAGGAAGAGAGTCAGTCAGAAAAAGTCAGGAAAGGGATTTTTGATTCTCCAAGTGACCAAGTCTGCTCTGGGACTGTATCAGGAATCTAGACTGGGTGCTCAACTCCAATCAGAAATACATATTTTACTGGCCTTGCTTAAAGACAGTGGCACAAGATTTGTTCTTTTTGGTCAAAAAGCAGTTCCCCTTTGGAGTCTGTTCTTCTGTTAGAAAGCTCAGCTGTAAGTCATTGAGACCACTATATATGCTTGCAGAATATTTGAGTCATTTTTGAACAGTAGGTTACAAAGGGTAAAATACGTTCCTCTCTCAGGACTGAGAAACCTTGAGGTCAATTCTTTTCATCACACACTAGGAAAGTGCTAGACCTTCATCTCCAAGTCGAGTCTCTCTCCAAGCTCCTGTTGGACACTCCCCACCCCATCTAAATACACTTCAAATCTTTGTTCTCCCCGTAGAGGTGCGATGGCATCTGCCTTGCTTGCCTGCTGAGATTCGCCAGAAGCAGAACCACCTCCTGTGGTGGTGGGGCTGCACAGGGGTTCCCTGAAGCCTTTGGTGTTCTCAAGAACTGCTTGTGTCACTGAGGTGTGCAGAAATACTGTCTCAATCTCTGTTCAAACTTTTGCTCAGTATGCCATCACAAAAGCATTTAAATTTGATGGTGCAGTTGGCTGTGTGCTCCTCCAGCCCCTTTTTATCCTTCATTCAGCTGCGTAAGTCTAGGTAAAGGTGCAGAGGACATGCAGTTCAGAGGCACCCACCCTGTGACAACCATTTGGAACAAAAAGTAACTCATTTACCAAAAACTGGAAGCTATTTAAAAATGTACATTCTTCCTTTGTGTTTACCTTTGAATCCCTCAACAAAACTTGGGTATGAGATGCACACGGAAGGTGGGGCACGTTCTTCCCCTTTTGTAGGTTGCTTGTGCAGTTTGACAGAGGAAAGTATTGAGAGATCTGAAAATGTTTCCAGCTCAAATAATCACACTGATGCATAGCACAGTGAGAATATGCTTTTGGAGAGCAGGTTTTGAAGAACTTCCTCTTTCTGTGCTGTGAAGTAGAGGCTAAGTGTACTCTCGTCCCTGTTCCAAGCCTCTTGAGTAGATGAGGCACACGCGTGCCTAAAGGGACAATGTGTAAACTGCTGACCGCTCCCCAAGCTAGAACGTTCACGATATTTGGGGAGTTAACACTGATCCTCAGAACACACTGAAGAAGATGGTATGTGAGGAGAAAATGAGATCCAGTGGAGACCAGAAGGACTGTTACATCTTGCATATCAATCACACATTCAGATTGTAACAGGCTCCTGCCCATTTACATTGGTTTTAATGTTGGGTTTTTTTTATGTTAACAGTAATGAATACGCACCTAGTTTGCATAGCTGAAGTACTCTATCCATATGATTTCTTCAGCAGATATTATTACCTTGTGCTATCATACGATAAGAAATCAGAAGCCAGAGAAACCTTCTTCTCTCCTGGTCTGAGCTGAATTAGTAGTAGCGTGGGAGTCTTTGCAACTAAGGTTTCTCCCACTGTATTTCTACTGTGAAATTAGTCCCTTGATGGTACCGAAGGTTAGTTTTACATTTATTAGTATAGAGTTGAGTACTGACCACTTTATGAAGTTGGTATTTGTGTTCCTCTATTTCTGTATAGTTGTGTTGGCAGGACAATATTGCATTGGTATAATTGGCACAGAAAAGGACTGGAAACCAATCTTTATTAAAACACGCAGGTTTCTGAAAAAAGTAAAAATTCTAACACTGATCATTGGCAAGACAATGCTTTTGGATAAATGAACTTTAGGTACTTCCTTGGTCAACGCTCATTTTGAACCTCTGTACCAGTACAACAGTTTGCACAGCACATTCTGAACCATCCCAGGGCAGTCAAGTTACTTAAGAAAACAGTTTGGGGTTGGTTGGTTGCGGTTTTTTGGCAAACCTATTTTTAAGCTGG
This sequence comes from Chionis minor, assembly GCA_013398295.1. NCBI lineage: Eukaryota > Metazoa > Chordata > Aves > Charadriiformes > Chionidae > Chionis > Chionis minor. The sequence continues at coordinate 837,738 of VZSF01008745.1, forward strand.
GTCATTTTCCCTGGTCAGTTTGCGTTAGTGCCATCCAAGCTGAAGGAGAAATGCACTGGGAGGTGAGAAGAGTAGTGGAGGTATGAAGACTTTTGTTAGCTGCTACAGCCTCTGAAGACTTTGAGGAAATCATGGCCTTAATCAGTTGTTACATTCACAGATTGTACCAGTTGGAAAGGACCTTGGGAGGCTGCTAGTCAAACCTTCCGTGCAAAGCAAGTCCAGTTAGAGCAGGTTGCTCACGGCTTTGTCCTGTTGCTTTTTGAATACTTCCAAGGATGGAGGTTCCACAGCCTCTCTGGGAAACCTGTTCCAGGTTTGACCATCCTCATGGCTAAAAAGAAATAACTTTCTTGCATCTCATTGAAATCTTGCATGTTCTGAATCTATTGCCTCTTGTTCATCCACAGTGTGCAGCCAAGAAGAGTCTGGCTCTTTCTTCTCTTCCCCTCCACCACAATTACGTAGTTGCCGACAGGAGTAAGATCTCCCCTCATCGTTCTTTTCTACAGGCTGAGCAGACCCAGATCTCTCAGCCTCTCCTCAGTATCCCGTGCTCCAGTCCCTTCAGCAGTCTTGTGAGTCATGTGCTGGACTTGCTAATTTTTCTCATGCTGGGGAGCCCCAAAATGGACACGGTACTTCATATGCAGTCTCAACATAACAGTCTTCTTCACTGCAGTCTGAAATGAGCAACTAGGGCATGATTTCTTGACCACTACTGAGCCATTGGAGAGCTTGATCTGAATCACAAGACTTGAACTTGACTCCAAGAATTTGAGAACTCCTGACTTGCTTCCCTGTTAGAGAAGAGAACTGAGTGACTCTGTATCAGCAGAGGATTTGTATGAAGTGAAAAAATACAATTGGGAGGTATTGCATAAAAAATTTAGAGGTTCTTTTTTGTTGGGTTTTTTTTTTTCAGACTAGCTTTTATCCTCAATGCAATTGGATGTGCCTGTATCTCTAGCGAAAAGAGGTTACTGTCATAACTAGGTATAGAGATCTGAAAACTTTTTGTGGGAAAAAAAATAATTCTCATGTTTTATGGACTCCCTGTGAATTATTTTTGAATTTTTTATTTTCAACTGTGTCATTTTTCTTAAAGTTAGTTTTGTTAATAGTCATTTAACTTAGTTGTGAGAATAAGTGAGATTCAACCCTTGCTGGATTTCTGAACCACATAAAGAATCTTCCACAAGACAACAGATTTTATATGCATTTATGTCTCAAACTTAGATTGTGACTTTTGCTAAATTCAAGTTAAGGCTTAATGTGATCCTCTGAAGATTTCTTCAACATTCAGTTGCTAAAGTGCAATATATTAAAGTGCAATATATTAAAGTGCAATATATTAAATTTTTTGTGTGTGTTTAGGTTTGGGTTGGGTTTTTTTTCTGTCAGAATTATATGGTTGCCAAAAGGGATTGGCTGCATAGGATGGTCATGGAAAGGTTTTTATCTACTATTTCAGTGGTCTCAGTTTGTTAACCTAGAACTAAGATTCAAAGGTCTGATTTATATCTAATAAATCCCAGCTGAGAAAAGTCAATGCTAGGATAAAAGATAGGACATACTTCTCATACCAGAAGGACCTTCAGAGGTATACTTGTTTGAACTGTGATGTTCTGGAATTATTTTTAAGTTCATGTTTAAATGAAGGCTTTTTCTTAAGTCTATAATCAGTCTGAGTGTTCATTCTACTGGATCATTTCTTCATATTTTTATTTAATTAGCTTGCACCCTTTCTTCTAGGGAGGTGCCTTCTGAGGAAATAAACAGGTGCAACTGCTGGAATAATTACATTGTTGTTATTGCTGAGAGCCTGTCTATTCAAGCCCCATTTTAAACTCCCTTCCTGTATCTAACTGGATTTGATGGCTGGGTAAAGAATTGGCTCGATGGTCACATGCAGAGGTAGTGGTCAACAGTTTGAAGATCGGTGCCAAGTGGTGTCCCACAGGGGTATTGGGACCAGCACTGTTTAATATCTCCATCAGTGATACTGACAGTGGAATCGAGTGCACCCTTGGCAAGTTTGTAGGTGACACCAAGCTGAGATGTGTGGTTGACATGCCTGAGGGACGGGATGCCATCCAGAGGGACCTGGACAAGCTTTAGAAGTGGGCCTGTGAAAACCTCATGAGCTTCTACAAGGCCAAGTGTCCCGGACCTGTCTTGGGTAATGTCTGGTATCAATACAGGCTGGGGGATGAAGGGATTGAAAGCAGCTCTGCTGAGAAGGATTTGGGGGTACTGGTGGATGAGAAGCTGGACATGAGCCAGCAATATGTGCTCACAGCCCAGAAGGCCAGTTGTATCCTGGGCTGTATCCAAAGAAGTATGGCAGGCAGGTTGATGGAGGTGATTCTTCTTCACTCTGGTGAGACCCCACTTGGACTACTGTGTCCAGCTCTGGAGTCGTCAGTACAAGAAAGGCATGGACCTGTTGGAGGAGGTCCAGAGGAAGGCCACAAAAATGACCAGAGGGCTGGAGCACCGCTCCTGTAATGACAGGCTGAGAGAGCTGGGGTAGTTCAGTCTGGAGAAGAGAAGGCTCTGGGGAGACCTTATAGCAGCCTTCCAGTATCTCAAAGGGGGCTTATAAGAAAGATGGGGACAGACTTTATAGCAGGGCCTGTTGTGATAGGACAAGGGATACTGGTTTTAAACTAAAAGAGGGAAGATTTAGACTATAGATAAGGAAGAAATTTTATATGATGAGGGTGGTGAAACACTGGCACAGGTTGCCCAGAGAGGTGGTAGATGCCCCATCCCTGGGAAAATATTCAAGGTCAGGTTGGACGGGGTTCTGAGCAATGTGATCTAGCTGAAGATGTCCCTGCTCATTGCAGGGGGGTTTGGACTAGATGACCTTTAAAGGTCCCTGCCAGACCAAACTATTCTATGATCCGATGATCTACTCAAAGGCCCTGTTTATTTGTCACTGCTTTGGTATCAGCAAGCCCTAAAGCCGCAGTTTTCTATGTGCAATATTTAAGACAAAAGTCTTCAGATCAGGCTTCTAAGTGTCAGAACTTGAAGACCTCTTCCATGGCTGAATAGCAACTGTCATGGACACACAAATGGAAACAACAGTCACTGGTGCTTGAAACAGCAACAGCTTTTACCATTCTACTGGATCAGGTACTGGATCTGCTTGAGACCAAGCGCAAAAGGCAGGTAAAAGGAGACTTCTGTTGCTTGCATGTCCACAAAAGATAAAAAGGAGTACATCCTCAGGTACTTCACTTTTTCTCCCCAGTTGCAGGACTTCATATTTCCGTTTCTTGAACTTCTTAAGAATTCCACTGACCAATTTCTTCAGCCTGTTGACGTCCCTTTGAATGGCAGCACACCCATCTGATGTATCACCTACCTCTTCTGGTTTTGTGTCATCTGCAAACTTGCTGAGGGTGCACTCCGCCCCATCATCCAGGTCATTAATGAAGACATTGAGAAATATTAACTTCTGGGGCACACCGCGAGTGACTGGCCTCCAACCTGACCTCATGCCACTGATCCATCCACCCTTTGAGACTGACAGTTCAGTCAGTTTTCAATCCACCCCACTGTCCATTTACCTAGTTCATATTTCAGCAGTTTGTCTGTGAGGATGTTATGTTATGTTATTGTCAAAAGCCTTGCTCAAGTCAACATAAGTAACGTCCACTGCTCTGCCTTCCTCCACGAAGCCACTCGTCGTCGGGGAGGCACAATCTCTGCTTTGTAAATCAATGCTGACTACTCTCCAACACCTTCTTATGCTTAATATGTTTGGAAATCATTTGCAACACCACCTTCCCAGGGACTGAGGTGAGGAGACCTGCCCTGTAGATTGTTGGATCCTCCTTTTGCACTTCTTGAAGACAGTGGTGACATTTGCTTTCTTCCAGTCCCCAGAAACCTCCCCTGATTACTGTCACCTTTCAGAGATTAGCAAGAGTGCCCTCAAACTGACATTAGCAAGAGTGCCCTCACACTGACATCAGCCAGCTCCATGATGTTATAACTTACGTAATTCAAATCTAGAGGAAGCGGCATGTTCCATGAATTGCTGGATTTGCAGGGAGACAGAAAATTGATCTTTAATTGTATGCGGGAGTGATCTTTAACCTGTGAAATTAAGGTAAGTTAATGTTTGATTAATACCAGATGTTTACTCAAGTTTTGAAATCTATGACAACTATCTAAATACATGTCTGTGAGACTCCTTTAAAGTTATTTTACCTTTTTAGTGTACATATTTCAGTTTTCTTCATTGAAGTTTTATACGTTATAAACCAAACCATCTGATTTTTCAGCACTTGCAGGTGCATTGGATGCATCCCATCAGGTATCTTCTGGTTCTAGTTTCTCCAAGTATGACTGTTCTGCTCCTCTCCTTTAGATACATCATATCCTACCATTTCTCCACTGAAACCTACAATACTGGATCCAAGGTCAAATCCACAATACAAGAAAGAATTCAGATGTGTAGAATATATGGATAAATACTACCCTCTGAGGGTGGGGTTTTTTTCCTGTGAGGGGAAAAAACCCAAACAAAAATTCCACACTTCTAAACAGGAGACAAACAGCTTACCGTTCCCTTGAATATGGTAAAGCAAGTTTTATTGGTGGTGACACTTATAAATCATATTGACTATAAATTACCTTATTGTCATTTGCCTAAGATTGTAGAAATCACATGGACTCTCGTATGCATGGCCTCTTGCAAGTATCAGAAAAGTCCGCTTTTTGGATCCAAAATATGCAGGTCCAACTGATTCAGCCCCTTTTGAAAGCATTCTTCCCCATACCATCCAGCATTGCTAGAACAGAAGAATGTGGCCAGCACAGAGGGTCAAAGAGGTAGGAGCAGAATTTGTTCATAGGTCTAGGTGCTTCTATTGCTTCTGCTTCATAGGATGCTCTATAACTCTGTTGTACTGAGGACAGAATCATAATTTTGGAATTATCTTTCTGTTGAGATTTAAGTGCCAAATGGACAATTGCAATTTGATCTGCTCCATCATGTCAAGCTATACAGAAAAACCTGGTAAATCTATTTTTTGTTTGGAAGCAGTTATCTTTCATGTACAGCTTATCCCTAACTGACAAGGGCAATGGCAGTCCACAGACTTAGAGAAAAATTATGATTTTCAATATTTCCTGATGGAGGAAAAAAATCAATGCAATTGAGAAAGAGATGCTTCGTTTTTCTATATCATGCAGGGTGGGAAACTATTGGGTTGAGATGTTATGGAATCGATATAATTCCCAGCAGAATATGTGTATTAATATTAAGGCATTTCCCACAGACCAAAGAAGTTAGATAATGCTTTGATACCAGAAGGCCAGAGAAAGGCTAATTACTAATTTAGGTCCTCTTTGTTTCAGACATGGCAGAAGGAGCAACTGAGCCTAGATTCAGATTTTAAGGTGGTAGGGGAATAACTCAACTAAGCTGGAAAGGTGAATGGGTGCCAGGGCAAGGGAAAGAGGGATGTGAAACAGAAGTGTGAGTTGAATACCTTTCCTTAGCTGAAGTCTCTTGCTACACTTCTAACTCCGTGAAGTAGGTTGAAGAGAGGTGTTGCCTTGGTTATGCAACTCACCAAGGTGTTTCCCATCTGTCGATTCTTTTCTCTTCAAACAGGCTAGGTGACAATCTTCTACCACCACCCATGAAACCAAATAAATTAATAAATAGAGTATTTTAATAATAGGGCTTCATTAATAAGATGTTGCGAAGACCTGAGACCTGCTGCGAGATCATAAGAATGTTGGTTGGAAAGCACCTCTGAAGGCTGTCTTTTAGCTAGACCAGCTCAGCACGAGATTATGTCACTCTTGGCTTTGCCTGAGTTTTGAAAAGCTCCAGCGACAGATTCCTCCACCTCCCTCGACAACCTGTTCTAGAGCCCAGCTACCCTCTTGTTGATTTTATTTCCTGATGCTCAGTCTGAACCTCTCAAGCTGTAAACTTGCAATTGTTCTCTGTTAGACCAGGTGGCAGTAGCAAGAAGAGTCTGGCTCTGTCACTTTTCCAATAATAATGTTTGAAACAGTTGTAAGCTGATGTTATGTCATTTTTTAGCTTTCTTTTTACCAGACTAAGTCAGTCCAGCTCCTTCAGCCTCTCCTCAATAGCGTTCTTAGTAGCCATCCACTGAACTCTTCCCAATTTCACCAGCCAAATATTGAGTTATTGACTGCTGCCTTACAGCCAGTTTTCAATTCATCTAAACAGTCTGTTTGTCCAATCCATGCTTTTGCTGTTGCCAGAGAGGAAGCCTGGGGAAGATGGTGTCAAAAGCCATATTAAAAACAACGTATATTACATCCACCACTCTGCCCCTGCTTACAGAGCCAGTCATTTTATCACAGCAGGCAATCAGGCAGGTCAAACATGGTTTGCCTTCCTGGGCTGACTACTGCTGCTTACGTGCTCCACGATCTTTCCATTGACTGAGGTGAAGCTGACTGGCATATAGTTTCCCAAGTCCTCCTTCTTGCCTTTTTTAAAGATGAAGATCAATAGCGGCCTCACACTTGGGCCCACTAGGTCTTCCAGTAGCTTACGGTGATTCCCAATGGATCTGAATACATGCAGTTTCTCTAACCTGTTGCTCATCCATTGCTGGCTGCCCAATTCCTTCCCCAACAGTGCCCGTACAAGGCAGGGGTCTGGGAGTGGGCTTTGGCTGTGAAGATAGAGGCAGAAAAAAGTCACTGAGTTCACCAGCTTTTTCATTGGCACCTGTTGTCACTAGGGGCCTCCATCAACAGAGGCCTATTTTCCTTGAACTTCTTTTCCAATAGCGTTCTCACAGAATCTATCTTGTTCCAACGAATGCCCCTCGGCAGTCTAAGCTCCGGTTGAGTTTGGGCCTTCCTGATTTTGACACTGAGTACCTAACATTGCTTTTTTTTTGGTGTCTGTCAAGTGGCAGTGGTTTACTTAAGACATTAGAATAATTTTATTTAGTTTGGCTAATCTAAACCCCATAGGAGATGGTCTTTCTGACTCTTGCACACTTTTGCTCCAGCAGGTCAGGACTCATGAATGAATATGGAAAAATTGCTCCAACTGCAGAAGTAATTGTCTGCTAGTAGGAAGACAAATATGTCTGAAATTACAACCCCGTTAAACGTGGTTAATACAAATATCAATAAAAAAGGAATGGAATTCTTCTGGTCTTTAAAGATTTAGAGATGCAACTAGGCAGTGAAGACCAACAGATCACCCTACAGGAAGGTTTAGGGTTGGTCTGCCACTGGGAAACATTCTCGGAAGAGGATCATACATGGAATAGTTTGAGTTCTGGACTAGGATCCAGGTTAATTTGACTGCTAAGAGCTTAAATTTAAAAGCAGGGAACAAAGCTGGGAAAGGCTCATTTCATCCGCATGATGATAATGTAGTGAGAAAGAAGTATCAGAGGATCAGAGGAATGAAAGGGCCAATACTGATAAAAGCATTTGCTGGCTAATACCGAGTGGGAAAGTACTGGCTAAAAATTAGCCTCTGGTGATGGTCAGTATGAAGGTATCACACTGGCACAACAAAACAGAGGATCCAGAAGAACTGAGTCAGAATGTGCAGTACAGAGACCTGTGGAGCATTAGCAGTTGTGGCTGGAATATCAGGGTTAAAGTATATGCATCATTTAGGAAAGATAGAAGAGAAAAATAAAGATGGTGAAATAGCGTTATGCATTAATAAATTCAGAGAAAGAAAAGGGATGGTATGTACAAAACGGAGCATGTTTGAGTTGAAATCATCTAGAGAACGGCAGAAAAAATACTGTACTGAGGTATCAGAGAGCTTGCAGTATCCAAGAGGTTGGATTTAGGCAGGGATGTAGATCACTGTCATGTCATTTAGAGAAGAAAAGAAGTACCCTTAGTCACTCTAGAAATACGGAAAAGTTTAAGTCCTTAGATTGGAAGACCTACCTATTCATAGATGTGCTAACAGATCACTACACTGCAGTAACAAGATATGCAAGAGTGCTATGAACTTTCTAGGAAGAAATATGCAGAATCCTCAAACAGTTTTTAACTACAGGTAAGTAAGTTCCATTATTTTTAACTGATTTGGAATGAAAAGAAATTCTGAAATGGCAGAATTCTCATTTAATAGAACACTGGGTTTAGCCATCTTAATTCCTTCCAACTACTCGGGTTAGTTGCAGCAGGTTGTATCTTCAAATTGAGCTTGAAGGCAAAGTAAATAACTTCCCTCATAATTATCACAATTTAAAAATTAAATTTGAACATTCTGATATGCAGTAGAAATTTTAAAAAAAGGAAATTACAAGATACATACTACACATAATTAGACTTAATTGTCAAAGAGCTAGAATTCTGAAAATATACTAAATGACTGCAAAAACAACATTATGCATTTGGTACCATCCTTTACATTATTTCCACAGAATCTGTCATGCCTATTTTTATTAACTCACTAGCAATTACCAGATCATTTTATTTTATATTTCTGGTCTCTCTTATATTGGCTGCAGAGGTTCGTAAACATTTACAAACTGCATTCACTGTGTTTGTTCAGCTATAACCCCTATAAATTTCAAATCCAGAGGCAGCAGCATGTTCCATGAATTGCTGGATTGGCATGGAGGCAGAAAATTTGTCCTTAATTGTATGCGGGAGTGATCTTTACCCTATGAAATTAAGGTAAGTTAATGTTTGATTAACAACTGATGTTTACGCAAGTTTTGAAACACATGACAACTATCTAAGTATATCTCTGTGAGACTTCTGTATAGTTGATATTTTATCTTTTTAGCATACATATTTAAGATTCCTTTGTTGAATGTTTGTATATCAGAAACTGAAATAACTGATTTTTCTGTTCAGAGGCAGATTGTTTAATTTGTTGCAGTTGTGCTGAAGTCAGCAGTGCTCAGTCTGAGGATCCATTTCATTCTTGATGAACAAGTTTTGTCAATAGACCCTCCCCTTTTGTGTTAAAATGTTCAGTATAATATTTTATATCCATTGATTTGAGGCTCAGCTGAACCATTTTTCAAACACTGCTTGCTTCAAAATTATTGATCTAATTTTAATAACTAAGAGACCTTTAGACTGTAAGCATCTACAGCCTGATTTATCTTGCTTTGTAGCAACCACAGAATCACTGTGACCAGCGCCATATTCTTTATGTTTGAGTGCGCCAAGTCACCGCGTGAATAAATGTCACGGTCTGTGGAAGTTAAGGAAGAATGAAAATTGATTGTGAAAGTAAATGTAATCCTCATCTTTTACAATGTTCTTTCTTTCTCTTTAAATGAAAGCAATTGGAATTCAACTTCTGTTTTCCTATGCCGAGCGGGTATTAAGTATATTCTCAAGTCGTGTCTGGGTCTGTCGTAGATTCCTAATAGGTAGTTATGAAATCAGACCTAAACCATGCTGACTTCTCTCCTCCAATAATTACACGTCTCCCAGAGTTACCTTGTGGATAGTGCTCAGAAACACTGAGACACTGGATTTACCAGCCATACGTGAAGGGGTTAGCACGGAGCGTGCAAATGGTCTCACCGCGAGTGTGAGGCAGAGTCCCCTGTGCACATGCAGTGCTACTCATGAATTTATGTAGCCTCAAGACCACCTGGCTTCTCGGACCTTCCTGGTTTACGTGTTCCAGAGGTTTTGTATCCTCATGGCAGTCACGACTTCCCTTCAAGGTCACTTAATTTCTTACACACAGGAGGCTAGTCTGACCAAAAAAGTATAAAACTAATTCTCTACTGACTGTCTGCCATTCGGTGCAGTGGCGCTGTGGAGCATTAGCAGTTGTGGCTGGAATATCAGGGTTAAAGTATATGCATCATTTAGGAAAGATAGAAGAGAAAAATAAAGATGGTGAAATAGCGTTATGCATTAATAAATTCAGAGAAAGAAAAGGGATGGTATGTACAAAACGGAGCATGTTTGAGTTGAAATCATCTAGAGAACAGCAGAAAAAATACTGTACTGAGCTATCGGAGAGCTTGCAGTATCCAAGACAGCCCGGGGATTGGATTTAGGCAGGGATGTAGATTGCTGTCATGTCATTTGGAGAAGAAAAGAAGTACCCTTAGTCACTCTAGAAATACGGAAAAGTATTTCTTTCTTTCAACATTGTATTCGACATTGAATAATTGTTATTCAATGATAACTAAACTTAATTAGTTTAATGCTATTTTCAGCATTCAGTCAGAGTAGAAATATCTTAGGATGTGATATTCCATAACCTTGAGAACAGCCAATTAACAATCTGATGTAGGTATGCTCCTGTCCATGCTTCTGTCATGTATGAATATAATGTAATCTTCCCCTGTATGAACAGAGGTACTGCTGGGGAAGGAATGTTCTTCTTCCTGGCAAAGTACGCTGGTGCAGTTACACGAAAATACTACAAATAATTGCAAATCCTTCAGGCAAATACCAATCACTTCAGCAGGTGGTGAAGAGAAACGGAGAACTGTTTCTATGGCTGCAGGGCAGACATTCCTTCCTTCCTAAGCAAGACTTATCTTCTCCCGCCTCTCCCAGCAAATGCTAAGACTGTGTCACATCCTGTTAAAGCATGAAAAGCTAACAGAGCTTTTGCCTTTTCTTTGCCTAATACTGCAGTAAAGAACCTGTAGTTTAATCCCAGAATCAAAGGCAATCCAAAACTCATCAAAATCTAACTTGTTCAGATCCCCCAATGATACCTGGCCGCAAATCTGCCAAGCAATAACACGGCTCTTAAGATCCATGGCTCACAGGGTTTTGAATCTTGGAGGAGAAGAGCAGGTATTTGGTGGTAAATAAGGAAAGTCTTATTTACGAGAGAACTGGAGAAATAATATGTATCACCCTTTCCATGAAACACTGATGAAAAAATATTCAATTTAAATCAGGTGTGAAATAGGTTTGTACTGCATTCCACTACCGTTTGTCCCATTACTGTGCTCAGTAAAGCAGGGTGTGTAGGCAGGGCTATGTTTGTACATGACTTAAAATGCCTATGCCGTCAGTAAATAACGAAGGACAAGGCGATGAGAGAGTTCCTCTCTTTCTCCGTTTTCAGTTATTTTTGTGAAGATTGACACCATTAGTGACACCAAGTCAAAACGCTTCAGCTGAACTTCAAAAGGTAACATCAATGTGTGAGACAAGTGAGAATATACCCCTAGTTCAAGGCATTCTGGGAGTACAGAAAATCACATATGGCATAGGATATTGGGGTAGAAGATGTGTGATTTCACAAGGGGGGGGTGGGTAATATATGTTTTCACGTGGCGGAGAACTAATACACTTTCTGCATGCCAAATGACAAATACAAAACCAATCCATTATGATTCATCCTAAAAATTATTTTAACATTAGGCTGATATTATTCACCGAATGACACTTCTTAGCTGTGTAAGTACATAAAAATAAAGCAGGCAGATGTAGTTCAAGCTTTGCCAGACTCATCTGCACATTGGTCCTGCTCGTCAGTCAAGGGAACTTAAAAAGAGAGCTTAATTCCCATGGATATTCTGCCCATGGCTTCCTAGACAGTAAGAGACAAACAGAAATTGAAGGCATTTCGCCAGGGCAAATTCAGCTATATTTTATAAAAACATTCATGACTCAAAAGTAGAAGTCCTTTAGAAATACCAATACGACTTTTGAATTCAAAACCGTGGTTTTGAAACAGAGCACCATTTTGCTGTTGATATCTAGCTTCAAGACTGAGAAAACCAATGTGTTTTATAGAACAGTTGCTAGCAACTGGAAAAAAAGATTTTTCTCAGTTATCATACTGCATCTCAGTTTATTGACTCACTGCTTTCTCATTTAAGACTGATGCCTCATGAGGAAGCTTTCTTATCGGCCAATTAGTCCATAAGCATTTCTGCCATTTGCAAACTGAATTTCACAATAACTCTCTAAGTACAATTACAATTTATCATCTATTTTAGGGGAATGCTAAAGATGTCAAATTAATAATTCAGCAATCAGGAATAACTATGGTTAGTTATACTCACCACCTTTCTTCAGTTTCTGATATATATGCATTACAACTCTTTTTAACTTGGAGTCATCTTCTGTTTCTCTTAGAGGACATGAACTTAGCCCATGAAGAGGAGTTCTTGTCTTTGGATGAATTTGTATTGTCTGTAAAAATACTTTGGTGTGAGCACTCAGTTTCATTCAGAAGTTATAAGAGAGATGGTAAACGTGGCACTGGAATTCCAGGAGTTTCAGAAAAGGAAGGATGATTTTGAAGTTAAAGCAGGCAAATGCTTCCTAGGAGAACTGGATTTCCCATCTTTGACACGCAGCGTTTGCGTGATGCTGGGCCAATCACTCCAACTGAAATACCACAAGCAGCCGTTCTGTCTACCTCACTTTCTTGGGTTCTCAACTTGTCGGCTATCAATTCAAAATGGCAACAAAGAGGAGAAACTGTCACAGATTTGTCATGGCATAGATTTGGCCAGTCTGCTCAGGGCTCGCCATTCTGTTTTCCCTCAGAAGCAGTCCTATGGATAGATGGCTTTGGTCACACAGATACAACCACAAGATATTAAAAAAAAAAAAAGAAAAAAAGAAAAGAAAAGAAAAACCAAGCCAAGATTTACAAAATTAGTTTACGTTTTAGACAATTTTTACTTTAATGTCTATTAAGGTGGCAAAATTATCAGTCCCTCCAGCTTCTTTCTGCCTGCATTCTGAACTGACTTTAAGACTTTTCCTTTACCTCTCTGCAGATTAACCTCTGAGATTTTCCCATCCTTAGGCTGACCAACACCCATTGTAGCTCGTGTATGAATATTTGGACAGACCTGATTCAATACAGCACCTGCTGAAAACTTGTGGTAAAAGTGAAAAATGTTTTCCACAAAAGAAACCCAAAGTGGTGTTGATTTTAACAGCACACAACACACCATAAAAGAAAGAAAAATGCTTCAAAATACAACAATCTGGAACAAGTATCACCAGAGTTTCATTTACAGAAGGACAAACTGGGCATCAGATGAAAGAAGAATAACCAAAGTGTCTGCAATGAAACACCTTCCCAGAGGACTCAATGCGATGTGCCTTACAGAGATGAAGTTGCATTTGGGAAAATTCCTGCCTTGCCTTGTAATTCATACTGGAGAGCTGATGACAAGAGGCTGGACACAGCCCAGCACACACACGGCTTCTCCCTGTCCATCTCCCCGCCCTCACAGGCAGCACTGTGGTAATTCACGCTCCAGGTCCCAGGGGTGAGATGAAACTTCCCGGTCCCGTCTCTCAGCTCCCCACGGCTGTCGGGTTATGCATTCCTTTCCCTATCGCTCAAAAGTGGAGCCTCACATTGCTCCTGGTGACGTGCCACCACTAGGACGGTTTCCTTTAGCGTGATATGAAATGGACAGTAGAGCAAGGTGGGGATGGAGACTCAGAGAGGGACATGGTGTCATCTCCAGCTGTCAGCATGCAGACACTGGCTGTAGTCCCATCACAGCTGGAAAAGCCCCTTTAGCTGCTACAGTCAAGAAAAGCATCTTGTTTTGTGAAGCACGGGCAAAATTAAACAGTTCATAACTTCAGTTTTAAAAGTTGAAGATTAAAAATTTCCCCAGAGTTCTTCTATCTGTCATAAAGAAGGATACACAGGTAGGTCTGAAACTAACTCCTGACTGCTGGGTGAAAGTGCATGCCAAAGCTTTGTAGATTGTAAGTAATCCACTATGTCTGGTGCTTAAAGATCCACAAAGTATTCAGTCAAACCTGAGCAAGAACGGTTATGACCTTGTTTTTTAGGTGTGGGTAGAGGCACACTGCATTAAATCCACTATTCCCCGCTTTTAAACAACTGGCAACCTCTAAAACATAAAAGAATTAACAGACAACTACGGACAACTCCAGAGATATGACCTTCTGTTAGTTCTTCCCTATGTGTAAAATATGATAATAGTACTACTTCAACTTAGAAGGCTGTTATAAAGTTAAATTTATTAATACTTAAAGGAATTATGAGAGTACCACAGGAAAGCCATCATGGAAATTAATTAACCTGCCTTCAAGGCAGGGTTTGAAGAATGTAGAGTGAATATGACATGAAAGATTCCACTTTACATGATGAAAATGAAGAGAAACATTGAAGAACTATACATTAATTAAACACATCCTTTGCACTGAATGAGGTAGGAGTCTGGCAGAAAAAACACTCCACCGAGGTAATTTAAAAATTGACTCATACTACATACAATACTATAGGGGAGATTTTTGTCTTTGGCGTTTTAATGTTTGCCATATAATCTCCTTAAGTTTTCTTTAAAATCTTTTCTTCACTGCACGATTCCCAGTCTGAATATCGGTGAGGCTGTGAGCCAGCTATCAGAGGAGATTACAGTCATACGAGACTACTTATTCCTCCGTGTGACATGCTATGCTGACGGGCTTCACGGCCACTGGAGTGCCAGCACTAGTAGGCTCATGTTCCCTGGGGCGGATTCTCCTGTCCCCCTCCAGGCAACCACCGGCTCCTGCCCAAACACCCTCTCTGCAGATACCCTCACATCCCTTTCTTCAGCTTCTGGCTCCTCCATTTTTTCCTGTCCCTTAGTATCCATCCCCTGCTTTCCTAATTCCCAGTCCTGGAAAATCATCCTCTCTATTTCCTTTCCCTCAGCATTAAGTCCATGTAACTTGCGCTGAGACCAGCTGTTCCCTCCTGTGTGCTCGTCAGGCATCGATAGGCTAAAGATTAATTAAGATTACAGGACAGTCTTCCTTCTTTTGGTTGTGTTGCCAAAGGAGCCCCCAGAAATCAAGAGGCACAGCTACACTAAGACAGGCAGGATTTTTCTTCTGTAACATAAGCAAAACAGTACGATTTCATCTTTAGACAGGTATAATAACTTTAAGTGGAGCCCCTCCACAGAAGTTCAGCCTGAGAAACAGCTGACATGAAAACAACCATTGACACGTCTTTAAATTTGCAGAGTTATAAACAACCAAAGTGAAGACTTTAACTGATAAAGCAACATTAGGAATTGTTACTATATGCACCAACAGAAACCAAACCTGCCTAGTTAAACTTTTATTGAGCTGTATGAACCCAAATGTGAGGATAACACTTGAACGTATAGATGGAAGACAAATTATTGACCAGCGCCCTAACAGAGTAATTTGCACTTAACAAGAAATAGTGATTTGCTGGGGGACGCATCAGGTATACCAAAGCAAATGCTTTCCAAAAAAAAAAAAAAAAGTTAAAATACTTTCCTCCTCCACCCCGTTTTGTTGACTATGGTCTGTATTTTTAGCCGAAGACTACAATGGGAACATAGGGTTGTCAAGCATTGGACCAGGGAAGTGGTGGAATCGCCATCCCTGGAGGTATCTAAAAGACGGGTAGACGTGGTGCTGAGGGATGTGGTTTAGGGGTGGTTTTGGCAGTGTGAGGTTGATGGTTGGACTTGATGATCTTAAAGGCCCCTTCCAAACCAGGTGATTCTATGATTCTACATAATCACCAGGCAAAAAGAACAGAAGGACTAAGAATACAAAGTGGAGGATTAAGAATGTCTTCAGCCTTGATTTTGGTCAACGGGCACTGAAAATGAGGCAATAAGGGTTTTTTGGCCTCCAGCACCAGTTCTGGCGATGTTTGGGGGCAGTGGTGCTGGTGCTGCCCCAAGGCCTGGCGCCGAGGCCATCCGTGCTCCTACGGTGCTCCCAGTGTCCCCGCGTAGCCAAGAAGCGTCAAAAAAACGGGAAGGCGGGAGCAAAACAAATACAGAAGCTGCACATTAAACTTCTGGTGGTTTTTTTTTCCCCTGACCCCTAGCATATAAGCGTTCAGGATTTAAAAAAAAAAAGTAAGATATTTTCCTCTTTCTCCCCCGCCACTGCAGGGCCAGCCCGGCCTGAGGGGCCACCCGGATGGAATGAAACCTGGGGAATAACGGCAGGACGTCGCGGAAAGCCGTAGAGCGCCTCGTTTGGCCTCTCCCGGACAGACCCACCAAACGTGGCCGCTCACCAAGGCACCGGCTGGGCCGCGCCTGGCCTGAGGGCGGACAGAGCCACGACGCGAGGCGGCGGGCAGGCGAGCCAGGCCTCCCCCGCTGGCGGCACCCCGCTGCCCTCCGTCCGGCCCGGCCCTCCCCGTCCCGCCGGTCGAGGCGCCGCTTTATCCTGGCGGGGGCGCAGGGGGTGGGACGAGGCTCTACCGGGCGATTCCCGGCGGACCCCCCGCCTTCGCCCTCCGCGGGGCGGGGCAGCGGCAGCACCTGGCGACGCCAGAGCCGCCCTCTCCCCTCTCTCTCCCTCCCCGTCCCTCGCAGGCGGCACCGGGCGGGCGAGGAGCCGCCGCCGAGCGGCACCAGGCTGCCGTCGGCCGCCGTGCCCGGCCCCGCTCCCGCTTCTCCCCGCCCGCCGCGCGGTGTCAGGTGCCGCGGGGCGGGCAGTGCGCCTGTGCGGCGGCCGCTGGGCGCCGCGGAGCGGAGCCGAGACGAGCCCCGGCGGCGGCAGGAGGCGGCGGTGGTGGCCACCGGCTGAGGAAGATGGCGGAGCCAGGGGCTGCGCGCAGCTACCCGCGGGCGACAGGTAGGGGATNCCGGGGGGGGCGGGCGAGGGTCGCTCCCCCGCCTGCCCGGCAGGTGCCGGCTGGCGCGGCGGTGAGGTGGGGGGGCGGGAGGGTCTGGCCGCCATCTCGGGCCGGGCCCGGGGCCGCGGAGTGGGGGCGGCCCCGGTCCCGGTGAGGGAGGAGGCGGGTAATCCCCGGCGGGAGCCGCGGGGCTGCCGGTGCCCGCGGGAGCCGGCGTTTGGCGGCTCCTCGGCGGGAGGCAGAGCGGGTCTCGCCCGAGGCCCCCGGCGTGCCCCGTCCGCCGCCGCCCGGTGCCGCCGCCTTTGTGGTGCGGGGGATGTTTGCCGTGAGGTGGCTTTTGTGGGGCGGGTCGTGTCGTGTCGGGCTGGCCCGGCCCGGCCCGGCCCGGCAGCCGCGTGTGCCGCCGCGATTTCCCCGACCGCCGGCGGTGCTGCCGGGGAGGGCGGCAGCTTGGTTTTTACCCCGAAGTGGAGAGCGGGGAGGGAGCAATTTATAAACCTCATTTTCAGCGGTGCCTAGGCCTGCCTGTGCTGGTTGGCCAACCCCGGGCAGCAAACTGGTTGAGCTGGTATCGAGTGTGAATGCCTCGCTCCGAGCCCTTATAAAGGCACGGCTCCAGTTAAGGTCCCTCCTCATTGCTCGGTGAACGTAACTTTGTAATTTCCGAGAGCGAAGAGAGTGAGTGTGAGGTGGGGTGGAGGCTGCTGCGGCGTTCGGAGTCGCGTGTGGCATGGGATCAAGCCCCCCCAGCGCCAGGAGATGGTGGGGCCAAGGCTGGTGGTCGTGACCTTCACCCTTGGCCTCACATGTAGGTGTCAGGGTAGGTCTGGCTGTGCCTCCTTTGCATGACCTCTCCCCGGTTCCACGCGTGAGTGGTGATTAAGGAGTGAGGCAGCTGCTCATCACACTTTTACCTTGATTATCTGATACGGAGCCTTTGCTTTGTGGATGGCAAACCATCTAAACCTGGGGTGTAAGAGGGTGTAATTTTGCTCTTGTCCTAAGCCACTGTAGTTTCTAAAAGTAGCCTTACAACTGCTGTGGGAGATAAGGAAGTAGTATTATCCCAAATTTACGGAGTGGGAAGATGAATCCAAGTCTTTGACTTCTCTGAGGTAATGCTGTGTGGGGAGCCAAGGAGGGAGCTGGGAACGTGTGTGTTTGCTGTTCCTCACCCTCCTGTGGTCAGCAGTCACAGCTCCCATGGTAAGCTCTTGCAGTTGAGCGCTTCTAGATCGTGGGTCTCCATTTCTTCATGTTTCACAGGGAAGAGAAGAGGTAAAACCAATTAATGCTCAGAATTTATATTTGTGACTTCCCCCGCCCCCCCCCCCCACAAGTGTAAGGAAGTCTGCCTGCTCAGTCTTCCCAGACTTTTTTTTTCTTCTTGTGTTTTCCTGCTTTATACTTTCTGACTTCAGAGGCAAATGTTGCAAAAAAGCTTCAGTCCTTATGTAGACCAGGATTTCACCCTGCATGAGATTGGGAATCCATAGAAAAGGTGGTGTAATTAAAGATGATATCAAATGAGTCATATGTAGTAGAGGATGGACAGGCACGGGCACATGTAATCGCTTGTGGTCAAGGATCGATGTTTCAACACTAATGCCCAAGCATGGCAGTACAGAGTGGTCTCAGCCAAATCTGTTATTTTGTTTGATTTGGCTGCTAGAAGATAATGTACAATGTGTTATAAAAGATTGTCCGTATGTTTGTGATGTGTTTTACAGACAGCAGTGTGGATGGGATCTGGATCTGTTACAGCAGAGAATAAGACTTTTCTTTTTTGGGACCCAGCTTACCGATTTTGTAGCAATCACAACAGCTACTAACACAAATCGTTAGCAGGGATGTGGAACTGGTGCTCTCTTAATTCACATGTTTGTATGTACATCTTGGTCCTGGAGTCCTCATCTCCATAGGGATAGGAAGAATCCTACCTCTGTGTCCCAAAGTAAAATGCTGTTTCCCAGTGTATTGCCCCCAGAAAGGGTGCTGGGCCAGCAGTGGCAGTGGCTGCTGCCACCATCCCCCTTCCTAAACTTTGTAGTTCTCTGGCATCATTTAAGTTTTGATCTCCAGGGTCCTCCGATGCTGGGGATATTGCTAGGATGGCAGTGACAGTGCGGCACCAGAATTAGCCTGTCCATCACTTCAGATCAAGCTGTAACAAACAAGCCTGCAGTAAGGAAAGATATTTGCATCTCTTGACTACCAGGGAAGAGGCTATTGTTTAATGGTTTGTAATTCTGCAAAAAGGACCAAAATTCTGTGGCACGAGCAAATAATATTTGCAGAGCTCAAGTGTTTCCCTTTGACAAAAACCAAAGGCATGTGGCAAACAATGGAAATGCTACAGCCTGAGAAGACATCGCAGGAATCATTTTGTCAGGGAAAGTGTTAGGTGACCAAAATGTAGGTGTTATTGCTGCTGCCATCCGTGGTAATGGTGATGACTAAATAGCATTTGAAGGACATCCTGCTGAGTAATGAATCTCATCTTCCCTCTTGCTGCCTGGTGAAATTTGCTTAACGTATGTTCTGAGAGATTGAAATACTGAACATTTTGGTTTTCAGAGAAAAATACATTTTTTCTTCTTACAGAAAAGTTGGTCAGCCCTAAGAGGATTTAAGTAAAGAATTACGTGTTGTGCCAACTTAGACTGTATATCACAAAAACAGTTTATGTGAAAGGAGTTCATGTGTGTATTTCTTTAAAAATACTGTGTGGGTTTTTCTTCTTGATACCTGTGCTTTTCTACTGATTTCTTTGGACTGATCGTCCAAAACAATTTAAAGAAAGTATACTTACACTCTTTTTTACTATACTATACTATACTATACTATACTATACTATACTATACTATACTATACTATACTATACTATACTATACTATACTATACTATACTATACTATACTAATTTTCTCTCATATGAGGATACTCAAGGTTGTTTTATCTCCAAGGTTAATTTGTGTGCTGCTTTTCCTGTGATGTTACCATTTGCAAGTATCGGGTTTAGTTCAGAGCAGTTTAGTATACTACATCCTTTTAAGGTTATTGCTTTATTATTTAAAATATTCTGTATTTAAAAAAGTCTGTAGCATTCACAGACTTTGCCTCTGTTCTTTCAAAACCATTTTTAAAAGGCAGATCCCTTTCCAAGTAACTTTCATTACATTCCAGTGAAGAAAAATATCTTGCCTTTGAATTCCAAGATTGCAGTAATAAAAGGAAGGAATATAACTTGAAATGCACGTTAAGAACGTGAAGCATCCAAAATTGTTTGTAAGACACTTGTGTAGTGTCACATAATTTACTTTGGTGGCCGGCGTATCCTTAACAGTGGAAAAGACATAAGGGATGCTTTTTTTTATATGGGTAATTATTTGCTAATTGAAGGAGTATGTACATATTTAATGTAAATGAAACTATATACCCTGCATGTTGATACTATATGGAGATTTATGTAGTAAGGCTTTTTTTGTCTCATGAATAAATAAAATACAATTATAACTTTCTTAGTTATCAGTCTTGTAACGTGTGCAGAGCAAAACCAACAGGGGAAATGCTTTTAAAATCTTATTTATCTTTGTCATTCACTTACAAATGCATTTTAAGGCTACAGAACAGTAAGAGCAAGGCTTTTATTCTGTTTAATTCTGGACTGTTCAGGTGATGGAATAAAAAAATCTTAGTTCCTTCTTGTGTGTTTCATGTCTGTCAGAAGGTCCGAGTGCAGTATTGTTGAGTAGCTTGTTTGGTTTTTCTCTGTTACACTTATCTTGACCACTCCTCATGAAATCTGGTTTTTGCAGATTTCACTAACAGGGCATTACAGTTTTCAGCCCTTCACTTACAAGTGGCTCAAGCTGTTCAGCTAATCTAGAAGCAATTATTCTCAGTTTAAGTTCTGTATTCACTTATGTGTTGTTTTGGTTTTTTAAAGTATTGTTAATATAGAATTGATGTAAATAACCGGGCTGTATGAGTTGGGAGGGAAATACAGCTCATCAGGAGACTAATTGAAATTACGGGAATACTAGCTGCATCGAGTAACAACCAGCTCAAGTTGTGTCCTCCCCATTGCCATCTTCCACTCTTAATTGGTGCTCTCAGTTGTTCTCAGCCTGACTTCAGGTTTTGTGAGGTCTGTGTATCTTATAGGTCCTGTTTGATATAGTTACCTTTCAGGATATACGTGTGTGTGACAGGTTATACTCAGCTCTCAGTGTACCGCGGTACAGTGATTCGGGTCAGTAAGTATGTTAAATACACTCGTGTTACACACCCAAAGTTAACTTTGCTGTGAATCTCTCCTACTGGCTGAGAGGGGAAAATCTGGATAATAAGCTTAAATAACTGAAGGGAGTAGTAATAAATAAATAATAAATAAACAATAAATAATTGTATCTCAGCCAAGGTTGTTGCAGTAATCAAAAGCAAAGTTCTTTCAGTACTGCAACAGGTTTGGTTTTTTTTTAACCTGCATGGTTTATGACATTTAGATAATTTCTGAGTTACTATGCTGTAATTGACTTGTGTTTGGTATTTCCATCACAACTTGATATATTGCCTATGTATTTTCAATCGTTGGCATTAGTGCATGTAAGAACATGGTGTGTATTAATTTTCCTAATACGCTTGTATTCAAGCAGCTCATCCAGTGAATTAGTGCTACTTAAGTCACTTAGCGGTCTGCCTGTCAAACTGACAAAAGAAGTGACTTGAAATCTTTGCTAATCACAGAGATGTTTTACAGCATAGTATTACTCTGGACTGACTTTAGATAGGATATTTAGAAATAGCTTTCACTGTGTTTTGTCTCCACAGTGACGAATGATGATGATATGTGGGGGTGTAAAGATAAGAAGTGGGATAGTGGAAATCTATCTAACCGTTAAAATGGGGGGAAAAAATAAACTCAAAATTAGTGTTATGTTATTTAAAATACAGTAACACCTCTGCCAGACTTCGTGTCTGTCATTCAAATATCACTTTTTTTTTTTCTCTCTTTTCATTTGTATTACAAACCTGTCAAGATCATGAAACCCTAGCACCCAGCACTCTCTGCGGGTCTGAATGTTGCAAGGATCTAAGTAAAGAACTTCTTGATGCAGTTAAATAGTAATCAAAGTGTTTCATACAGTATTATTTCTGCTTTTGAATTGTGTTCTGTGTACGTACATACATAATGCATATACGTTTCAGGCTTTCTGCAGATGTCATAAATTAATATACCTGTTGGTCACATCTTAGTTTTCTTCTTCATTTTATAACTAATTCTTAAAGTGTAGCTACTGCGGGTAATTAATTTTCCTTAACTAATACCTACCTCCGCTGCAATATGAAGTCTTGTGAAGTGAATATGAAGTATTGCTTTCATTTACTGTGTTATTTGCATATATCATTGTTGTTTACTGAATGCCAGATCAAACTGAGTGGAAATGTTTTGCCCTAAATTCTGGGATATCAGTTTCGCTTTTGCACTTGAATATCTGGAGGTTTTTGCTACTGCTTTCATGTGTTTGTGTCTGTCTTCCTTTGATCAAGAGGAAGCTGATCGTTCTTGTTGTGTTAAGGTGCTGCAGAGAAATGTCTGCTTTGCTGAGATTGATAAAACATTTCTGTAATCATTGCATAAATTTCAGTTATGTAGCAGGTAGGCTTCTCTTCACTTTTTAGCTGCTTGTTGGTGAGAATGCCCAAAGCAGCGATGACTAGAATTATTCCTGGCGTCGTGCAGGGTTTGCACAATGGCGGTGTGGTAGCTGTTTGCTTAGAAGTCATTTTGCTTTAAACTGTTTGTTTCTCAGTGTGCCAAAGTTTGTTCTTTCACTGTTATTTCATGTTATTTTTCTTGGCATAAATACGCGTGCCAGTAGCAAACCTCTCTTATTAATGTTTCACTTCTGTTAAATTAATTCCTTTACAACATGGAAACCCTGACTTTTTGTGTTCCAGTCTTATGCATATGTGCTTTTATTGATTGGGATAATTTGAAAAACATAGTGTTCAGCTGAATTTCTTGTAGCGATTTAACAGAGGAGATTTTCCTGCATCACATAAATATTTAGCTTTTTTTGAACTTTTTTTTTTCCATTACAAGAGTGAATAATTTTTGGTGTAGTCTTAGGCATTCAAATCCTTTTTCTGGTGTGCAAAAAATCTGGAAACTCCTTTTTCTGTACTTTGAGTACAGAAATAGATGGAATTGTTCAAACTTTTGAAGTCAACCCCTTCACTAATAATTATGTCTGTTCTGTAAAGTCATTCCTGTGTGCTTGCATTTGCCTTCCAAGAGGCCCAGTCCATTTAATACATATTAACTTGGTTTGACATAATGGACATTTTAGTCTGGGGTGCCTTTTGAATTGGTCCTTCATGCCAGAGCCAGCTGCCTGTTGGCCCCACATGCACATTATTGCATCTACTTAAACAAAAAGAGAAATTGATTTTATGCCCTGTAACCTTAACACCGTCATGGATCCAACATTAAACAACCATTTTGGAAGAAAGCGTATGAAGCTTCATAAATCTATGTTCCTTTGCTGTTAATTTCTCTTAGATATTCCTCTTTTCCAGTAGCAATTTTAATAAATAAAATGGGGCTGTAGAATTTATCGCTTCTACCTGAGGTTTTGATAGGATGAAAAAGGATGTGTTGGGTAAAAATACATAATACCATGTATCAGTTTGTGGATGCCACTGTAAAAGCATCTCAAAAGATCTTCAAGAAAATAGTAGTAACACTAGTATATCTGATTGTTTTGTCTGTTTTAATGCCAGATGCTGGAGGACGTACTGTGGTTTTGTTTCAATTAGGTAAGATCTGGAAGTATGCCTTACTTGGTTCAATCCATATGAATTATCAAATTACTTGTCTCATGCCAAGCAGAAGCTAGCAGAGCTCTTCTTTATTTCAGCAAAATATTCATGCAACTATTTCTAGCTTGCAATTAATCTTGGTTGTAGGTGTGGTGGAATACTGAAATTCTTAATGTGGCTTTCATCAAAAAAGAAAAATACAAATTTTCCTAAGGCGGTCGGGCATGCCTGGGTTTGTTAACTACAGCAAGAGTGCTGAAGGGGTCTTCCCCTGGCTGGCTAGGCACCAGGGGAAGACTTCCCCCTGGCACCGCTGCTTTTTCAGCTAAGCAGTAAATCTGATAGTTTGAAAAATACTCCAGTCTTAATAAACTAGAGTTGATTATTTACTTAGAATAAACTTCAAATATGTAATTACACTGTAAGTAGAATAAACCTCACTGAAAAAACTCCAGTCATATCAAACAAAAAATGTTTTCTCATGCTGCTAAGGTGGCCGTGTGGCAAATTGCAAAAGAAAAGCCTTTCCTTTTGTCCCAGAAGGGAAAATAAGACAATGCTGCAGTGTTTATCCACACACCATTACTATGATTTTACATCTTTTAAGTAAGGGTTTCTAATTTCCCTTCCCTCAGGAGGGGGATCTGGTTCAGCTGGACAGACAGACTTGCTGCGGTGAGGTGGGAGGAGATGCTTGTGATGGGACAGCCTGATAGTGGGTGCTTGTCGCCAGCTGAAGAGAAACTTTTGCCATGAACATTGGATCCGCTTTGGGAAGCGTATTTCTTCTCCCATCACTGGCGACTGACCTGCTCTCGCCAGTCTTTTTCGTTCCCTCTTTTGCGTTGAATGTGGCATCTCTGTGTGTGTGTGTGTGAAGCCAGTGATGGCTGGGCTGGTTCTCCTTTCCGTGTCCTGAAAGGAAGGGGAAGTAGGGCTTTACTTTTATCCTTAGTTTCTTGATTTTTAGTACTGTGCTTCAGCCACAGGGCATCTTTTCCCCATACGCTTAATGGTCTATTAATAGATGTAAGTATTTCCATTATGTTTCCTGGGTTTAGTAGTGCTAAGTGCTGTGGTTATAAGTAAACATGGCAATTTTCAACAGTCATAGGAAGTGGTTTAATGGTGCAATGAAACAAATGTGTGACCTTCCTTTGGCATAAATGGGGTTTTGATGAGGTTCTGGACAAGGACGCTGTATTGCAGCGTTGTGGTCCAGGATGTGTTTCATGGCTCTTTGAGGCTGGGTTGTGGCACTGAATGAAAATGTTTGAGTGATGCAGAAGGGAGAGATTGTTTAGAGAAGGTCTTCTGCAGAAAGGGTGGATTTTTGTGGCGTTATCAAGCTACAGAACTGAAAGAAAATCTGAAATAGAAGTAACTGCACAGATTATTTGAGGTTTTTAAAGATAATGGGAAGAGTTTATTTTTCATAATACTTCTTATAATCTAAGGGTTGTTTTACATATTCCCCTTTTGCAGTATCTTGCAGTATGTTTTCCCTCCAAGGTTTTGTAATCACCATTCTTATCACAGTCGCTACCTGTATCCAGTCTTCCTTTAAGTCTCATGTTGCCAAAGGGTGTCTTAATAAGAATAGGTAGCCTGTCTTTGAATCTTAATATATTTAATCTGTGATGAAGTTGCCCAAATGATGTGTGAATGGAACTGAAAGTCATGTTACACAGCACAAGAACATCCACTTTCAAATCCAATTTTTGTCATGGCTAGTCTATTTGTAGCGCTGAAGAAAAACCGAAAACTGTAAAGGAAGTCTTCATGCAACCAAGGTTCCTTGCGATGAATGCTCCCTAAAGCATAGTGACAAGCTTACAGGCCATGTAGCAATTCAAAAGGTGTTTTAAATAGCACAGTGATGCTCCTGGAAGACCACTAAGTTCTCTGTTGATGTAAAACCCTGCAATACATAGATTTTCTGTTGCCTTCTTGGTGATAATGGTGCACCTGTGCTGTGGATAAACTGACCTCCTATGAGATTAACTCCTGAATTTTTATAAGATGTATTTTTATTTTTCTCTCTAATGGTGTTTTCTTCCTTCTCCGCTCTCACCTACTCACCCCTGCCAGCGAGGTTGTAAGGACAGCCACTTCAGTCAAAGCAGCAAGTGTCTCTTCCACTGCTCTGTCATCCCTGGTGGCTAGAAGAAGACACTGAGAGTAGGGTGTAAGATCACTGCAAGCATACAGTATGCTTCATAGTGTCCCATAAATTACAATTCTGGGGCTAGAGATGTATCCAAAAGACTGGGATATACTTTCCATCATATATATACATATTCCCATGCTCTATCCTGCTCCTCTCTGCAGCCTCATAATTGCACTGAACGCTGTAATTCATTCTTGTGCTCCACCAGAGTTCACCCCACTCCATCCAGCCTCGTGAGTGCAGGGGGAGAAAAGCACAAGGCCAAGGAGGAGGCTGGGCCCATCAGAGGGGCTCTGGCAGGAATCAACCTCTCATCAGCCCACCTGCCTCCTGCAGTGGGAAGCCAGAGGGCTAAAGCAGCTCTTAAATTTTTCTTGTGGCAGCTGCAGGGGAGGCAAGGAGAGTGGGAACAGGAAAAAGGTGGAAAGGCAAAGAAAATGCATTCCATGCTGTTTAACCTCTGCTTCAGGCATTACTGTTCAGAAATGGAGAATCACCATATCAAAGAGCTCTTTGAAAATCAAAGGTAACAAAGAAACAAATAGGCTGAGGAATGTTTTCCTAGTCTTCACAGCAGCTATTGGTTAAGACGTGTTGCAGTATGATATACTTGCTGAAGTTATAGACTCAGAGAAGTAGAGGGGCAGAAGTCCTCAGGATGATTTTGTCATGGCTGTTTTGCACTGAAATGAATCCAGATATCTCCTGGTGATGCACACATCTTGAGAAACTCTGGTCAAAACTGCTGTGATGGCTAGCTCTTGGAAGATGTAATTTTTGTATTCCGACCTTCGGACCCAATGACCGAGAACTGCTGGATCTGATTCTTAGAAGCAGCATTTCAGGCTGATTATATTGCACAGTCCTTTATAAAATTGGACAGCTGAAAAGACCCAAGAAACAAAACTGTTAAAGGAATATGGAATAACTGTTCAGCAGCTAAAAGCTAGCTTTAAACTAGATTTGAATGCATTCAATCTCTTTTTTGTTTCCAACTGTATAACTTAGTCCATTACTTCATGCCTTGCCAGAATAAACCCAATTTGTTCTTACTAAGTGTCACTCAGTAAAAAGGTGATTTTGGCATTGTCTAGTGGATGCCAAGTACTCTTTTTAGAGAACAGTGAAATAAATAAACATATTTCTTTGTAGGTAGAACTTGAGTGACAACCATTTGGTATACATTTTGGGAATTGAATTTGATGTGGTTTACACAGACTTGTAAGGGCTGATGGTGTGAGGTTTGTAGAGAGAATACCTCTTTCAGTGTGCATCAGCTAGCACTGCTTTGATCAGGTCGTGCAGCTTTTGGCTCCTCATGCTGGATTTACCCAAGCAAATTACAGTGATGTAATCTGCCCCTGAGTCTTCAAATGTTTCATCAAGCACAAGAATCTCTTCAACTTCTGGTGGGAGCTGACTTTCTCCTTTTGGTTCAGAAATGCTTGGTGCATCAGTAAAAGGGTACTCAAAGCAAAGACAGAAATATATCTTTCTTACAGTTAGAGAGTCCTCTTGCCTGCAGACAGAAACAATACCAAAATGTTTGCTTCTTTGTTTGGGAGAACTTCATGTCAAATACCATTTGTGTTCTCACTTAAGAAGTTTGGATGCTGAATTTTCTACTGATAATTTTTTTTGTTGGTAGCATTAATCCTTCTCAGTGAGGTAGATAAGGTGGGTATATTTGGCTGTTTGTGATGCTGTACCTGTAATTTCTTTGTCCCATGGCCCGCCATCCCCTTGGCAGCTACTCCTCTTGGTGCTGTCAGTTCAGGCATAGAGGAAGGCCATCCTTCTTGTGTGTGCACAGACCTGCTCTTGCTTTTTCCAAGCTTTCTGCTTACATGCACAGAAGGGGATGTGACTTTTGCTGCAACTCTGACTCCTCCTCTTCCCTTCCAAAATATTTACTGGCTTCTGTTACTAAAGCCAAGGCAACCTACTCATCCCTCTCCTCTTTTCACTAGCTGTGGGTAGGCAGGTTTTTCAAGCCCTGACTCTATCTTTTGATTTGTATCTGCGTGTGAAACAAAATTCTGGAAGACTGCGGGATTCCTGTGCAAGTGCCGACTTTCAGCCTGGGTGCATGGTGATACGGGGTTCTGCGTTCAGCAGAACTACTTTCTGTTGCCACTATCAAACAAAAGCCTTTTCTTGTACAGGTGCGTCCCGAACTTTGATCTGACCACAGTTAGTCTGTGTCTAATCAGTCCTGGCAAGGAGCTCCAGAGTCAGCTGCCTTCTGCTAGGAATGCTACAGCTGATGAACATTTCTTTCCAGTGAGGCAAGGTTTGTGGACAGATAACCTCTTTTTATTAGACCAACCAATTATAGTCCAAACAAGCAAGCTGTCCTGCCCATTGATCTGGAGAAGAAGCAACTGCATCCTGGTTCATGACAGCTGGAAGTGGAGAGGAGAAAAGAACAGGAGAAGTGGATGCAGGAGCCTTGAGGCTCCCTTAGTAGCAGTGGGTTCCTGCTCTTACGGAGGCACAGGCTGTTGTGGCCAAGCTTTTTTTTTTAATTGGGACACAGCACTTGTGATCTTTTACTTTGCTATAGGTGTGCTGCAGTATGGTGGCTACTGCTCAGAGTGTTTCTGTTCAACTCGGTGCAGGTTCTAGATAAGCGCTAGTCAAGAGAGAAGGAATAGGAGTTCAAATGTCTAATTTACTTTGAAAAGTATCCAAGTATAGTCCCTGGATTTTCAGGGTGAGTGCTGCTATTACATTTCAAGTATTATTGCCTAGATCTCTTGGGATATAGGACAAAGTCTGGAATAAGCAACCGTTGCTGTTCTAGTATTACCATTGATGCGGTTTGTTTTTTTTGTGGTTATGTCCAAAACTACTGCGGTTCTTGTTCACTTTCCCCTGATGTAGCAACTTGATTAGTAGGTTTATTAACTAAAGTTGTAATGGTGGAATTCCAGATGAGCAAAGGAAAGTCGAACTGGTGTAAAAAAAGAAATGGAAAAAAAAAATCAAAACCTTTTTCATGTATCTTTGTTGTCAGTATGTTTTGGTCCAGGATGCATACTTCCATGATTTTTAAAAGTAATTAAACCAAGAGAGAATCACTGATATGTAGCTTTGTTATATGCAGTTTTCAGATTTCTTCTTCTAAGTGCTGCACCTGACATATTTTTGAATGCACTCTCTTGCAGAAATTGCTAAATATTTATCAGTTTCTAAATGCAGTAAGTACATTTAAGTAGGCAAGGCTGTTGTTTTATATACAGTGGTTTTTTCACCAGTTTGCATTCTATAGCGAATGAAGAGATAAATGACACTACTGGACACTACGTTTCCACTTCCATGGAAAAGATGTTACAGTCTCCCCTTGCTTTGAGAGCTTCTTTTGTCAAGGAAACAAGTCAGATGCAAGCTTCCTGGAAGAAGTAAAAATGTCAGCCGCAAAGCTGTTAGCAAGCGTCAGATTTTTCATTCTGAATGTGGTGTGATTTATGGCACCAGACTGCGGGCACATCTGGAGCTACACTGAAGCAGACAAGCATGTTGCTGTGTGTCGTGGTTTGGGTTCCTCAAACCAGGACACTGTGTCTCTTTTTGCATGTACTCCGCTGATTCAGGCTTCTACCATTTCTTTAGTAGAAAGGAATTAAAGTGTCAAATGTATTGTAAAGCAGTAGCAGCTTTGCTGTTTTTCTGTAAGAACTTATGGAGGATTTTGGGGTTAGGAGAGAGTAGAAGAGATCTTGCTGCCACCTACAGTACCACCAAATATCAGATCTAGTCCTAGCACATACATGCTGTCATTCAGTGTTTAAGTTACTGAGATAGGGATATGCAGCAGTTTTTGGAAAAAACACCTTTTCTCTTACTTAGCTGAGCTGTGCTTCTTATTGGGAGCCATAACTGGAACCCACTTTCAGAGCCTTATGTGCCTGAGGGCACATTTTTTTAGTGCGTTTGAAGGGAAGGTAATATAGGAAGCCATGTACAACTGCTTAGTTTCAGATTTAAGATCTTTCAGAATCATTCTATAACTATTCTTGATATTTAGTCTTGGTTTATTCCTCATGATGAAAAGTTCAGGGCAGTGTAAATAGAGGGGGCAGAGCAGAATTAAGGTCCTGTTTTGAGTGTTGTGTAAAATATCCCTAAAAGTTTTTTGCCTTTGAAAATAGTATATATTTTCATCTCCTACACAGACTGCCTTCTAAGTACAGAGAAGTAGCAGCTCTCTTAACACTTTCCTTGTAGCATGAGGGCATGTGCTTTTCAAAGTGGTTGGCAGAAGAGCAAATTGCAGACAGGAGGAGTGAGGTTTTTTGTGTACAGTGCAGACAAGTGTAGGAGATGGAAAGTTAATCCAGGCGGATATGGTAAGCTATTGAGAAAGGTGGAGCTCTCCCTTACTACTTTCATGTCTTACCTTTTAAAATATAGCTAGCTGCAAGGTGTGTAGTAATTTCATTTGACTGACGGGGTGAGAGTTGTAGACAAATGCGTGTGGGGAAGGGGAGGTTTGCAAAAGCATTTTAAACCGTGTCCTCATACGTGCGTGTGGAGGCAGGGGGTAGGCTACAGAGAGGCATATGTTGACAGGGATAGTGCAAACTGTCCACTTTGTTTTAGGAGGATTTGGAAGTAGTTGGTATGAAAAATGTACATTTTTTTGAGAAGCTCTAGAAGGAATGTAAATCTGAAGGTGGTTGCATCGCTTTGGGCCCTGATTGCCTAGTGAAGGTGATATGGGAGGAAACTTTAATGACAGCAAAGGCACACCTTGGGCCTGATTTCAGGGAGGTGAGGAGGTGGCATGTTGCTGGAATACTGAGCATCCACATGTGTTGCAGGTGGGTGTTATGCTGGGGAGACAGTATAAACAGCTGTGAGGCAGTGTGGGGTTAACCTCAACTTGTCACAATCACGGAAAGCTTTTGGTTTCAAAAACTCCATACTTGAATTACTTAATGCAAAAATATTAGTGTTCTTCTTTTTGTGCCTGTGTTAACACTATTCTACAAGAATTCTTAAATGCTGACCAATGCAAACCGCTGTTGAGGTGGCGTCCATAGCATTGACAGCTTTGATGTTAGTAGTAAGGAAGGAATCCATTCACCCTTCATTTTTCTGTAGGAGCTTTTAGGATCTTGTGGAAGAAAAACAAACAAAATCTCTGCTTCAGATATACACGGGCAAGTTCTGGCAAATTATTTATTGATTTTTCTGTGCAGTTGCCTGTTCTCTGAAGAACAGTGTCGGTGAGGGGAAAATCATAGCACCACAGAATCACCTAGGTTGGAAGGGACCTTTAAGATCATCATCAACCGGCCACTGCCAAAACCACTACTAAACCATGTCCCTCAGCACCACGTCTACCTGTCTTTTAAATACCTCCAGGGATGGTGACTCAAACACTTTCCTGGGCAGCCTGTTCCAATGCTTGATAACTCTTTTGGGGAAGAATCCAATCTAAATCTCTCCTGGTGCAACTAGATGTCATTTCCTCTTGTCCTGTCACTTGTTACTTGGGAAAAGAGACCGACCCCCACCTCTCTACAACCTCCTTTCAGGTAGTTGTAGAGAGTGACAAGGTCTAACGGTAGGAAGCTCACAGTGAAGTTTTGTTGTGGGGGAACTACAGAAAAGGAAATGCTTATTTTCATGTAGCATGTTCTTTTGTGTAGCTGATGCTACCAAGACATGACTGTAGTTATGTATAGGTAACCAATAATGAGCAATTGGTATTGTTTTGTTTAAGCCTTCTAGTGATGCATGGATTTTTTTTTCTCCTAGCTTGAGTAATAAAAAAAACCCAACAACCCACCACCAAACCTCCCCCCCCATTATTAGTTGAAGTCACTAACTCGTGACATTTGCTCTGATGCTTCGCTTTCCACTTAGCTTATTTAGTGAGGTTTGAGGTTTGCAAGGAAGGTATATTTGCTAATCAGTGACCATGACTTCATCCCCTAGAAGAATATAGAGCTTTTCAAATAGCTTCAATTTAAAAAACAAAAAAGGGGGGTGGCGGGAGAAGACACTGGAAATGAAGGTGGGTGTGTTGTTTTGTTTTTAGAGATGTTAACTTAAAAGGCAGAATGAAGCTCATAATTTTAGTGTGAGAGCTCTGAAAAATTATGGAGGAATAAACAAGCAGTGAATCAGTTAGCATTTTGTAGTGCGCTATCTAGCATGCTTCTTGCAACAGGATTAAGAACAGATATGTGTGTGTAATTACTTTTTTAAGATACTGTGATACCATGGATGAAGCATGGAACTATAACCTGAATTTCTCAAATTTTAGTCTCACCTCTGTGCCATTTCTGTATCTGTCCTCTCTCCTTTCAACTGTTGCAAAAGCATCTTTTGCTTTTGGTGTTAAAATTTTAATAATGCTTCTAAAAGGCTGATAGGATGTATTGAGGAAGATGGATATAGCTTGTTCATTTGGAGAGATTAATACAATTTTTTCTTGCCTCAGAAGTTTGTCTCTTCTGTGGTCAAGAGGATTGAATTTCTTTTATGAATAGCTAGAGTTTGCATGGGGAAAATCTTGAGGAAGCTATTTTTGAGTAATACCTCTTAATTTACTTAGGTCAAATGTAAAATTAAGGCCACCGAGAAGATGGTGAGAAGGCGGCATTCCTGTTCCCTGTTTTTAACATCTGTGAGTGATAAAAGGCCTGGTGTAAAATCCACTCTCAACTACAGTTTTTTGCAAGTTCTTTTGTTTTTAAAAGATCTTGCCTCCTACTGTTTAGTTTAATATGAAGACAGTGTACAGGTGTCTATGTAGAGGAAATTATCGTGGAAGCACCTGGGCAGGGACATACTTAACTGTGATGCATAGTGCAGATTGGGGGAATTCTCTTCCTCTGATGAAACCGCTTTTTTCTTCAGCTGTTTCTGCCATTCCTAATGAGTTACTCATCAAAAGGTATCACTGCTATTTTTTTTTTTTTACAGAAGGGTTTTTTGCATTCCAGAAACTTGGCTAAAATTGAGCAAACCTGTGCTTAATAAAGAATGATATACATTAATTAAACCGAGTCCATACATATTCTGTGAAGAAATGTCATTATGTTAGAGAGCAACTCTTTGAGTTTCCTCGTGGTCCTCTTAGATATTTATTTATAAATGTGGAAACATGAGGGGTTTGCGTATTGACTTTTAGCTTTAGTCAGATCTCTGCTTTTATGAAAGAATTTCTTAAAAGGAGCATCCTGCTCCTGTTAGATGATCCTGGAAAAAATCAATATATGTGGCTGTATACTGAACATCTTCTTGATGTGTTGACTTAAAAGTCTTTCATCCTGCATGTAAACAGAAAGAAAAAGGCAGTTCAGTAAGGTTCGTTCTTTATTCTTACTGTTTGTTATTTTCTGTCCTCTGACTCAATTATTGCAGTTTTTGTGCACGCATATATATATAAAAAAGAATTCTTTGGAAGTGTCCTGTATTTACTTATACTTTTCATAGAATTCTTTTACACCTAGTCACAGGAAGAAAATAGCATGCATCCCTTTGGTTCAGTGGGATTTATTGTCATGATGGGAAAAAGGATAATGGGATTAAGATTAAATAAAGGTCGAGCATTTTATGTTAGCATTACTTCACTGCTGTTGTTTCCTAGTGACCTTTTTTAAGCATCGCTCTTGCTGTGCTTTCATTAAACTATGAAAACTCTAAGCTCTCCTAGGGTTTATTTCTTATCTCTGAGGTTAACAGAGCGCGAGTGCTGCCTATTTCATGCTGCTCTGAGCATTCAGCTTGAGCAAGTGCTGAATTTGAAAGTATGTATTGAAAGCTGGTACTATTACTGTGTTAATTTTTTGAAAACAGACTCTTTTCTGGGAAATTATACCCGCTAATGAGTGTTTACACAGGTTTGTCACATGTGAAGATGTCAAGTGCAGATTTGTCAGTGTTGTATCAAAAACTAGGTTCCCTTCATCTACCTTGGCATTCTGTTTCTTAAATGTTTTGGGTTTTATGAAATGGGGTTTGAGGCTATGTTTCATCTCTTTAGCCGTCCAAGGAGATAATTATGAAATTAAACACCTAATATTTTAGTTCCTTTGCTAAGATGCTTTAGCTGGCGTTTCTTCCATTCTTCTCAAAGCCTTGATATTCTCTCCTTTTGTTGCCTTGAGGTCTGTTCCTCTGACAGTGAAGGAGGTCTGCCTTCATTCAGGAACCCAAAGGCTGATGATGCAGGATATAGCCATCTATAATGGAACTGAAAAATATGAGCTTTAGATAGTGTAATCTGTTAGAAACCCTGATTTTTAGTGTGTTCTTTTGGAAGGCTTTGATCCTTAGCTGGAAATTCATCACTAAATGTCCCTTCCCTGAAGGGATCTACGTTCTGCTGCCCAATGTTCTTCCTTTATCATCAATAAAAAATGTAGAGTTTTGAGATTTCTCCCCAAAATGTTTAAATAAAAACTGCCTGCATTGCTATTACATCTTCAGCTATTAGTAAGCAGGCGAGTGAAGAGAGGTGGTTTTTTGAAAATACCTGTAGAAAATCCTCCCGCTTCCTGTATGAACCCTAATGCCTCCCTGGCAAGGCAGTGCACAAATTGCATTACTGTGCACAATTAGGTGCTCTGCAGGAATTCATATGACATCTGTCTGCACTGGTTATCTTGGGCTCCCTTTAAGTAGAGTGGAATAGGCACTTCTAAATTCTTCCCTGAGGAGTAGGTAACGGGTCCTAGAAGTCGTCCTGCTCTCCTGAAAGTGAGGAAGAGGAAGCCAAGAGGAGCTGCTAGCGCAGAGGTGGGTGTCTGTCTACTCAGACAACTGAAGTTAGGGTAAGTCTCACCCTCCCTGGTACATTGGATAGGCTGTAGCTGTTCTGATGGACCGCTCTGTATCTGAGAAAACAATTTGTGAGCCACCGTCCGCATGCATGAGATGCTGACAGCTGTCGCAGTCGCTGTAATCCTCGCTGGTCGGGCTTTTGGGTGTGCTGGAGAGGTGCAGGAGGGCTGGCTACCCCTCCCGTGGTCTGGGTGGAACCTGCTGCCAGCGTGCCCATGGGCAGGAAGCCAGCTGCTGTTTACAAATCAGGTTTATCGTGCGTGTTGCAAAGGTTAAGTGCCAGTCTGCTCTAACATTATCCCGTCTGCAGGAGTGTGTTGCTACTGGCTAGCAATTCATGGAGCCTCTGCTCAGCCCTGGCCTCTCTTGGAAATTTTCTCCTTTCACCATCTCACAAAGTTGACGCCAACAAGATTTTTCCAGTGGCAGCGGTTTGCATGGAGCTGCTGTCTTCCTTAGTGCACTGATGGCTTTCCCTGGTGCGTGACTTGAGATGCCCCATCTAGCCAAGGAAAGCCACTAGTCATCATCTGGGCCACACAAGCCCAGAAAGTGACCTCGGCCATGGGAATCATACAGCCAGGAGGCTGTTGATTTGGCACCGCTGAGTCGATTGCTGGTAATCACGTCATTCAAACCACTTACCGCTTCATTTAAATCACTTCTTCATTTAAGAAGGCAGGCAAATTTCATAGAATGCTCTTAATAGACATATTGATGTGTCCTGAACAAATTTAGAGCACACAGTTGCTTCTCTGGCTTTGAAATAGAAGCTTGTTTTAGTCATAAATAACATTACTGCTCCATATATACTGTACATCACTATAACCTTTGATCATTGTGGTTACAACATGTGCTACTTAAGCAAATAGTGTTTATAGTGTGTTAGCTTTTGGCAATACGGCAATTGGAAATGTGGAATGGACATTATCATGAGAGTTGCCCGTCCCTGGTTTAGAAAGGTCTGTGTAAGGTAAAACGATTCCCATGAATCCTGTCATTCATCAAAGCATTTGGGCGTAGGTTGGGAAAAAAAAATATTTCTAAAAATCACAAAACCTTCAAGCTTTTGTTTTGGTAATGCAACTTGTTCATCTACGTAGGGCATTTTTATTGCTAAATTGAAGGTAGTCACGAGAAGGATTTGGAGAAAAGATGATGATGTTGCTCAATTAGTAGATGATAGAGGTCTATTTAAAGAAGACTAAAACTTAACCTGCTTTATTACTTCCAGTTATTAGACTTGGATATTTAGTACATGTTTCTATTGCTTATTATGTGTTTACTGGTGAATGTAAGCTTATTTTCCAGTTATAACTGGAGGGTCACATATTTACCAGGCTGTAGAGCCTCCTGTTTTGGTGATGAAGCCATGATTAGAAGAAGTAGAGAGCAGACTTCTCATTGTGAAAAAGCAGCAAATTGAAGGGGCACACTGGGTTGAGTCCCAGATCGGAAGGAGCAGTGGGTGATGGCTTTCAGGTACTTTTTTTTTTGTTAATTGATATCAGGTCTGTAAAACCAGACCCTTCAGTGCTGCACAGAAAGCTCTCTGCCTCTAAGCATTTTCCAGCCAGAGGACCCTGTCTTCTGTCTGGAGTAACCATTCTCTCCTCTCGTAAAACAGAGATTTTGGCTTTGGGAAGCCTTTGTGTAAGCACAGCAGTGCAGATAGTGGGTTAGATCTCATTGCACTCCTTCTCCTGCATCCTACTTTCATCAGGAGCTATCGAGTTTGCCTTACTGACACTGCAAAACTCTGCTTGGATAAATGAAACCTCCATTTTTCTGCAACATTTGCCACATATAGGTAGTATTTAATCTTTGACCAGTTTTCTTGCTATGGCTGCTTTGTATTGTTTTTAATGCCTTATAACTATGATCACTGTGGGGTAGGAACTACCTTTTATTTCATCCTTCTGATGCACAGTGCAACGCTGAGACCAGTTTCAGAGATTTTGTGCAGGTTTTTTTCTATACTAGAAAGAACATACTTTTTTTTTTTCCCTTTGTGGGAGGGGGAAAAAAAATCAAAATAGTACTTTCTTCAAAACCGTAAAACATGGTTAAACAGCAGATAAAGGAAGATATTGGAAATAAAAGGATGAGGGGGAAATACGGCTGAAGGAGAATGTGGGAGACAGCATAATCTCTGGAAAGTTAAAAATAATAACATTACAAGACAAATATTTTTGAGGACCAAACTGGTAAAGGCATAAAAAGGACAGTGAACACCCCACACTCACCCTGTCACGCAGGCCCTGCCAGACTTTGTGGCCGGTTGCAAAGTGGTCCACATGTGAAAGGAACAGTCAAGAAACGTAAGGCTATATCATTGAAGCTTAATGATTTGCATCAGTATTCTACGTGAAGGAGTTTAAGGGGATGTTTCTTATCCAAGTCTTTCTTACAATGGAATATAGTTAAATCTGTTGCTTAAATTATATTTGATGCCAGAAAAAATTAGCCCCAACACAAAGGCTTAAAAGATCTAGAGAACTGGAGAGTGAGAAATCAACATTTTCAAGCATAAAACTGAATAGACAAAATATCATACACTGGGAAGAGCCTGTGCACTTTTTGTAAGGAAGTGTGTCTTGTAAACCAATTGGACTTCTCAGAATAGGTCAGCAAATAGGTGGGGTTGCGTGATCCAGGAGTGCTCTTTGGATTTTCTAAAAGATATTCGCAGGAGCCTTCATCAAAGATCCTCAACATCTTGAAAGCTCTTTACTGTCTGGTGAGTTCATAACTGATGTGGAAAAAAGTGTAAATACCAAGATGAGGTTTTCTATTGATAAGGTATTAAGAATAGTCATGTAAAGAGCAGTCACTTACTGAAGTTTTTACTGTAGATGGGCTGGTTCTTACCAAGTTCCAAGGTAAGTGGAGTTAGTGTATTTAAGACTTAACACCATAATTTCTTTTTCCATTCCTGATTCCCCCCCATCTGTTTCCTGCATGTGAATTGGCATACATAGTCTAATATGCTTTATCTACCTCTGTCTCAAGTTCATGAGTTATCACCTGCAGGAATGCTATCACAGTATTTTATTTGCTTGTTTTTCATCTTCAAAATATCCACATCTTTATCTCTTCTCTCTGCGGTTGTAGTATGTCCTAGTTGTCCAGAACTGGTCTCTACAAAGGAGAGGCTCCACCTCAAATACTGTGTTCAGTTTTGGGTCCCTCACTACAGGACACACATTGAGGTTCTGGAGAGCATCCGAAGAAGAGCAATGAACCTGGTGAAGGGTCGAGAGCACAAGTTCTGTGAGGAGCAGCTGAAGGAGCTGAGCTTGTTCAGTCTGGGAAAAAAGGAGGCTCAGGGGAGACCTTAATCACTCTCTACAACTACTTGAAAGAAGGTTGTAGCGAGGTGAGCGTCAGTCTCTTTTCCCAAGTAACCAGTTATAGCATGAGAGGAAACAGCCTCAAGTCATGCCAGAGGAGCTTTAGATTGGATATTAGGAAAAAATTCTTCATTGAAGAGGGTTATCAAGCATTGTAACAGGCTGCCCAGGGAAGTGGTTGAGTCACCATCTCTGGAGGTATTTAAAAGATGGGTACATGTGGCACTTAGAGACACAGTTTAGTGGTGGAATTAGCAGTGTTAGGTTGATGGTAGGACTCGACGATGTTAAAGATCTTTTCCAACCTCAATGATTCTATGATTCCATTCTACGAAAGTAGCCATTTCCATGCTTGGCTCTCTTGCTTTCAAGTTCAAATCAAGAGCATACTGTGCTGCAAATCTATTTGCTGTCTCTAAATTTTGAACTTTGTTTGGTGANGCCTTAATCACTCTCTACAACTACTTGAAAGAAGGTTGTAGCGAGGTGAGCGTCAGTCTCTTTTCCCAAGTAACCAGTTATAGCATGAGAGGAAACAGCCTCAAGTCATGCCAGAGGAGCTTTAGATTGGATATTAGGAAAAAATTCTTCATTGAAGAGGGTTATCAAGCATTGTAACAGGCTGCCCAGGGAAGTGGTTGAGTCACCATCTCTGGAGGTATTTAAAAGATGGGTACATGTGGCACTTAGAGACACAGTTTAGTGGTGGAATTAGCAGTGTTAGGTTGATGGTAGGACTCGACGATGTTAAAGATCTTTTCCAACCTCAATGATTCTATGATTCCATTCTACGAAAGTAGCCATTTCCATGCTTGGCTCTCTTGCTTTCAAGTTCAAATCAAGAGCATACTGTGCTGCAAATCTATTTGCTGTCTCTAAATTTTGAACTTTGTTTGGTGAAGTGCTTTCTTAGTGAAATCTCATTCTTGCATGTCTGTTAGATAAACATCTTGTTTTTCCATCAGATATCCCTGTGATGTACGGAAGTTAGCATCTAATTCTTTTGTCAGTTAGACGGGATTGGAAAACAGTCTAAAATGCTGACATCCCTGCTTGCATTTCTGGCTTGTTTTGTTCAGGCAAGACAAGGAGACAGGGCTTCCCTTCCCTGCTTTGCCACAGCCTGGACAATAGCACTTTGCACCCTCCTTGTGTTATATCCTGTTTGTCTCACTACACAGCCCCGAGAAAGCCTTCTGCTGAGCCCTGGTTTCTTGAGCATGTTTATTATGCCTGTTTTGACTAACCTTAATCTAGAGCTGCACAGTCTACTCCGTCTAAGTCCGGCTTATTTCATGATGCCGTAGACTACTTCTTGGAGCTTTTTTTCTTTGATCTATTAATGACTTGCTGTTAAAAACACACTCAAAAGTACAGCAATATCAAAGAACTCAAGTTTTGACCCTTAAGGAGGCACACAGAGCACCGAACCCCTCTAGGGCTCTGGGATGTGCACATTAAGGGAATTTTCACTGTATTCCTCTAGAAGATTGACTGGCTTTGTAAAGCGTTCTGAACCAGGGCTTGAGTGATTGTAAGAGAATAAAAAACTAGAGAATAAGAGAATAAAAAAAAATTTTAAGACCACATAGTTAAACCTTCATAATGCCTTAACTTCGTCTTCCCACATACGCTATTTTGCTTCTGTTTTTCTTTTAAAAGCATTTTTTGCCTCTGGAGACTATCTAAGTGATGCTCTTTCTTCTCTAGGTTCCATATGCCAAAATATTTAGCTTGGTCTGTCTTTTTTTTTTGTGTGCAGATGACAGAGGATGTTGGTGTATGCTTTATTATCATGGTCCTCAGTGTTCTCAAACATCACTAGCATTATCTTTACAAATAAGACAAGCATGTAAAATAAAATGAATCTCAGTTGCCTCAAATAAAAGCCCTTCCTCCATGCCTTGTAGAGCTGTCTGAACCCTTCATTTTGATTTGCCTAATGATGATCTTAAGCAGGGTTTTACATTTAGATTGGTAAAGTTGAAATACCACAACAGATTTTAATAGGTTGAAAGAAGCCAGCTGTCATGCTCAGGTGTAGTATTGTATTTACAATAAATTCAAGTATTAAACAAAATCCTAAGTCAGGCCTGTCAGGTTGTGCGGTTTAGGTGTGAAATTCCCTAATTTAGGCAGGTCAACACCTGGCTCTTAATTGTAAAGAGCTATGCTGTCGCCGCCCTCCCACGTGTCAGACACAGCTGCCTGCTTCAGCTGTCATCTGCCAAACCCCTATATTAGATTCGCTGGTCACGGCATAGGAGAGGCGACGGTAGAGAAGTGCTGGGGGGCTGGGTGGGTGTGCAGCTCGGAGTGTCCTGTCTTCAAAGCATTCTTTCGCTTTCCTTCTGCTCCCACTGCATGGGGGGAGCTTCCCGCTCCTCTCTGCCTTGCCAAGCCCGTACACAGTCACCTCTGCAGGGCAGGCAGAGAAGGCAAGTGATCAGCTGTGACTGTGTGCAAACATAAAATAGAAATCCCCAAATAGGTTTGAGCTGTTTTGGTTAGGCACACTCTGGAGTTCCCGGCTTGCATGTACCTACACACAATTTAGTAATTCTTTTCCCAAGGCCAAATATTTCTAGTTCAAGCTATTCTGGTACAGTGAGTAGGATGGCAATTTTCTTGATAAGCCTTAAAAAGTAATTAGAAAAAACCCTAGTATTTTCAAATACCATGCTCGAGTGTGTGACAGACTTGCTGGGTGAGTAATCTACATCAGATACCTATAGAATACTCATCGCCTTGGTATTGAAATACTTAATCATAGGGGTTTTAGATTCATGGACTTTGTCTGTAGCGACTATAATGTCTCGCTCGGTTCTTTACTTCTGGGGTGCCAAGCAGTCTTGCAGTGTATATGCATATTGCTGATAACACTATGTTGAATAGGTAAATTCTTCTAAATACATTTCACAGGGGCAATCTTAATATGAGCATTGCTGCAGCAAAGTAGTGGTATTTCTAGCAAGCAGTCCTCTTTGCGACGGAGCCTTGCAGGTAGCCAGTAATGGATTTCTGCATCTGCACAGACCCTTCCTGACTCTGGTACGGGGAATGCGTTGCAGGATCAAGACATATAGCTAGGCGATATAGAGACCCTCACTCACTCCCAGAAGCAAATCTGATAGGGTCTACAGTGTAATGATTGGTAAATCTTTTTTGCTATAGAAGTCTAAAAGCCCAGCTGTGATACTTCAGGTTGCAACTACATATAAAATCCCCTAATTATGTCTTGGTGTGATAATGTCTTAATTTCTTTTAACTAAATTGACTCCCCAGGAAAAGCTGTTATACTGATAAGGAGCTTCATTTGTCATTTACAAATAAATGGATTTCATAACAGCTTGAATGCCTTATGTTGAGCTGCCTGTTTCTGATTTAATGAATAATGGAAGAATGGGGGGACGCTTCATGGTGTTTTTGTTGTTGTTTTCTTTTTTTAAATTGTATAATTCGATCAACCTTGAAATAGATTTTAATAATTATGAAGTCTGAGGCAAGCTCCTGTTGCCCAAATCAGTATCCCACGCCTTGTGAAACAAATAGGTGTGATCCACACTTCCTCAAGCCTGTTGACTGAGGCATATATAGAAAATGATGAAGATCCCTTCCATTTGCAAAAACTTGGGCATTTTTGTACGGAAATTAGATTCTGAGCACCAGAAGGCAGTTATCAAAAATACCATCTTGCTCAGCTGCTATAAGCTGGCCCAGTTCCTCACTCCCGGCTTGGATCCTTGTGAAATGAAAGCATTGCAGTTACTTCTTGCCCTACTATGGTTCTAACCAGATACGTAGCTATGCTGATTATCTCTACTTAAATGTGCATGGTTTTCATTGCCTTACCGCCATAGGAAAATAATGTCCTGAGTATTTATGTTAGACAGTTATTTTTGTTACTGAATTCAGAGCTGCCATAGTGTAGAAGCAGTAGCATCCAAATTCTCTCCTCTGCTATAATTATGTGTAACAGATGACAACCGAGTACTACTCACTGCAAAAGGGAATTTGTTCAGAAATTGGCTACCTAGTCCTATGAAAACATTCCTTAGTAAAGATGCCATTTTCCTTTTAAAGCATGGTGTACAGGCTCACCTCAAATTAGCTACATTAAGGTAATTGCAATATTCACCAAGTGAAAACAGTGTGTGTATGTTTTGCGTACAGATGCTCCAGCATGTCCTTTTGTGTTGAAATGATGGCTGCAGGACTAATGACAGTGTGGACTCTTTTGTTGTGGGTTTTTCTGATTTGTTTTGTTTTTTTCTTTTTTTTTCTCCTTAGTTTTTGTCTGGCCTTTATAGACAGGGAGCGAAACTGCAAAGTTGACTCTGTTCCTTCCTATCGCTTTCCGTGAGGTGGTGCGATAACGTGGAGCTTTTAATTGGCTTGTAATTTGGGACTCTGCTATGTGTGTGTTAACTCCTTTTGCTTGCTGAACCAGTACTAAGCTTCCTAAATTGTCCTGCTCGCTCAATTCTCAGAGCTGTCAAGAAGAGCCTGCAGCCCCCGCAGCCTGCTCGTGAGGACCCCGAGCAATTCCCCTCTCCCGCTCCCATTTATCAGTGGGAAGTTTTTTTACATCTTTACAAAGCTTTTGTACTCAAGCAAGCCTGTCACCCTCAGTTTCTGAGCGTTGCATTTAAGTGGCCGTGGTACCTGAAAAGCGGTATATCAAACAAAAATTGTGGTTGTTTTGTCTGCGTAGGGTGACAAGATGTTGCTGTTTAAAAGGTGGCAAATACGTTCTTTAAAGTAGAAAGATTTGTCTGAGGACTCAGAAATGGGAGCTTTACAGAATCAAATGTTTTTGCAGACAAGTATGTGTGGGGTGAAAAAGGGAAAAAATGTTCCTTAAAGGGGGTTCAGAGACTGTCAAGCCAAAACAGCTTTAGCCAAGGATGAGAAAGTGAGTTGATTTGCCCGTGTTTCTTAGTTATAAACTGGTTTGTTCAAGTATTTCTGAATGATGTATTGTCTTCCATTTATACTAGAAATTATCAATGATTTTTCTATTAAAAAATTCACTGAATACTTCAGAAAAAATACATACTGGAATTGCTGATTGTATAAGCAGAAACAAGCTGAGATTTTTTTTTTTTGCCAGTGGAGGCAATGAACAACTGTGGGAGATCTAATTGAAGATGAGGTTATAGTTCCTGTACTTAAAAAAAAAAATTAAAAAAAAATCATCTCCTCTGTACCTTTCTACCTCTCATGGAAAACATAAAAACAGACAGTCAGAATTCCGAGTAGCGCCACATGTTAGACCAACTTTAGTCATAACAAAAAGGACACCCAGTACATCATCTGCGTGTATCAGACATACCACTGTGGAAGGACTTAATCACGCGCTTGTATCCTTGAATCCGTGAATCCTTTTAGATAAAAATGTACGTATGTTGTTATAGTTTGGGGTTAGGTCATTGCAAGGATATTCACATATGCCAAATACTTATTCAGATAATTTCTATTTCATGTTAAGGGTGTGTATATATGTTAAGAGCTATTCAGAAGTACTTTGTAAAAATGACATTCAATCTTTGCTGTCTTAAGGCAGTTTTGGTGTACTGACATTTCTTTCAATTTTTTTTAACTTTATTTTTACTTGAACCTTAAGCAGTCAAATATGAATGCTTATATTCTGAAGTATAAAGCAAGGCTTGCAGGAAACACTTCAAGTTAAATTTCACTTATTTTTCTGACTGCCACATTCCCTTTTGCCTGTTCTAACTGATCTTACAGATACGGTATTAATATTGT
The DNA here is from genome assembly GCA_013398295.1 of Chionis minor. Taxonomy (NCBI): domain Eukaryota; kingdom Metazoa; phylum Chordata; class Aves; order Charadriiformes; family Chionidae; genus Chionis; species Chionis minor. The sequence goes on from VZSF01008745.1 coordinate 881,238, forward strand.
CTCTTAATAGCTTGACCTACTACAGCTACAAGAGAACTATTTATTGAAGAGTAATCAACTTGCCATACCACCTTACTGCTCTTTCAAGTATCTTCCTAGATACCTTTTGATTAAGACAGAAGTTGAAAATTTAAAAATGGAAGCGTACATGTATTTTGGAGTCAAATAGAACTTGATTTTTATGGAAATATGATACTGAAATGTTGCTGTTATGAGATCATGTTGCCAGGAATTTCATGGCATAAAATTCACCAGATGGTTTGTAAAAGCTATATGGGATTTAATAGCAATTTGGGGTTTTATTTTGTAGATGAATAATAAACACTCAGTGAAGTTTGAATGATGGGGAAGGCATGGGGTGATAATGTAGAGAAGACAAATAATGATGCAGATGAGAGATGTGTAGTTCAAAAAAAAATTAGAGGAAAACAAGTGGAAAGCTGGAGCAATTCTTAAACTTATGGTGGATTTATATTCCATCTCTAAACTTATGCTATTTTTATTTAATATTTTATTATTAAAATGGTACTGAAAGCCGTATATTGACATCTTGATGCTGATAAAGAATATCTTCATCTGTTTGCAGTCATTCTCTTTTTTTCTCCTATTGGAAATAGGAGGAATTCTTACTGCAAAGTATATTGGGGGAAATGATGCTTTATAATCTTGCAACTCTCTTTTAAATAAAACTGACAAAAGTACCAGTCTAGTCAGCTACTGTAAGGAAACAAGTACTCTTTTCTACTCTCCATTTTAAGTCTGTCCTGCCTTAGTGGTGATTTAAAAAAAATAATAATTGAGCAGTGTGTTTTTTCTGTTGTGTTATGACCATGGCAAAATATGAGAGATTTGGACATCTTATAATTTGCAGAATTAACCTCTGATTATTTTGATATGCTTGGCTAGGCTGCTGTCTCATGCTTACAGTACTCCAGAACCCCACTGTAGGTCTGTGCCTGTAGCTTCAGGAAAGGAACAGCATCCACCTCTTGGTTTTTGCCTCGTCTGTCCGCACTGCAGCCTGGCCCTTTGCTGTCTTTCCTCTGCCCTGCCGTGAATAATCAGTCTTTGGGGTCAAACTCTGGCAGCAGAAGGCACTGGGTTTTGTTCTTCTATTCTTTCTTTTAGAAATCAGGCATTTAACCTGGAGAAGAGAAGGATCAGGGTGGACCTCATCACTGTATTCCAGTACTTAAATGGTAGCTACAAAGAGGACAGGGGCTTTCCCTTCACAAGGACCCACATGGAGAAAATGAGTCAACAGGTGGAAGTTGCACCAGGATAGGTTTCATCTTGATAAAAGAAAGAAATTTTTTACAATGAGAACAGCAATCAGTGGAACAACCTCTCCAGGGATGTGGTGGAGTCCCCATCACTGGAGATTTTCAAGATGTGAGTGGACAGGGTGCTAGGAAATCTCATCTGGGCTCCCTTTCCCAGAAAAGGCTGGGCCAGGTGATCTTATATGGTCTCTTCCAGCCTGGGCTGTGTTGTGGTTTTGTGAACCTGCAACCCCTCGTACGTATGAGCAAGAGCTCATATGGATTTATGCCGAGACTTCTTAGGAATCACAGAATGGTAGGGGTTGGAAGGGACCTCTGGAGGTCATCTGGTCCAACCCCCTTGCCAGAGCAGGTTCATCTAAAGTAGGTTGCACAGGATGGCATCCAGGCAGGTTTTGAATGTCTCCAGAGAAGGAGACTCCACAGCCTCTCCAGGCAGCCTGTTCCAGTGCTCTGCCACCCTCAAAGTAATGAAGTTTTTTCTCATGCTGAGATGGGATTTCATGTGTTCCAGTTTGTGCCAATTGCCCCTTGTCCTGTCGCTGGCCATCACTGAAGAGTCTGGCCCCATCCTCCTGACACCTGACCTCTAGATATTGATAAGCATCAATGAGATCCACTCTCAGTCTTCTCCAGGCTGAACAGACCCAGGTCTCTCAGCCTTTCCTCGTAAGAGAGGTGCCCTCCGCTGGACTCTCTCCAGTCATTCCCTGTCCTTCTAGAGCTGGGGAGCCCACAACTGGTAGCCGTACTTTACTTTTTATTTCAAAACCTTGATTTTCAGGGGATGCTTTAGAAAACAACAAGCAAATTACCTATTCACAGAACCAAACCCAAAGTTCGAAGTAAGACCTAATGTGTGATTTTTATTTTTATTTTTGTAAGGAAAACCTGTATGTGATTTATCTGTGTGACCTGGAGCCACTCTGGGCCAGGAGCACTCGTCCTGTGGCTTGGCAGTCCAGGCTGGGCTGGCCAGAGCGGCATGGG